>JALIGW010000005.1:71981299-72033799 GCA_023053685.1 Diadophis punctatus similis
CTCTGAAGTCCCCTCCAGCCCTATGCTTCTAGCCTCTATGTTCTATGACCCAAGAAAGTGTGTGAACCCAGTTACAGTCTTTTATAATTCTTGACCAGAGTGGCTTACTGTTTTGAAAATATTTTGTGTTTTACTATTCTATACATCCTTATTGATAGTTCATGTGCCTTAAAAATAATTTCTGATCTTTAGGAACATAATCAGAGGAGTAAAGTAGTGGTAGTAATAGTAAGTAGTAAAGGCTAAAGTACTGTAGCAGTGCAATCAAATGATTCGGGAAATCCCCTAACTGGCATTGGACTATAAATAGAATTCTATTCTATTCTATTCTATTCTATTCTATTCTATTCTATTCTATTCTATTCTATTCTATTCTATTCTATTCTATTCTATTCTATTCTATTCTATTCATTGGCCAAGTGTGATTGGACACACAAGGAATTTGTCTTTGGTGCATATGCTCTCAGTGTACATAAAAGAAAAGATACTTTTGTCAAGAATCATGCGGTATAACACTTAATGATTGTCATAGGGTACAAATAAACAATCAGGAAACAATCAATATTAATATAAATCGTAAGGGTACAAGCAACAAGTTACAGTCATACAATCATAAGTGGGAGGAGATGGGTAATAGGAACGATGAGAAGACTAATAGTAATGTAGCCTTAGTGAATAGTTTGACAGTGGTGAGGGAATTATTTGTTTAGCAGAGTGATGGCGTTTGGGGGAAAACTGTTCTTGTGTCTAGTTGTCTTGGTGTGCAGTGCTCTATAGCGTCGTTTTGAGGGTAAGAGTTGAAATAATTTATAGTTCATGTGCCTTAAAAATAATTTCTGATCTTTAGGAACATAATCAGAGGAGTAAAGTAGTGGTGGTGGTAGTAGTAAGTAGTAAAGGCTAAAGTACTGTAGCAGTGCAATCAAATGATTCGGGAAAGCCCCTAACTGGCATTGGACTATAATCTTAGCAGCTGGCATTCACAGATATACTAATATTGATGCTGAAAATAATATACAGGTAGGTCCTTGACTTATGACCACAATGGAGGCCAAAATGTTTGTTGCTAAGCGAGACAGTTGTTAAGTGACCTTTCTTGCCAGAGTGGTTAAATGAATCACTACAGTTGTTAAGTTAGTAAGACAGTCGTAACATGAATCTGGTTTCCCCCTTGACTTTGCTTGTCACAAGGTCACAAAAGGGGATCACTAGATCCTGGGGCACTGCAGCCGTCATTGTAAGGGGAGAATAATGTGGACCCCCTTCCAGCACAGTAAAGTTTGGGGGGGGCTGAGGTGGGTTCGATATCGACGTTAATTGCCTGATGCAAGTATAAAGGAAATTTTGTAATTAAATTTCATTGTCTTTATTGTCATTGCACCTCGTACAACAAAATTAAATGCCATCTTCAGTGTACATTATACATATGAAACCCATCCTTCACATTCTATACAAATGAATTAAAAACCCCTGATATTGCATTAATATTGCACTATATCAGGGGTGTCAAACTCAAGGCCCGGGGGATGGATCCGGCCCGGGGGGCGCTTAGATCTGGCCTGTGGGGTTGCCCTAGAAACAGCAAAGGACCGGCCCGTGGTGCAGTGGCGGTTTGCTGTCTTACCAGTGTCGGTGCATTATGCATGCATCTCCAAGTTTCGTGGGGGTGCTTGCTCTCTACGAGCGCGCCCCCCCTCATGCAATTTTGCTTCTGCGCATGCGTGGAAGCAAAATCGCACCAAAATCTTATGAGGTGATGCGCGCGCGAGAGAGATTTGGGCGTGATTTTGCTTCCGCACATGCGCAGAAGCAAAATCGCCCAAAAATCAATGAAAAAAATGGCGATGCACGCGGTGGACAGGCAGAGAGGGCTCTGGAGTGGTCGTGCGCAAATTGCGCAATCGGTCGCTCCCTATCGGAGCTGCGCACCGGGAAGCTACGGCAGGAACCCACCTTTGCCGTGGTGCCTCTGCCAGTGAAAACACGGCCCTCCCAGGCTCTTTTCACCGGCAGAGGGTGGTAGGAGGCCTTCACGGCTGAAAACAGAGCTCGGGAGCCCGTTTTCGCTTGCAGAGCGCTCAGGCCACCACAGATGCCCCCGACACGAGTGATGTCAAGCTGGCCATGCCCACCTGGCCCCCGAGGTCAAACACAACCCTGATGTAGCCCTCAATGAAATCAAGTTTGAAATCCCTGCACTATACAGTAGAATTCAATATAGTTCCTGCTCTGGGATAGAAGCTGTTTTTCAACCTATTTGTCCTTGCTTTTATTGTCCTGTACCGTCTGCCAGATGGTAATAGTTAAAAAAAAAAGGGGTGCCCAGGATGAGATGGATCTTTAAGAATGTTTTGAACTTTCTTAAGGCAGCGGGAGCTGTAAAGCTCTTCCAAAGAGGGGAGAGGGCAACCAATTATCCTCTGGGCAATGGCATTAACCCTCTGGAGCGCTGTCCTATCTGCCTATCTGCCTATCTGCAATTGGCAAACCATACACAGGTGCAGTAAGTTAAAATACTCTCTATGGTGTAGCGGTAGAAGGTCACCAGCAGTTTTTCATTCAGTTGTTGTTTCCTGAGAAGTCTCAGGTAGTATTTATTCATTTATTTATTTAAATGGATTTATATGCCGCCCAACTCCCAGGGGGTAATCCCAGTATAATCTCTGCTGGGCCCTTTTGACCAGTGCTGCAATGTGAGCTCCCCAGGTCAGGTCCTCTTTTAATCAGGCATGTGCATCTGATGAAATGGTGGCTGACATGGACACCATAGTTCCCCGTGTGATGAAATGAGGGGGGGAGGGCTAAGGATGAGGAGGAAAGACGAAGTGTATGCTTAAAGTACATGTAGAAATAACTGTGTTTTCTACATGTATTTCTACATGTATTTCTCAATGTAACCGTGTTATATTGAGGTTAAAGGGATGGAAAACTGCCCCTGTTGCTATGACATTATGGACAGTCTCGAACGTCACATGGTTTGTGGTTTTAAGGTAAAAAAGACAAAATGGAGGGTTGCCAATTGGCCTCAAGCCGTCCCTTTTGACTGCTTGTCCGACTGACCCTCACTGCAATGTGATTAAATGTTAAGTGCTTTATGTTTGCTATGCTTTAAATTCTAATAAACCTCTGGATCCTAAAGTGAGACTTTTTGAGGGTGTGCTATCTGTGCAATTGTGATTAAGCGCAGCTGTGCTCATCATCAGGTTTTTCCCCTGACATCATAAATATGAGCCAGTTGCCCGGTGTCCAAATTTTGATTACGTGATTATGGGGATACTGCAATGGTCAGAAGTGTGAAAAACAGTCATAAATCAGTCTTTTCAGTGCTGTTGTAAGTTCAAATGGTCACCAAGTGAACTGTTGTAAGTCGAGGACTACCTGTATAGCTATCCTGTTAGGAGCCATCGAAAGCATCTATCACTGACAAGGTTAGCTAAAATGGGTCCAAATCTTTCGCTGATGTGCTGAAAATGCAAAACAATACCAGGGACATACCATCACATGTGGTGGGAATGTTCAAAAACACGTGAATTCTGGAATAAAATAAAACAATGGCTAGAAAAAATATGAATGGTAAAAACAGAACTAAAACCCGAACTCTTTCTATTGGGTATTATCATAGATAAATACAATAAAGGAACAATATATTTAATGTTACACATTCTGACTGCTGCAAGACTGACTTTCGCACAAAAGTGGAAAAACAAAGAAACCCCCACAGAAGAAGAGATATTGTGTAAAACATTGTCTTGTGCGGAAATGGACAGACTTACAATGGAGCTAAAAGATAAAAATGAATCAGAATATTTCAACATCTGGGACTAATTATAGTATTGGTGGGAAATTAAGAGGAACGCTGGGATTATGAACCAACAATAAATTAGAGATGTATAGATTTTTATATTATCAAAGAAGATAAATGGAATCAATATTGTATATAAAAGAGAGATTTATTGAGAGACTAAGACATATATTTAGGAAAGAAGTAATTAGACAAAAAATATGTAAACTGGATTATCACATCTTTTTGTTTTTTCTGTTTGTTTGTTTTTAATTGTATTATAAATAAAAAACTTTTTTAAAAAAGCATCTATCAGTGTTTGTTGCATAAATCAAAACCAGGAGCACACACAGATAACTGATTCAGCTGCATTCATTAACTTCTTTATAAACATAGTAATATATATATATATATATATATATTTACAGTACCACAAGTAGAGTTCTTCTTCAACATAGTAGCAGTTACAAGCAAAATACAAGCAGCTTCTAGTTCAGAGAGAGACAAGAGTACAGAGTGGGCTGAGCCACGTCCAGCCTTCTAGCTTCAGTTTCGATTCTCTGCACAGACTCAAAAGTGTTTAAGCTCCCATTGGCTGACTTAGTTGCTATGCCTATTCATTGGCTGACCTTGTTACCATTGGATCTCCCAGTTCATTAATATCTTAACAGCATCCTCAAGTCTGAGGCTGCCAGAATCTCTTGCATCTTCAGCTGAACATCACCTCACAAGGAAGAGAAGATCAGAATCCTAAAAAGACAAACTTCACACAAAATCAATCCTTTTGTAAAGAAGCAAGGAAGGGGGTTGGGGGGGGGGACAGCCAGATCCACAAGTCACAAAGAAATGTGAAGGGTTGGAATGGATGAGGATGAGGAAGGGAACAGAAAAAGCCAAGGTGTTGTTTTGCTTTATCCCCCAAAATTTGAAGAAGAAAAGGAGGAGGAGGAGGAAGAGGAAGAAGAGGAAGAGGAGGAGGAGGAAGAAGAAGAAGAAGAAGAAGAAGAAGAAGAAGAAGAAGAAGAAGAAGAAGAAGAAGAAGAAGAAGAAGAAGAAGAAGAAGGCAAATTCCTCCAATGAATGCAATAAGGCCATGTTCATACATTGCTGTCCTTTAATTCTCTCCAAATATTTTCTTTAAAAAAGGAGACTTGTTATCTCTAGCATCATACCACTGCCATTTCTGAACAAAGAAGACTCACATGAAAAAGAAGAGAATTGTGTCACGCTCCGAGGAAACAGGATCAGAAGTTTATCAAGAGGATCAAAATGGCGTCTCAGGGGAAGCAGAAACTACTGATGGATATGATAACTCAGAAAATGACCCTGAAAATATGACTAAAGGAAACATTTATCTCCAAGAAATCATCTTGGATTGATTTTTTTTTTTACTAAAAATGTGTTGTTGTTTTCCTATTTGGGGGGGATTTTTTTTGACAGAGTAGAGCATTATAAGAACAGAATGATTATTTTTGTTTTATTATCACATTAATGGTTTTTTTCTAGCCACCTTCCTGTTTTTTTACCAAGTTTTGATGATAAAATTAAGAGACGATTAGATTTCTTTTACTTCCATTGCTAACAGTTCTATTTATAACCACATTTAAGGACGGTTAACAGGAAATATATTCAATTTAATTCAATATATAATTTAAAATTAATTACACATTTCCAATTAATATACTAAACGTAATTAGGAGTAAGTCAAGGCCTATATTAGGTATGATCTTAAATTAGCAAAATGATCTATAATAAATTGCATACATTTAATTTTTGTTCATAAACTTCCATTCCCCTCCAAGAGAGAGATTTGACATTTGTGATTAAATTCTCTTTTAAAGATGAGTATGTTTCTGATTTAAACAGAGGAATTCCAGAAACCTTGGCATTATAAAATAGCTATGTGTGATTTGTTTACTTCCTGATTCTCTCACTCTATGTGGAAGTGGTGACGATCAAGCAAGTTCATAAAATTTTAAAAAAAATCTGTTAAGGGCTACTAGTCATTGCAGGTAGTCCTCAGCTTACCACCATTTGTTTAGTGACTGTTTGAAGTTACAACAGCACCAAAAAAACCGTGACTTTCAGATAAGAACTACAGCATTCAAGGCAGGGGTGGGTTCTAACTTACCTCGCTGCCGGTTCGCTTCCTCCCGCGCTGCGTGGGCGCGCGCTCATGCACATTGTCAAAAAATATAAATAAAAAGCCAAAAACAAGATGTGAACCACATGCACAGTGCTGGAAACTTGGCTTCTGTGCATGCTCAAAAGAAAAAATTTAAAAAAAATTAAAATTTTTTTTACATTTTTTTAAAATTTTTTAAAAAAATTAAAAAAAAAGATGGCGGCACCCACGGACCAACACCGACCTAACCGGGTCAGTGATGTCATCGTGATGAACCGGTCGGGTGAACCGGGAGGAAACCACCCCTGATTCAAGGGAACAGAGAATCCGGGAACATTATCTAGAACTTTGTTAGCTATTTATTACCAGCCTTTTGAATTCAGCTCAGAAATCCATCAGCAGCTAAACAGTGGTAAAGAGAGTCCTCGACTTACAACAGTTCTGAAAACGTGACTTATGACCACTTTTCACACATGACTGTTGCAGCATCCCCATGGTCACCCGATCAAAATCCGAATGCTTGACAACTGACTCATCTTTATGACAATTGCAAGGTCCCGGGCAGTGGTGGTATTCAGCCGGTTCTATCCGGTTCGGGCGAACCGGTAGTGGCAACTGTGGGTGGCCCCGCCCGCCCACCCGGATGTAATGACTTCCCATTTATCCACGTTTTTGAGGCTCTGTGCATGCGTGGAAGGCGCGCACTCACATTTGCAAAACGGTAGGGAAGGTAAGTGGTCCCGGGACCATGTGATCCCCTTTTGCGACCTTCTGACAAGCCAAACCAATGGGGGATCCAGTCTCACTTAACAACTGTGTTGCTAACTTAACAGCTACAGTTGTTAACCATTGTGGCAAGAAAGGTCATAAAATGGGGCAAAATTCACTTAACGACTATCTTGCTTAGCAACTGACATTTTTGGACTTAATTGTGGTCATAAGTCGAGGATTACCTGTATGGATATATGTGACTACTAAACTCAACGAGCGGGACTCACTGTTTGAGTCAAAAGGTATTTGTCTGTCCAGCATTCATTTGAATGTGGACTTTTAGTGGACTCTTGGACTAATTCCACAGGCCTCTTCTTGTGAGTCAGCCACACAAGGTCACGATCAATCAAAAAAAGCCCAGCTTTCTGAAAATTGTGGCTTGTGATGGCATCACAAGTCTCTGGAAACAGACCAAGTGATGCCTGACTAACACACACGTAAGGACAGGAAAATCTTCTCAGAGTAATCACCCCTCCATGAGAACTGTCATGCAGTGATTTTATTGCCTGTTATATGTACAGTTTATGCAGGGAGCTCCATCTCTATTTATTATAATGGTTTATTCCTGAGCATGTGATTGATATGTTCTTGTACGCATGTGTGCATTCCATTCTTTCCTTCTGTTCCTAGCTTCCATTGAAGCAAGACCTACTTTTATATCAGACATGTAGATTAATGAGGATTTATTGTTTTTGTACCGAAATAAACATTTTTACTTAGACCTTAAACTGCGGTTTCTTTTCTAATGTCTGATGTCTGGGAAAAGATCAAACTTCTCCTTTGTGAGATTAATTATCGCCTCTGTCAAGAACTAGGTCTAATCAGAGGAGAAATAAACTGCTATAAAAGGTATGAGACCTGCGACGTGGCACGTGAACTTGTACAAGCCAGTTGGGTCAGATTTTAATCAGATCAGAAACTAACCAAGGAGAGAAGCAACCTGGAATTAAGGAGAAACTTCCTAACAGTGAGAACAATTAACCAGTGGAACAGAAGTTGCCTTCAGACGTTCTGGGTGCTCCATCACTGGAGGTTTTTAAGAAGAGACTCGACAGCCACTTGTCTGGAATGGTATAAGATTCTCCTGCTTGAGCAGGGGGTTGGATTAGAAGACCTCCAAGGTCCCTTCCAACTCTATTATTCTATGTTCTGGGTTCCAATATGACAACATCTGATAGATGCTGGAATGCTCTAAAAATGTCCAGAGGCATCAGCTAGTGGTTTTTCCAAATTCCTTGTCTGAAATGGTAAAGGGCAGGAGTGTCAAACTTGATTTCAATAAGGGCTGCATTAGGGTTGTGTTTGACCTCAGGGCGGGGGGGGGCATGGCTAGGGTGGGCGTGGGCAGCTTGACATCATTCATGTTGGGGGCACCTATGGTGGCCCAAGCGCTATGCCAGTGAAAACAGGCTCTTGAGCTCCATTTTTTGCAGCAACGGCCTCCTGCAGCTCTCTGCCAGCAAAAATGGAGCAGGAAGTCATTGTGGCCGAAAACGGAGCCTGGGAGAACCACGTGCGGTCCTCCTGAACTCCGTTTCCGCTGACAGAGGCATCGTGGACTGGTCCTTTGCTGTTTCCAGGGCGGTCCCGCGGGTCAGATCTAAGCACCCTGTGGGCCGGATTCGGCCTGTGGGCCTTGAGTTTGACACCTCTGGTATAGGGTAAGGTGACCAGACGTCCTGCTTTTGGTGGGACAGTCCCGCTTTTTAATAATTTGTCCCGCATCCCGCGGCATTTCAAAATGTACCGCTTTTTGAATTTGAATTTGCCCTGCACACCCCTCTGCCTCCTGCCTCGCCTGCCTCCTCCTGCCAGGTGGGGAGGGAGGGCAGTGAGAGGGACAGCGGGGGTCTTGCCTGTTCGTCGCCGCAGAGCCAAAGAAGCTGGTGGCATTCGCGGCGTGGGGCTTCCCACACTGCTTTCCCCGGCTGCCGGGACGCCGCCATTTGCGTTATTTGCCCTCTGTGCAAGCAGAACGCTTTGCGCATGCGCAGGCAAAAGAACGCAAATGGCGGCATCTTGGCAGCCGGGGAAAGTGGCCGGGGGAAGCCTCACGCCGCGAACGCCACCAGCTTCTGCGGCGACGAACAGGCAAGCCCGCACCGATAGGAACCCACCCCTGGCTGTGTTGAAGGGGGGTGTTTGGGGGAGTGCACAAAGCTGCAGGATAAGACAGACAGACCCCTCCCGTCTTGCTCCCCTAGAAACCCCCCCGGTCAATGGTGTCCCACTTTACAAATATTAAAATTTGGTCACCTTAGTATAGGGTCTCCTGCTTGAGCAGGGGGCTGGACTAGAAGACCTCCAAGGTCCCTTCCCGCTCTATTCTGAATTGAATTATACAGATAAAACAAGCCGTGGCTTGCGAAACACAAGCTGCTTTCTCTGCTTTGTTGAACCGGCTTTCTCGTGGCCGTTCGGCTAAAATCTCTCCCGCTGCTGTATCTCCTTTGGCTGCCCAAATACCTTGAACAGGCATCTCCCCCTTTCTGTCTATGTTTAGGGGGTGAAAGAAGGGCTCCAACCCCACATCAGTATTCAAAATTCCTCTTTCAAAGTGGAGCGCATCAGTATTCAGTATTCCTCTTTCAGGGTGTCACACATGCAAGCCATTCCTTTAAAAACAGAGTCCTTAAAAAGCCTCTGAGTGTGTTTCTGTGTACAGCGCACAAATGTCCACTAATTGCACAAAGGGAAAGCCGAGATTCCAACCGCAAGCCCCGTTAAAAAAAGTAGATCGGCAAAGAAGAGTGGAAGCATCTGTTTAATATAGACGACATTAGAATTTAATTTTACCTCTGTGATGCTTTTGTGTAGCTGCAGTGTTACAGAGACGCCAGTAAGCATGGCAGTGCGGTGTCAGCAGGTGCATGCCACCAAATTACTGCTTTTCATTTGCATATTCATCTGCTAAGAAGCATGTCATTATCATATCAAAGGGATACTAAGCAACATCTAGCTTCAAGAGATGTGGCATAGTTTCAATGCTAGCAATTAATGCGAGATGAGGACGCTTTCTGTCATGTCTCCCAGGGCTAACTGTAATCGGGCTTATTATTGGATCGTTACCAATAAGCCTGCGTTGGCAGGGGAAAAGGGCTTGCGTGGAAGAAGTGAGCAGTCCACACGGCCTTTCTAGTGTGTATCCCATAGCTGGGATCCATCCACCTTGGCAGAATTACCTAAGCAAACCTTAAAGGTGCTTTTTCGGAAGGCAACTGGACTTTGTTTTGCCTTGAAGACATTTCACTTCTCATCCAAGAAGCGTCTTCGGTTCTGATTGAAGAAGTTTGTTGGACGTCAGAATTGAAGAAGATTTCTTGGATGAGAAGCGAAATGTCTTCAAGGAAAAAGAAAGTCCAGTCGCCTTTTGAAAAAGCACCTTTGGGACAACCATGACTTGGATGACTGAGAATCTCCCTAGACATTTACATAACCAAGCAAACAAATGGATTTTGAGCTGTCCAACAAGAAGAAGGAGAAGGAGAAGGGGAAGAGGAAGAGGAAGAGGAAGAGGAAGAAGAAGAAGAAGAAGAAGAAGAAGAAGAAGAAGAAGAAGAAGAAGAAGAAGAAGAAGAAGAAGAAGAAGAAGAAGAAGAAGAAGAAGAAGAAGAAGAAGAAGAAGAAGAAGAAGAAGAAGAAGAAGAAGAAGAAAGAAGTTATCTATTCATTCATGTCTGATTCTTGGTGATTATATGGGCCAGGTTTCTCCACATCTTCTGATTTTGCACTACTCTGAGTTGTTCTATGTTTTGGCTATTCTTGTCAGCTCTGATGGTGACAACTGGCTTGAATTCATGATGGCTGCAGAGGTTCATGTGAGCACCTTTTTTGACCTTCTGAGAAGCAAAGTCAATGGGGAAGCCAGATTCACTTAACAACTGTGTAACAGCAAGTTGGAAGCCTTCTAGTCCAACCCTTGCCCAAACAAAAGACCCATACCCTTGATGGCGAACCTATGACACGCGTGCCAGAGGTGGCACGCAGCATCCTTCTGATGGCCCCAGTTCAGCTCTGCCGCGCATGTGTATGCACCTCCTGCCGGCCAGCTGGTCTTCAGGTCTCTGCCACGTATGCATGGGGGCGGTGTGTGTGCAGGTGAGCCCACACATGCATGGAGTGTGGGGTGTGTGCGGAGGGTACGTGCATGCACAGTGGGCGGGGGCATGTGCAGGGGCGTGCATGCGGGGGAGCCAGGGTGCATGCGGGGTGTGTGCACATGTGCAGGGGTTGGGGCACCTGTGTGTGGGCCATGCAAACATTGCATTTTGGGGGTTCAGGCGCGCACACGCGCATCGGTGCATGCTCACGCTTTGGGCACTCAGTCCGGAAATAGCCATCACTGCTCTATACCATTCCAAACAAATGGCTATCCAATCTCTTCTTAAAACCTCCAGTGCTGGAGCACCCACAACTTCTAAAGAAAAGCCGTTCCATTGATGAATTGTTCTCACTACCAGGACATTTCTACTTGGTTCTAGGTTGCTTCTCTCCTTGATAAGTTTCCATCTGTTACTTCTTGTCTTGCCCTCAGGTTTTTTGGAGACTAAGTTATGCCCCTCTTCTCTGTGACAGCCCCTCAAATATTGGAAGACATCTATCATGTTACCCCTAGTCCTTTTCTTTGTTAGATTAGATATACCTAATTCCTGCGACTGTTCATCATACTGTACATGTATGTACAATTCATCATCAACTGTAATATGTTTTAGTCTCCAGCCCCTAATCATCTTTGTTGCTCTTCTCTGCACCTTTTTTCCCAAAGTCTCAACATCTTTTTTGTATCATGGTGACCAGAACTGGATGCCGAATTCCAAGGGTGGTCTTGTCCAGTTATCCAGTTTTAAGCCCACATCAGATGAAACCATTTTCCAAAACCAAAAGCGAAATGGATCAGTCTGTGATGACCAGATTGGTTGCCCTCAGCCCAAGAAGGTGTAACATACGCCAGAGTCCTTTGTGAGCAATTGGAAATATAAAATGTAGCTAAAAGTAAAAAGAGTAAAAACGCTCTATTAACTGGCTGTGAAAGATGTGTATGTCTGCAATCGTAGGGCAAATTGCAGAACAAAGTTTTGATAGAATCATAAGAATCTCCGCATGGATGCAAGGAAAAAGAAGAAGTTTAAACCTTCCTGTTTGTGGAGGAAATATTTGAAAGTATCCTGCAGTTTCCGCTAATGGCTTAGAAACCAGAGGAGATCTTAGTGTGCTTTCCATACATTTTTTTTTTGTTCCATGCACTGTGCTATGATCAATAACAGAAGGACTCGTTCTTTCATTCGACAACTATTACATCTCAGCATTATTCAGAACTTGCCCCCTAATTTCCTGGTGTTAACTTCAAATGATTCTTTCAGGTAACTCGTCTTTCTCCCTAGAAGGGATAATTCACAAGGTTTCCATATGGTACGAGGCACCACAAAAATGCATGCTTCAAATGGGACTTCCAATAGACTAGAATCTGGTGTTTACAGAGTCTTTGGTTCTCAGCAAGTCAGATACACTAAACTCTGAGTTTCAAAAAACATGTTCTCTGAGCTTCATTGCCAGCCAGAATAATCATGAATCCAGATTCTCTGGCTCTGATAAAGCTCCACTATACAAATGAGAACCTGACCTTGTCATGTTTTGTCCCTCTATCTATTTGCCATGTACAATTCAAGGTGTTGATCACCATCTTTAAAGCCCTACATGGCCTAGGACCAGGGTACCTTCGGGACCGCATTCTGCCTCATACTTCCCTTCGACTGGTTAGGGCCCACAGAGTGGGTCTCCTCCAGGTCCCGTCAGCCAAACAATGCCGGTTGGCGGGCCCTAGGGGGAGGGCCTTCTCTGTGGGGGGCCCCGCGCTCTGGAACCAACTTCCCCCAGAGACCCGAACCATCCCCACCCTGCTGGCCTTCTGAAAAGCTGTCAAGACATGGCTTTTCCTGCAGGCAGGGGGGAAAGACTAAATCCATCTGAATTCCCCCCTTGGTATGGCTGATTGTGAACATTTTTTAATTTTTATATATCTTTTAACTGTTGTTTTTAAACTATTGCTTATTATTAATGTTCTTATACAATTGTTGTATGCCGCCCTGAGTCCCTCGGGAGTAGGGCGGCATAGAAGAGCAAATAATAAATAAAATAAATAAATAAATGGAATCTGACCACTGGTCAATGTTAGTTTATCGCATTTTCCTCAGGTTTTTGGGATGCTTATCTGCCTGCTTCAGGATCTCTAGTCAAATATCCCTTCATAGGCTAACTCAAGTACATATATTCAAGTACATATACTGTATTTAAGTACATATATTCAAGTACATATACTCAAGTACATACGAGGGTGAGTCACAAAGTAATGCCATTTTCTTTAGGACAGGTATAATTACCAACACAGGAACATGTAGCATACATCAAAATGAATCTGGTCCTCTGTGGATCACATCCCTACTTCTCAACATAGTCACCGTTTCTCTCAATAGCAATGTTCCACCTTCGAATGAGAGCATGTATCCCTGTCTCATAAAATTTTGTTGACTGTTCTTTGAGCCACTTCTTCACTGCAGTTTTCACTTCCTCGTCACTGGAATAATGTTTGCCTCTCAAACCCTTTTTCATGGGCCGAAGAGATGATAGTCTGAAGGCGCTAAATCTGGTCATTATGGAGGATTATTATTCCAGTGATGAGGAAGTAAAAACTGCAGTGAAGAAGTGGCTCAAAGAACAGTCAACAAAATTTTACGAGACAGGGATACATGCTCTCATTCGAAGGTGGAACATTGCTATTGAAAAGAAGGACTAGGGGAGACATGATATCAGTGTTCCAATATCTCAGGAGAGGGAGTCAAGCTATTCTCCAAAGCACCTGAGGGTAGGACAAGAAGCAATGGGTGGAAACTAATCAAGGAGAGAAGCAACCTAGAACTAAGGAGAAATTTCCTGACAGTTAGAACAATTAATCAGGGGAACAACTTGCCTCCAGAAGTTGTGAATGTTCCAACACTGGAAGTTTTTAAGAAGATATTGGATAAACATTTGTTTGAAGTGGTGTAGGGTTTCCTGCCTAAGCAGGGGGTTGGACTAGAAGACCTCCAAGGTCCCTTCCAACTCTGTTATTCTATTCTATTCTATTCTAAAACTAAATTGGTGCTAGATAAGAGTCAATGGAATTCATGTTGGGCTGGACTTAAGTCTCTTGCAGGCATGCAAAGATTCGAAACTCATGACACATTTGACTCCACCTTTCAGCTCAGCCTGCTTTTCCCCTACAAAGGTCGAGTCATTGTTTCTTGTTCTACTTTAAATATATAGAAGAGCTCACTATAAATGGAGGAAGTAGATGGATTAAAGAATTGCATTTTTAAAAATCAAATCTCATCCCAAGAACTCAAAGATCCATCTTTCAAAGTGTTTGTTATAATCATAGAGTTGGCTTCTTATTTTTATGAGGGATGGTGATAGAGCCAGAGAAATGCTGTTTTTCTCTAAGGATTCCATCAAAAACGAGAATGGTCCCCTACTAAGCAGTGTAGACTAAACTCTTCAGAGTGAAGTTTTTGGGGATTGATTGAGTGCTACCCAGAACTAGATTTCATTTGCTAATTAATTAATTTAGTTTGTTTATGTGATCGGCTAATTTTGTAGTGGTTTTATTACTTCTCTTTTATTGTAAGCCTTCATGAATCAGTTATGGTTCAGTGGCATATAACTTTGATCAATCAATATATAATTATGCAAGGAAGGAGAATTCTGCCCATTTATTACTATAATCAAATGAAATAGCATTAGACAGTATGGAAAATCTGCTGGATTTCATTTAACTTAATGTATATTTCCACGCCGAAGGGCAAAATATACCTATGCTGTTTTAAACAACCTTTCTTTCTTTTCCTCTCACTAAGTTACATTATTTATAATTTAGTGTAAATAATTGCATCTTAATACAGAAGCCAGCTGGGTGACTTTGGACTAGTTACTCTCTCTCAGCCCTAGGAAGGAGGCAATGACAAACCACTTCAGGAAAAAAAAATTGCCAAGAAAACAGCAGGAACATCAAAAGAAGTTAATACTGATTCAGAGGCATCAAAAATATATTTGTATTTGTTTATTTGTATTTGTTTATTTGTCAAGCATATATGATTATAAGCAAAGTATAAACAGTAAAACATGATTGAATATATATGTAATAGTACAAGCATGAATAAGAGTAAAAGAGGTATGAATATATGGGTACATTAGGACAGGAACGATAGGCACAATTGTGCGCTTATGCACGCCCCTTACCGACCTCTTAGGAATGGGGTGAGGTCGATGGTAGATAATCTGAGGTTGAAGTTTTTGGGGTTTGGGGAAGAAACTACTGAGTCAGGTAAAGTGTTCCAGGCATTAACCACTCTGTTGTTGAAGTCGAATTTTTTGCAATCAAGTTTGGAGCGGTTTACATTAAGTTTGTATCTATTGTGAGCTCGTGTATTATTGCGGTTGAAGCTGAAGTAGTCGTTAACAGGTAGGACATTGTGGCAGATAATTTTGTGAACAGATGAATGATTTTAAAAATTAAAAGTTGAAATAAAACCTCTGATGCTGACCATAAGATACAATGGGAATATACAGTATAGGAAGATACATTTATTCAGACTCTGTGTTGTGGGGTACATTTTGATGTCTTCATAGAATGCTTTAGAAACAGAAATAATGGCTTCCAAAACTGACAATTGCTTTTTCTTCTTGAATAAACTATTTTAATGGGTATTTATTTTATATATTTGGTTTTTAAATTTTTTTCATTGGATTGTTGTTTTTACCAATGGAGAGCTGTCCTGGGTCACTTAGGCAGGATGGGTGGCCATACAAATAAAACAAACAAACAAACAAACAAATTTAAGTGGGAAAAGCAAACTCACACAAATTTTAAAAAATGTAAGCCGAATTATTTCAGAATAAATCACAGTCTGGGGTCCCTCTCTGAGAAAGATGGGCGGTTAAGAAATATAAAATATAAGTAAACAAACAAACAGACAGACAGACAGACAAATAAGTAAAAGGATATAATTATGGGAAAAAAACTTCCAAAACAGTGTGATAGATGAGCTTGGGCAGTACATTTTCAGCATTACAAGAGTTGTTGTAGGCAGATCCTGTTTTTCTGTCAGTGAAATGTTCTTGGTTTCAAGCCAAAAAGGAATAGCATCTCCAATATCTTTGCATAAGATAAATATGGTTTAGGTTTGGCTACACGTTACCCTAGAATTAGTTCAAATATCCTGTTTGTGATGTGACTCTTTCTTGGGGAAATATCTTCTATAGGAACGGGACTGGGAGAATATTTTACAGTAGTCCTTGATTTACAGCCATTTATTTACTAACTGTTCAAAGTTACAATGGCATTCAAAAAAAGTGACTTACAACCATTCGTTGCACTTACAACTATCACAGCTTCCCCATGATCAAAAATCAAAAGTTGGGTGCTTAGTAATGGGTATGTATTTATGGCAGTTATAGATTAACAGATTAACAGAGTTGGAAAGGACCTTGTAGGTCATCTAATCCAACCCCCCCCCCCCCGCCCAAGCAGGAGACCCTACATCATTTCTGATCCTACGGTCACATGATCACAGTTCGTGACCTTCACAGCCAGCTTCCAACAAACAAAATCACCGCTCAAGGTTGACTCAGCCTTCCATCCTTCCGAGGTAGGTAAAATGAGGACCCAGATTGTTGGGGGCAATGTAAATATACATTGCTTAATGGTGTAAACCGCTTAGAGAGTGCTTGCACTATGAGGCGGTATATAAGTCTCACTAATCAATAAATAAATAAATAAAGTCCATGGGGGAAGCCAGATTTGCTTAACAGCAATAGCACTTAGACTTATATACGGCTTCACAGTGCTTTTACAGCTCTTTCTAAGCGGTTTACAGAATCAGCATATTGCCCCCAACAATCTTGGTCTCCATTTTACCGATCTCGGAAGGATGGAAGGCTGAGTCAACCTTGAGCCGGTTAGGATCGAACTCTTGGCAGTGGGCAGAGTTAGCCTGCAATACTGCATTATAACCACTGCGCCAGCACGGTTCTTAATGGCATGTGTTTCACTTAACTGTGGCAAAAAAAATCCTAAAATCAGACATGGCTCATTTAACAACTGTCTTGTTTAGCAATGGAAATTCTGATTGCAATTGTGGTTATCAGTCAAGGACTACCTGTATAGTAGCTGGCTATAGGTATGCGATCTGCTCAACAGGTTGAGCACACACATTTGCACAGAAAACTTAGTGTTGTTAGTATTAAACCTGCTTGGTTTTTCTGTGGTTCAGCACTGAAAACTCAGACCACTTTGTTACTTTTCCATTCAGTATATTGCAGCAGTGGGTTGCTCCCAGTTCGGCCTGGTTCGGCGAACCGGTAGCGGCGGTGGCAGGAGGCTCCACCCACCCACTTGGCGCACATTTAGAATCCACTGGTATATTGTATGCTGGATCCATTCAGTGGCTTATTGTGTGATGCAATTCCCAGCCTGTTCTGTTAATTTGTGGTTCAATGTGGAGTTCAGAAAACGGGTTAATGACAAAACCTGATGAAGTGTGTTGTGTAGATCCGCCTATTTTGATTTATATCATTTTGCTGCTTCTCTTGAAATTCTTAGGCTTTGGGTCATTCCGACTTGATGTCTTCCAGATGTATTAGGGCTGCAATCTACAGAATGCTCGATCTGCATGGCCCTCATGGCTCCCTAGGAATTCTGGGAATTGTAGGCAAAAAGAGGGTGGAAGGCACTAATGGTGCTGCCTTATATGCAATCATTGCCTGTAGTAATAAGGTAAAAAGCTTCAGTCCCAGGGTGGTTCTAGACACATTGCAAATTCAGCTACTCCATATATTGGAAAGTAAATAAACTGGGTCACATTAGAAGAAATCTTTGCTAAGGTCCTTTCCCAGGACAAAATAACCTCTTTGAAAGTTTGGAGCAATCAGACTATAAACTTCTGTCATTTAGTTAAGGCTTTTGATGTGACCATTCATGGCATAAAAGAAGCGGTAATGAATTGTTTACCGTGAGCAGCGAAGCAGGATACAGGTAAAGGGAAACATATAGCTGTTTCAATTATTCTTAATTAATTTTTTTTTAAGCAGAAAATAAAGATAACTTCCTCTTCTTGTCTATCTTTCTCCCTTTCTTTAAATATATTTAGATACATTGTCTTGCTTTGTATTATTTTTAGCAACTCAACGTATGGATATTGGACTAACTTATCAAAATGGTTATATATTTTATTCGTTTTTCGCTCCCAATAAACAGAATGAGGTTCCCTAGATTCTAATTACTTTTGTACTATGTTGGTGATGCAATTTGAGAAGTTGAGTTTATTTTATTGGATCAGAAACTCTGGACAACAGAGCCGTCTCTTAGATAAAACTAAAACTAATGTCAGACAAAGGACATTTGCTGGATAAAAACTAGCAGCTTTGGCATACAGAGAATCATGTCTGGAATGTATTTTCTGGACTTTCATTCATTCCATCCGCTATTGGGATCTTAGAATAAGAGAAAATTAGATCATTTGACCATTTTAATGGGAAGCTGACTATTACCCTCTTCTTAGCAATAGCAATAGCACTTAGACTTATATACTGCTTCATAGTGCTTTACAGCCCTCTCTAAGCGGTTTACAGAGTTCAGCATATTGCTCCCAACAATCTGGGTCCTCATTTTACCGACCTCAGAAGGATGGAAGGCTGAGTCAACCTTGAGCCGGTGAGATTTGAACAGCTGAACTGCTGAACTGCAGTGCTGCACTTTAACCACTGCGCCACCTCGGCTCTTCTTCTCTATGAGATCTCCTGCTTCCAACCTACTGGGGGAAAAAATACTGTGGCAATCCCCTGCAAGACTTTATTTATATTTCATTTATATGGCCACCCATGATGGGGGGATGGCATATAGATTTAAAGCCACATTTAACCATTTCAACCATGATGTTTGAGGTCAAAACAATAAACTCAACTCATAAAAGCTTTGCCTAACTTCCTGGGCCAAACACCTGGGAGAAGAACCAGGTTGTTAATGATTTACAAAAGACCAACAGGGTCATGACCATTTGGATCGCCAGTGGGATGCTATTTTCACAGAGCAAGCACTGCCAGAGCGGAAGCATAAACTCCTGGGTCCATCAAAATGGCGTCTTTTGATAGAAGGTGCCTTGTACCCCTCTCTGTTAGATTTGGTCGGCCAAGCAGAAACAATGGGAGAGAGGCAGTTCTACCAATTGCTGGACCTTTTAAAAGCCACGAACCTGAAAGATAATGCCAAATTGTTTTCTAAGAAGCTTATTCTTAAATTAACCCTGAAAGAATATCAAGAAATGGGGGGAAAAAATTCACACAACCCTAAAGATTCAAATGATACAGAATGGCAAAGCTATTCAAATACATTTTTTAACATTTTAACTCGTTATAATGCTTCCCTAAAAAATTGAAATTGCAAGCAGTTTTGCTAAAATTGAAGACAGTTGGTAAAAATGCCAGAGTCAATATTTAGGCAATGCTATAAATAGCATTTCCTCCTGCGTGTGTGTGTTTTTTTTCTTATAAAAATTTCTAAATCTATCATCATTTATTACTGGGATTTCATTTCGAAATTCAAATCTGTGGAATAGAAGTGTGATTTTTTCCCCACCCTTTAAGAACAAACAGTGTAAAATATGTATTCAATTAAATATTCCTCTCCCCTGTGCTGCCAATGGATCATTTATCTTATTGGTGAATCTTAAGAATCTTTAAAATGTAGAATACAAATATAAATACCATTTCTTCCGGGGGGGGGAGGTTAAAATTTTTTTTAAAATAAAATCTCTAAATCTATCATTGTTTATTACTGGGATTTCATTTCAAAATTCAAATCTGTAGAAGTGTGATTTTATTTCCTAAAAAAAAAGCAGTGTAATATATATCTATACATACATACCGGGTTTCCCCGAAAATAAGACCCTGTCTTATATTTTTTGGAACCCTGAAATAAGCGCTTGGCCTTATTGCCGTGCACTCAAAAGCCCGATTGGGCTTATTATCAGGGGATGTCTTATTTTGGGGGAAACAGGGTACACACACACACACACACACACACACACACACACACACACACACACTTAAATACTCCTCTCCCCTGTGCTTTCAACAAATTATTTATCCTATTGGTGAACCCTAAGAATCTTTAAAATGTACAATACAATTAGGTTAAGTGTAACAATGCTACACATCTAAATAAATATACTTTGCGTTGTTGTCTTTGGGATGTCGGGCAAGAGACCCAAGAGCTAATTTCAGACTTAAAGAAAAAAGGAAGACGAGAGGGGGAAAGAAGAGAAAAAGAGATTGTCTCTATCTGTCAAGGGTATATACATGGATGCGTGCACACGCCGTCACGATGTTATTCTGTATAAGTTATTTGATTGCTCTTCATAGTCTTCTGATTACAATTGGCATTTTAGAGAGTCAACCACACACCTTTCACTGTGATGGCGTGTCTTCCTGTTCGCCTTATCTGTGGCTGTGATGCCGCACAGCACTCCCATTTCTTTTCTTGTGGGTTTTGTGAGTTTTCCTTGATGTTTGTGACAGGCCACGATGGGAGAAGCTTTTATCACGGTGGGGTTTGGAGGCCTCCGTAAATTGAAAATTGCAAATGAAATCCACTGGGCTTGAATTCATCAGCTATTATGTCAGATGACCTTTGGCAGCTGCTGATAAAAATGAGAGAATGTTAGCTCTGATCCAATTTTCACCACTAACCATTCCTTTTCAAATCCATTCACAGCCAGGCAGCCGACGCATGGGAAGTGAAAATGATAGGGTTTCAAGAGAGCTGTATTGTATTGCAGATTAAGATTTTTTTTCTCCCCTTATTTCTAGAGGTCGCCCCCCAGGCCTCTGTCTGGTGTCTACCTATTGTCCAATCAGTTTCAATATCTGCTTCAGAGGACATGCTAGCCATCCTTACAGATAAGTGCTTACAGGAGAAAATAGTTGGACTTAATAGTTTTGCTTCGGAAGCACCAAGGGTCACAGTGTACCAATATTGACTGGCACATGTTAGTTTAATCTGACATCCTCAAGAATGTGACACTAGATTCTTTCAGGGTTGTTGATCTCTAGAAATTCCTCTTTATTGTACAGCTGTTGTTCCCAGCTCCATGGTTCCAGAAATATTATTAGACCGTGGTAACTGTTTTATATTCATGAGTTACAGATAGTCTCAAACATCTATCCAAGCAAAACAGGTACAACCTTAAGCTCATGGAAATTGATAAATATACCAACTTATAGTAAGAGTGGAGCCCTTTGCCCTCCAAGAAGTCTATTTCCTACTGAAGTAGAATGGATTAATCATAGGAGGATAGAAAACATAGAGTTACTTAACTTCCAGTGAGTGTTGGAAAAATAAATGGATATTATACTTCAAACATTCCCATTTAAAGAAGTGAACAAATTATCACAGCTGTATACATTTTGCAGGATTTAACCTTCATGGCTCCCTCAACCCAGATTAGGGTCTTTAAAATGTTACCCATCCAAATATCAACAAGAAAGAAAGAAATTTAATGGAATATAAAACATTAGACCAGCTGTACAGCAGATCAACGTCTATAAAACTCACTGCTAACCCTTGGCTCATGAATTCTCAATTAATCCCCCAAACGAGGTGGGGTTTATGTGGATAAAATAGAATGAAGCCACTCCATAAAGTAAAGCTTTAGATTAATTAAATTGATTAATATAAACACCGCATACCACTCCTACTGAAAAGGTCCTTTGGGATTTCTCTGTTGATAATGTAAATAAGTCTATTTCCATAAAATCCCATCCATTCCTATAGCAGGTTTCTAGAAGAGAAGATTTGTCTTGTCGGGTCAGCTGAAAGATTACTGTCCACTCTTAAATGTTTTCGCCTCCAATGTGCTGCCATGGGGAATTTGTTGCTCAGTTGCTGAATCGTGTCCAACTCTTTGCAACCCCAAGGACCAGGGGTCCCCAAACTTGGCAACTTTAAGACTTGTGGACTTCAACTCCCAGAATTCTCCAGCCAGCCAGCTATGCTGGCTGGAGAATTCTGGGAGTTGAAGTCCACAAGTCTTAAAGTTGCCAAGTTTGAAGACCTCTGCCATGGACCATAGCACGCCAGACCCCCCCATGTCCTCCACTGTCTCCCAGAGTTTGCCCAAATTCATGTTCCTTGCATCGATGACACTATTTAGCCATCTCATCTTCTGCCGTCCCCTTCTCCTTTTGCCTTCTATCTTTCCCAACATCAGTTTTTCCCTCCGATGAGTCCTCTCTTCTCATTAGGTGGCCAAAGGATTTGAGCATCAGCTTCAGTATCTGTCCTTCCAAAGAACAGTCAGGGTTGATTTTCTTTAGGAGTGACTGATTTGATCTCCTTGCAGTCCAAGGGACTCTCAATTTAATTTAATTTAATTTAATTAAAAGTTCTTATAGGCCGCCCAATCCCGTAGGACTCAGGGCGGCGTACAATAGGAATAAGAACAGTACAATAAAAAACATAATAATTTAAAAACATAACATTGTTTTAAAACCATTCATTCAGGGGGAATCCGATCTTCTTCTTCACCCCGCCTGCCGGAAGAGCCATGTTTTTACGGCTTTGTGGAAGGCCAGTAGAGTGGAGATGGTCCAGATCTCTGGTGGGAGTTGGTTCCAGAGAGATGGGGCTCCCACAGATAAGGCTCTCCTCCGTGGACCCGCCAACCAACATTGTTTGGCTGATGGGACCTGGAGGAGGCCCACTCTGTGGGACCTAACTGGTCGTAGGGAGGAATGTGGTAGGATGCAGTCCCGGAGGTAACCTGGCCCTGAGCCATGTAGGGCTTTAAAGGTCAAAACCAACACCTTAAATTGCAACCGGAGACTAATAGGCAACCAATGCAGCTGATGGAGGATAGGTGTCTCCTCCAACATCGCCATGGGGAATACAAAGGCCAACTTAGTTTAGGAAGACATCAGTTGTCCTGAGACTGATGCACAGTCATCTGATGCACAGACACTCATCCCATAAAATTCCCACGTATCAGGCTGAGATGGTCTCATGATTATTCACTCCAGTATAGATATCTATGACTTAGAGTGGTGCGGTGGCCTAGAGGTGGAGCTCTCGCCTCACAATCAGGAGGCTGTGAATTCGATCCCAGATAGAGATATTTCTCTCTCTGGGCACAATGAGAATATATCTGCTGAACAAAACTCTGCATTGGCGACAGGAAGGGCATCCGGCCAGTCAACACTCTGCTAGCTCCATTCAGTTGCCCAGACTCCACCCCGCAAGGGATTATGGGGAAGATGATGATAGATATTTATTTATTTATTTAGGATTCTTGGCACCACCATAGATATCTATGACTTGGATTCCCAGAGTGGCTTGGTGGTGCCAAGACATCCATAGATGGCTCCTCTTCTATCCCCCAGGATCCCTGCCCCACCTGTGGTTTTTACATTATGTCAAAATTCTTGCCATTATACGAGAAAATAAACATCATGAACAGAAGCAGTCTAATGTATTTGAAAGTGTGGCCATCACAGCGGATAATAAGAAACATTCTTATGTGAGATGAGTGGGGTGCAGTGGGGCTAAAGAGAATAGTAGATAGAATCTGTAGGAAATGAGTAGACTGGGCTCCGAAGGAGGGGTCAAATGCATCATCAGTTTGGAGTCCCTTCATGCCCACAAGTAATTAAGTCCAACCCACCTTAAATTCCACTGACTTCTTTTTACCATCTATTTGCCTTTTCTGTTAGTAGTTCAGATTCTTGCAGAGAGCTTAAGCTTGCAATAAACCTATATATTCATTTGAACTGCCTGGATTCCTGATTTCCCACGCTTGTCAGAATCCTGATAAACTGATACTTTGGTTATATCCTGCATGAGAACTATGTTTTTATGTGTGGTTGATTTTCTTGTTGAATATTTATTTATTATTGTTCCATGCTGTCCAGAGGCACATTGATTGAATTGGGCAGCTTTGTAAATGCTGGAAATAAATGAACAAACAATTAAAAAAATAGGTTGGAAAAGGAATCTCAGCAGCTTTTATTGCATGTTTTTGATATTGCAAATATACTTACTAATCAAAAAAGGTTGGGACTATGAAAAATGTATACCAAAAAAAATAGAAAATCATGCATTCTAAGAACAATAGTACAGGGTCAATGGTAATAGGCGCCTAGTGAGCAGTCCCAAAACATAAACCAGGCAAATGGTATTTCTTGCAGATCTTCCAATTCTAATTGGTCTTCCAGATCTGGGCCTCCCACCAAGCTATTATTTCCTGAACCAACTTAATACTTATTAATGTGCAATGTACTTGGGAAAAACATAGAACCTCTTGCTTTCCCTTAAGATCTTTCTACAACCTGCATTTTTAGTAATGTCTTGCAGTTTGGACTAACTACTTCATTTGTTCTTCGTTGCATTCCTGAAAAACATAGATTAATCTGGTTTGGCAAACGTTTCATCCCTTCTTGTAGGTCATATCAAATGTGTTACCTTTGCATACGTGTATGATAGAGGTGCAATGTTATGTCAGCTTAGATATACTGTAATTCCTAATATGGGCAAGAATTGTAGCGTATTGTGCACTTATGTGCACAAATTTTTGGCCTTTTCTTCACATATCCATTGTGTCAGCGGTGGGTTGCTCCCGGTTTGGCCCGGTTCTGTGAACCAGTAGCGGCGGTGGCGGGAGGCTCCGCCTACCCTCCCAGGATGCATCGGGCGCGCGAACCAGTAGCAACAGGTTTTAGAACCCACTACTGCATTGTGTGTGTATGTGTATTTGTTTGTTGTAAGAAAAGTTAATGAATTGGATTTATTACAGTTTATGCTACTGTATCTTCAGGTTGAATATGACTCAGAGCTGAGTTCCACTAGCATCACAAAAGTATAAAATTACAAAAATTATAGACATAAAAATTCACACATGTGTCCTCCCCATCCATATACTCACCAAGAAATGCAATGCATAGCATAAGGATCCATGGCTTTGTAATTGTGTATGTGACAAGCATAATGGAATCCAAGTGCATCACAAACTGCTATGACTCCGTTGTGTGATAGGAGTACAAAAAATGCAAATAGGGTTTCAATTAAAAAAAGTTTGCAAATCATAGGAACTCGTGGTTCCACTTTATGCATTAGTCAGACTTCACTCCCAGTTTGATGCAGTGGTTAAAGCATCAGGCTAGAAACTGGAAGGTTGTGAGTTCTAGTCCTGCCTTATGTACAAAGTCACCTGGCTGACCTTGAGCCAGTTCCTCTCTCTCAGCCCTAGGAAGGAGGCAATGACACACCACTTCCAAAAATTTTGCTGAGAAAGCTGCGGAAGCCTCCTCGCCCTGAATTGCGTTCTTGTGCTTTCTGCAACAGCAGAGGGATGGACCCTCACGTCTGCCTTCAATTGAGCCTTCTTGGAATGGAGCACTGCCCGCAGAGAGCAGGAACTCCTATTCTGGTTAGTTTGCCACCTCGCTTACTAGGGAGTAATGCCTGCGAAGGGCAGGGACTCCAGAGCGAGCTCCTCTTTATGCCAGCTTATCCCCAATATTTACCTTGTTGATGTTTGAAGTGTCGATTTGTTGTTAGGAGAGTCCAACTAATTCTGTAGATCTCTAAACAAACTCATTCTTGTAGGAGAGAAAAAACTATACAGTACGTCCCTACTCTTTCGACTGAGTTTTAAAACTGGCCAAATGATCACCTAGAGGGCGTACTTCAAACAAATCAAAACTCAGTCCCTACCAATCAGGCTAGAGTATTTCCCATGTTGGACTCTCCTAAGCAGCGCACTGGAAAACTATAGGGACTTCTCCAGGCAGTCGTCAGGAATCAAGACTGATTCAAAGGTAGCCCCTCCCTCAAAAAAAAAATCCTTAATGTTTATATCATTTCCTGGACTATTCTGTAGGAAATTCAGACACTTCAGTAGAAGAAGTGCAAATATGGGTGCTGAGAATAGTCAGTGGACTGTGAAATTAACAAAGATGGAGAAACATGGATAAGTTTATCCATGGAGAAGACAATTGATGGAGGATATGATAGACCAGTTCAAAAATCTGAAGGGGTGTCACAAAGAAAAGGCCATAATTTGTTTATTATTGTTCTACAGTACAGGACAAAAAATGACAGTCATAAAATACAGAAAGACAGATTCTCTTGGAATTTTAGGATATACTTCCTCATGTTCAAGTTGTTTGGTAATGGAGCTATAATGGAAGAGGGAAGTTGATTGTTAATGGCTTCCAGTAGTCTTTGATTAAATATACCTCAAGGTGAATTCCTACAAGGAGCAAGAGTTTGGACTCAATAGTCTGTATGTCTCCTTCCAACTCTCTGACTTTAACCCTTTAAAAACATGAAAGAATGGAGAAGAAGGAAGGAGGAAAAATATTGGCTTTTCCAAATGACCTCAAGAATGGACTCTCAGAAAAACCATCTTATGTCTCTGACTTAAGTGTTATTTTTTCCCTGTTTCTTATTCTTTCCACCATTTTATAAATTGCTGATGTTAACGTCATCAGACATTGTCATTAAAGTTTTCTGCATCAAAGCAAAATTAGTTCTGAAGAGCTGAGGTGCATTTTTAATACACCTTTGTCCATATAACTTTTTTTTTAATGTTAAGGTGTGTGAAACACTTTTCAAAACCAGATTTTCCAAACAACCTACAGGTGGAAATATGCACCAAAGAATGCCGATATAAAAACTCAATACCTAGTTTTATTGGCTTTATTTATTCAGGGCAAGTATAGGCTGCCTTTTAGTCTAAACGTATCTATCAGATTGCTTATATATGTTTCCATTCGTGAAACATAGCAATACAAATTCTCCAAAACAGGATATTTTTCTAATGTGCGTATTTTTTTTAAAAAAAACCTGTCATTGCAAATTCATTGCAATGTGTATTGTGAGGCGTGCTCACAATGGCAAACTTCAAAGGGAGTTACAAAGACTTAGAGGAAGCTGCCCTTCCTCCTGGTCTTAAACTTGTGAGAGACTGCCCTTCAAACAAACAAATAAACAAACAAACAAAAAGAACAGTCATAGGAAGCTGAGCAGCTGGGAGCCAAGATGGTTCACAGTATGTCTCTATCAAGGGCATCTGGATGTGAGGTTGGCCTCTTTCCTAGACTCGTGGTTAGCTGCCCTCTTGCCTTTTCAAATGGTTATGCATCCGTTTCTACAACATGGCATATTTACATGTATTTTGCATAATGCTTTCAATCCATTACTTTAATGTCTAAGGTTCCGGATCATTACATTGAAGATTAAGCCACAATTCATTCTCTCTCTCTCTCTCTCTCTCTCTCTCTCTCTCTCTCTCTCTCTCTCTCTCTCTCTCTCTCTCTCTCTCTCTCTCTCTCTCTCTCTCCCTCCCTCCCTCCCTCCCTCCCTCCCTCCCTCCCTCCCCCTCTCTCTCTGTCTCTCTCTCTCACACACACACACACACATTCATAGATAGATATACACATAGAGAGAAAACACACAAATAGAGTTCTTTTTTTATGAAAGGTTTTTTTTATTTTTCTCCACATATACATCCATACATATACTGTAAATCATAACAAATATCCATAATTATATATTTCTATTTAATAAAACAAAAACCAACATCCTAGTTTGCACCTTTTATACCTTTATTACCCGCCTGTTTTCCCCTTTATATCATATCACTCCCCTCTTTCAATCTCCCTCTCTTCCCTCTACCTTCTTTCTCCTTCTCTCCCCCTTTCCTACTTCCCTCCTCTCCCCTTCTTCCCTTCCTTCTCCACTTCCTTTCTCCCTCTTATCCCTTCCCTTTGAGTGTATCTAATCACAATCCGTCTTATAGTTAACAGACAGGTAACTTATATCCCTAAATCCATTTAATTATCGGTGCAACTCTTAAACTTATTTTTTTTCCTCAGGATTCATATGTATACATATATCTTATATTTTCCTAGGTATATTAACTACTTTCTTAGTGCTACCTCCTCAACTATCTAATTTTGTCACCTGGGTCTACCGCCCTCAATTTTCTATTTTCCTCCAATTTAATCAATACTACTTGTCTTCTATACATATTCATTTTCTAACCAATCATAAAATTTCCCCCATACATCATAATATTCAGAGTCTTCCTTATCCTTCATTTTCATTGTCAGTCTATTCATCTCCGCACAATCCAATATTTTTTTAATTATCTCCCCATCAGAAGGAGCTTTTGTTGCTTTCCATTTTTGCGCAAATGCAATTGTAGCTGCTGTAATTATATGAATAATTAAATATGTATTTTCTTTATTAAATTTCTCTAGAATAGGGTTCTAGGTGTGTTTTGCTTGCTGAGATTCAGATAAATTTAGACACCTCTTACTTGGAATACTGCATCCAGTTTTGGTCGCCACGATGTAAAAAGGATGTTGAGACTCTAGAAAGAGTGCAGAGAAGAGCAACAAAGATGATTAGGGGACTTGAGGTTAAAACATATGAAAAATGGTTGCAGGAATTGGGTATGTCTAGTTTAATGAAAAGAAGGACCAGGGGAGACATGATAGCAGTGTTCCAATATCTCAGCGGTTGCCACAAAGAAGAGGGAGTCAAACTATTCTCCAAAGCACCTGAGGGTAGAACAAGAAGCAATGGGTGGAAACTAAACAAGGAGAGAAGCACCTTAGAACTAAGGAGAAATTTCCTGACATGTTCTAACTGTTCTAACTGTTCTTCATGGAACAACTTGCCTCCAGAAGTTGTGGGTGCTCCAACACTGGAAGTTTTTAAGAAGATGTTGGATAACCATTTGTCTGAAGTAGTGTAGGGTTTCCTGCCTAAGAAGGGGGTTGGACTAAAAGACCTCCAAGATCCCTTCCAACTCTGTTGTTGTTGTTGTTGTTGTTGTTACTTTGAGCACAATGGAAAAAATACCATATTCTTTGCCAACGTTCTCTTGCTCTGTTCAAAAATGCTTTTAATATTGGGAAAATAATAGGGGGAAAATTGTGGTTCAAGAAGGGCAAAGGAGCAGAGTGGAGAAATCACTGGGAAATTATACCTTAAATACCTTGTTGGTGTCCCTACGTGTATCTATTCAGCTTTAATACTAGAGATGTGGGATGGCAGAGGTGGAGCAGGGGCATCAGCAGAGAGGTTTTTAAAAAAAGGCAATATGGTGACCGGGATGAAATTCTTCATTGTTTACCTGAGTGGCAATGCACATAAAAAGAGGGTGGGGTTTCCATTGTGTAGTTGTCACCATTATCTTCACTGTTTTGATACCCAGCATGGAAGCGCCTGAGTAGGATGTCGTTCATATAGCTTCAAACCGAAGTGTGTGAGATGGTGTGTTTTCATGCCATTATGTATAATAATTCTGCAAATGCTGTGACAATGGTGCCCACACATGTCTGCCCAACATGTGGCAGAACATTTCGTGCCCGTATAGGCCTTACCAGCCACCTGCGGACACATCCTAAACAGCCCACAACTTGATAGATGTCAAGGTCCTCTTCGAACACGGACGAACATCATCATGTATAATAAATTGTACAGGAAATACATTGTGGCCATAGGTTTAATAGCCGAGAGTGTGAACTTCAAACTGTCTTTTTACCTTTCCTCCTAGTATATTTATGTGTTAAAAAGATTGTTTTGGAAATTTACTTTTTTTAAAAAAAGTTGTATTGAGAGATTGGGCTAGCCACCAAATTTTCCCAGGGATGCATATATGTACAGGTGATTTTTTTTTTTGAGCTCATAGAAAATCAATTCCATTTTTCTTTACTCTTAGACCTAGCTGTACAATGTGCATAAGTTAATTGGATGCAGTTTTGAGAATTTCTGAAAATTCAACTTCTGTGCATGTTTCCCGATTTGGAGAAATTATATCCTGCATGATCTGTGCGAAAGAAATTAAAGAGGTCAGATAGAATTTTTCACAGAGAGATTTCAGTTAATATGGTGGTTTTTGGAAAATGCATATTTCCCTGGCAAGCAGACCTTCTAGTACAAGCAATGGATCTTTCTGCAGGACTTACTTAGTGACTGTCTCACTTAGTAACAGGAGTTTCTGGTTCTAATTGGGGTCCTAAGCTATCTATCTGCAAAGCTGGAATTCTCAAATGCTATTTAGTGCCAAAGAATTGAGGCCTTTGAACTATGGTGCTGGAGAAGACTCCTGTGAGTCCCTTGGATTGCAAGGCGATCCAACCGGTCAGTCCTAGAGGAGATCAACCCTGACTGCTCTTTAGAAGGCCAGATCCTGAAGATGAAACTCAAATACTTTGACCACCTAATGAGAAGAAAGGACTCACTGGAGAAGAGCCTAATGCTGGGAACGATTGAGGGCAAAAGAAGAAGGGGACGACAGAGAATGAGGTGGCTGGATGGAGTCACTGAAGCAGTAGGCGTGAGCTTAGATGGACTCCGGGGGATGGTAGAGGACAGGAAGGCCTGGAGGAACATTGTCCATGGGGTCTCGATGGGTTGGACATGACTTTGCAACTAACAACAAAAACAAATTTAGTAAACCTCTAGAGAATCATGAACACATCTGAGGAGGATTGCAATTTGGCATGACACTTGCTCGCATGAAGTCCAGCTGCGAGAACTTAGTGTATGGTCATCCTGAGTCCAGTTCTGCATAGAGAAGGCTGATGGATGGGGAACATGAGTATATCTGTATTCTTTCTTCATGTTGAAGCACATAGGAGTTGATAGGATACACCACTCTTGTGTCTGGGGTGGCTGTTTGACCAGGAACAAGCAGTTCAACTCAACAGGAGATGAGCAGGCAGAGCTTGGGGGGGCAGAATGAAGCATATCATAAGTTTGGAGTCGTTGTGCCTTATTTAACAAACAGTGAATGGCTATCAACAGTTACCAGTTTTAATAACATTTGTTAATTTTGTTATAGCGCTTTCCTTTTTTGAGGTGTGGCTTCTGGTTAGAGAAAGCATATATACACATACATGTATGGTTAGAGATATCCACAGAATTTATCTCCAGCCAAGATTTGTGTTGGGGTGAGAATAATATCTCATAGAGGCGATTTGGATCTTTGCTTGGAATTCAGACAGTTAGAAATAAAGCCGAGATTAAAAGTCTAATAGAAATATTTATTTCGGTATAAAAACAATAAATCTCAAATAATTACATCTTTGCTAAGAAAACGCAACCGTTCAGGTCAGAGTCAAGTCAAAACGGTGATTAATGGTGGTTTAGGAATGTGGACATGCGCACTCATCATATCACATGTTCTGCTTATATTGGAATGTACCATAATATTAGATAGGGGTGCATAACCCTGCATAGACATACAACTGACAGTATTCACACCGTGACAATTTAATTCACAGGATTTGGCCTTCCTGGATGGACCAGGATGGGAAGCTGGACGCTCAAAAAAGACTTTTATGTATGTTTCTCTTTTTTTTTCCGTCATGGGTTTCCTTTCAAGGGAGTTGTCACTTTTCCCATAGATAATAGCAATAGCACTTAGACTTATATACTGCTTCATAGTACTTTACATCCCTCTCTAAGCGGTTTGCAGAGTCAGCATATTGCCCCTAACAATCTAGGTTCCCATTTTACTGACCTCGGAAGGATGGAAGGCTGAGTCAACCTTGAGCTGGTCTAGGATCGAACTCTTGGCAGTGGGCAGAGTTAGCCTGCAATACTCAATCTAACTACTGCGCTACCACGTCTCTTAAATGTGGTAATTTATATAACATATGTTGCAACTGGATGTTTCAAAGAACCATAGATGTAAACCAGGGTCAATTCAGCAGACAATGAAGAATGCAAAGGGAGATTATTATTAATATATTATAGCGCAGAGGATTTTCAGAAAAGAAGGAATTCCTTTTATTTCCACTTGCATTCAGCAAAAGCACAAAGTGCACAAAACCATGCACTTTTTCAGAAACCCTGTTTATCGATAATAATGTTAGCAATCCCATTCTTTGAAGATGTCTATTCAGAGAAGGATACAGAATCAAATGTAAAAGTTTTTACTAGTTCTTCACATTGCATTTAGCCATCATAGCAAATCTTCCAAAGTAGGTTGTGTAAAGATACATTAGAGAGCTACAGTTGACAATTTAGTCAAGGTCATGCTGATGGATTCTCAGTCTACAACTGAGCAAGGGGGGGGGGGAGTTTTAGTAAATGCTGCAGAAAACCAGGTTCCTATTGGGATTTACAAGAACAAATAAGTTAATCTATAAATGTTTTTCTTTTCTTTTCTGTATTATGAACGTAGAACTTGAGTATTTGCACAGTGCATTTTATAGATCTCCAATTCCTAGATCCTATTTCCAGATAGGTGTGATATGAAAAAGCTTGTTATGTTCTATATCTAAATGTTATAAGTTTGCGCAGAATACTTCTTGTCTCTTTTGTCACCTTGTTAAAACATAACAGAACAGAACTTGTCACCAAGATTTGTAGATGCTTTGGAGGAGGAAGAGGAAGGGGAGGAAGGAGGGTGGGAGGGAGGGAGGGAGGGAGGGGGAGGAGCAAATGCTAGAAATGACTTTGAAAATATTAGAAAGAAAGAAAGAAAGAAAGAAAGAAAGAAAGAAAGAAAGAAAGAAAGAAAGAAAGAAAGAAAGAAAGAAAAGGAAGGAAAGAAGGAAAGAAGGAAAGAAGGAAAGAGTGGAAGGAAGGAAAGAGTGGAAGGAAGGAAGAAAGGAAAGAAGGATGAAGGAGGAAGGGAGGGAAGGAAAGAGTGAGGAAAGAAGGAGTCGAAGGAAGGAAGAAAAGGAAGAAGGATAAAGGAGGGAGGGAAAGAAGGAAGGAAGGAAGGAAAGAGTGGAAGGAAGGAAGAAAGGAAAGAAGGAAAGAAGGATGAAGGAGGGAGGGAGGGAAGGAAAGAGGGAGGAGAGAAGGAGTGGAAGGAAGGAAGGAAGAAAAGAAGGAGGGAGGAGGGAGGAAAGGAAGGAAGGAAGGAAAGAGTGGAAGGAAGAAAAGAAAAAAGGACAAAGGAGGGAGGGAGGGAAGGAAAAAGTGAGGAAAGAAGGAGTGGAAGGAAGGAAGAAAAGAAAGAAGGATGAAGGAGGGAGGGAGGGAAGGAAGGAAGGAAGGAAAGAGTGGAAGGAAGGAAGGAAGGAAAGAAGGATGAAGGAGGGAGGGAGGGAAGGAAAGAGTGAGGAAAGAAGGAGTGGAAGGAAGGAAGAAAAGAAAGAAGGATGAAGGAAGGAAGGAAGGAAGGAAGGAAGGAAGGAAGGAGCAAATACTAGAAATGGCTCTGAAAATATCAGTAACTTTAATGTGTGAGGTTTGTTAACACAGAAAGCAAACAACCAAACTTGCTCTCCAACGACTGTCACTAATATTTATTCGTCCAGTGACTGTTAATCAAACCAAGTTTACAGTCCCGTATAGCACCTGTCACAGGTGCTGATCATTAATCAGCGATTACGGCAGTTTATTCCATTGCTGACAACTTGCAATTTTCTACTGAATCAGCTAGTTTGTCAGGTGGGAATTATGGCAAAGCACATGTGACAAAACACATCACACTTTTTTTTCTCCTCCCCCCTCTCTCCCCCCCCCCTTTTTTCTTTTTTTTTGCATTTTTGCATTTTCAGGCTCCTCTGCCCCCCACCCCCCACCCCTCAGCCTCTCCCCCCCCTCTCCCCGTTTCGAGACAAACAATATCTGGGAACTCAGAAGTAATAAGGCGGAATGTATAATTAATTACCCAGCTTGCTTTAATTAGGGATGAATAAGTTGTGTCCCTCTCATGATCACAAATGTGGTGATGGGTAATACCAGTTTATGCTGTATTAACTGCAAATATGCAATCCTTCTGAGAGCACTTTTGTTGATGAATTTGATGAATGTGACAATAATTAGCAGAGACAGATGAGATCTAAATTACTACTGACAATGTAATGCTATCCTGCTCGAGGGTCTGAGAACGTAGTAGGCTAACATGGCAGGGACTGGGGCCTCATTTCTAATTAATAGTCTTTTTTTTCTCCCCTTTCTCTTTTTTCCCCCTCCTTTTTGCCAGTGGGGGGAAAAAATCGAGCAACGGTAATTGTTTTCGTCAAAGGCTGCAGGGAGTTATCAGGGTAATAAAGTTAATTAGCAGAACAAACATCCTTTCGCTGCCTTACCAGATTGAGGAAGAGAGGGTAATTCAAACTGCAGAAAGATATGACTAGATGAGATGATAAGAGGGGGAGAAAAAATTTACACAGGAGGCTGAGGGGAAAAAAATAATCCAATTTTTCTCCTCTTCTATTCCTTTTCTTGTTCTTCCCCGTTTGGGGTTCGCCTTGTGAAAAAACGAATTAGACATTCCCTGCGTTCAGCTGACGCCGTTGCTTCTGTAGAGAACTTTTTGGGTTCACCCTAAAGGAGCGTGTTTCACCTGGATCTAGCAGAGCATAGATGATCAAACACGCAGGCACAACAAATCTAGAACATTAAAATATTAAAAAGGATAGATGTTCACATTAAAATGAACGAATAAACAAAATAAACGCCATTTGTTTGCCGAGGCATCCACTGACATTCAGCCATAATCTTTCAGCACTAAAACTAAAAGTTTTCTTTTAGGCACCATTTTAAAATTATTTGCAAAACATTACTCGGTTATTTGACAGGATTTGATTTTTTTTACAGGTGAAATTTAGCTTCACAGATGTTCCAATTACTGATTGACATACACACACTCTCTCTCTTCCATTTTCATTCTCTCTTTCTCTCATTCTCTCATTCTCTCTCTCATTCTCTCTCTCTGACTGTCTCTCTCATTATGGCAACTGGCTTTTTGTTGTTGTTGCTTTGGTGTTAATTTTTTTTGCGCGTAACACCAGACATAAGAGCATCTAGAAGAATAAAACACAAAGAGAAGGAAGTGTCAAAACATGCAACACCTCAGTGTTTCGCCCTCAACTCAGGGCTAACTTTTAATTTACAAATGGCTTTACAATAGAGGAAAGGAAATTAAAAATTAGGATATGATTGGGGCTGGCATCTTTGTATCTTTGTTCACATTTTCGGAAGTTGTGTGTCTCCATTATACAACAAGGCAAACTGGCTTCTGCATCACTAATTCTATAGTGTGCTCTCTCTCTCTCTCTCTCTCTCTCTCTCTCTCTCTCTCTCTCTCTCTCTCTCTCTCTCTCTCTCTCTCTCTCTCTCTCTCTCTTAACTGGTCCTAAGGTGTTAAGTCAAAATAACTACCAGAAAAAGCAGAAGTCTCCTTCTTCATCAAGTGAGGGTTTTTAATTTGTTTGGATTAATCAGTTGGGCCCAGGCACGTGTATAAGCCCCGCTGCCTATGCCTGGATCAAACCCAGCATTATTACACATAGGCTCTAATAATGAGCTCAAAGAAAAAGATTTGGTTTGGTTTTGCTCATGGTTCAAAGTTTCTCATTATGTTTGAATTCAGTAACAAAACATAATGTTCCTTCTTACCTCTCAGAGGGAGGATTATGACCAGTGCAGCACTGAAAACTAGACTTTGCATAATTGAAAGCCATTCATGACCATTTATCTCTATTAAAATTCCATTTATTGATTTGCTTCTTTCGTGGCTTCCAGGTTTCCCTGTAGAATAGGGCTTGCTTCGCTAGCTTTTAACCTTTGGGGTTGCGTCTCTGTGCTTCTGGGTTCTGAAGCTGGATTTGAGTCTCTGCTCATTTTATCAGTGCCTCTCAACTTGCGACATATCGCAGTTATGCAAATTAAATCTGTAGTAATTTAATGAGGAATGAACCTTGCCTTGGAGAGAATTTCTAGACTTTTTTTTTTTGCTTCTTCTATCTACATGATTTCGCAGCCCAAGTCGTGAAGAGCACTGTACTACTGACACAAACTATGTAGTCGTATTTGAATACGTCGATACAGGTGAGCCTTGAATTATGACCCCTCATTCAGCAACTATTCAAACTTGCAACCGTGCTAAATGAGGGGGACTGAGGCCAGATCCCCAGAGTTATAGAATAACTTTATTGTCACTTTGAATGTACACAAATTGGCATATATTAAAAATGAAATGTTGTTGCATACAGCTCTCAAAGGGTCTCCACCCCAATATACACTATATAAACATGACATAATATATAATTAATATAATAATGTAATGTAATGTAATGTAATATATAATATAATATAATATAATATAATATAATATAATATAATATAATATAATATAATATAATATAATATAATATAATATAATATAATATAATATAATATAATATAATATAATATAATATAATAAATATAATATAATATAATATAATATAATATAATATAATATAATATAATATAATATAATATAATATAATATAATATAATATAATATAATGAACATAACATAACATAACATAACATAACATAACATAACATAACATAACATAACATAATATAACATAATATTATATGACATGGAGAAACAACACACTCTAGTTTGGATGTATATATGTACATGGTAAGAAAAACTGAATCTTGCGCATTTGCAAGACAGATGACATAGGGAACAAAGCTGTTACAGAATCAGGTAGTCGTGCTAGAAATACTTTGAAACCTCCTTCCAGAGGGGAGCAACAGAAACAGACTATAAAGTGTGTGTGTGTGGGTCTCTAACAATGCTTTGCGCTCTAAGCACATAGCACTTATAAGCAGTATCCTGACTAACAGGAAGCGAGCTTCCTATAATCTTCTTGGCTGTCCTCACCACTCTCTGTATGGACTTTCTATCTGAGGCACCAAACTTCTGCCACCAAACCAAACAGTGATGCAGCTTGTTAAGCACTCTCAATTGTGCCTTTGTAAAAAGTGGCCAGGACAGAAGGAGAAAGATGTGCTCTCCTCATCCGACGCAGGAAATGCAGATGCTGGTTTGCACTCTTCACTAAGGATGACGTGTGGAGAGACCAGTTCAGATTGTTAGTTATCTGCATCCCCAGATACTTAATACTGTTGACCATCTCTATAGCTGCATCCTTGATACTGAGTTGAGTATGACTGTGCCGGCTCTTTCTAATAAGAGTTCTGGCCATCACAACATCCCTGTGGTCACGTGATCGTGATTTCTGACATGCCCGGCCAGCTTCCTCCCAGCAGTCAATGGGGAAACCAGCAGGAAGTCAGAAATGGCAGTCACTTGAGGTTCTTGTTTAACAACTTGTGCAATCTTCATTTAACGATGGCAACCGGAACTTCCGGAATTGCCATCGCTAAGTGACACAAACATGTGGTTTACAACTGCATTGCGCTAATGAAGGCAATTCCAATCTCTATTGCTGTTGCAGCTCAAGAACTGCCTGAATAAACTATTCCGTTTTTCTTAATTCCAGAATTATAGGCAAATTGCTATGAACACTAGTAAAAATTCTTTTCTTCAAGGAACTATGCTACCTACTTGGAAACTGCTCAGTTTTTATTCTAAATTCTGGGATTTTGTTCCAAAGTTAGAAAACTTGTTTATTTAAGAAACTCCAGAAAACTCAAAGCTTAAGTTGTCAGGATGCTGAATTTTCCATGTTTAAAAAAAAGTATTTTGTTTGTTTTGTTCATGCTGTATAACAGCAGCACAGTAATAGCAAATATGTGCTTTTTCCTCTAAGACAGTGTTTCCCAACCTTGGCAAATTTAAAATATGTGGACTTCCACTCAACATGCTGACTGGGGAATTCTGGGAGTTGAAATCCACATATCTTAAAGCTGCCACGGTTAGGAAACAGTGTTCTAAGAAATGGTCAACTATAATCTCAGCATTTGTCAGTATTTGTGTTTTGATTTTTATCTATTTTCATGGCTAGGTTGCTTCTTTGCAGGAGAAAACACATTTTTTAGCTTTAGATAACACCTGTTATGGATTGGGAGTGGCCAAGAATGCATTATCAGGGAGTTTCTTTGTGTTTGTTGTACCTTCAGAATGAATGTGATACTTTACCTTCTTTATGTGGCAGCTGCACTACACTTTTCATCCAAACTTAAACTGAAGTGGTCAGTATAGTGTAATATTACCACAGATCATCCATGTTTGTATATGTCAGTGGTGGCAAACCTTTTTAGGCTCGCGTGCCAAAAAGGGGGCGCACTCGCACGCGCTCGCGTGCCCACACCCATTCCCTCCCCCCCACGCATGCGCACAACACCCCCCCATGCTGCCCCCTGTGCATGCGCACACACCCCCACCCCCGCGCAAAGGCTTACCGGAGCCTGGGACGACGAAACCGGCAAACCGGAAGTGCAAAAAAAACGCACTTCCGGTTTGCCGGTGTGCTGTTTTTTGCACTCCGGAGGGTTCAGGGAAGCTCCCTGAAGCTCCGGAATGCAAAAAACTACAAAACGGACAAACCGGAAGTGCGAAAAAGTGCACTTCCGGTTTGTCCGTTTTGTAGTTTTTTGCATTCCTGAGCTTCAGGGAGCTTCCCTGAACCCTCCGGAGTGCAAAAAACAGCTCACTGGCAAACCGGAAGTGCGTTTTTTCCGCACTTCCGGTTTGCCGGTGGGAACCCTCGCGTGCCGGCCGCTATGGCTCCGCGTGCCACCTGTGGCACGCGTGCCATAGGTTCGCCACCACGGGTATATGTCATCAAAATATTTCCCTTGCAGTTGCCACAATGAGAGAGAGAGAGAGAGAGAGAGAGAGAGAGAGGGAGGGAGGGAGGGGGAGGGGGGAGGGGGAGGGAGGGGGAGGGGGGTAGACAGACATTGCACCATTTGTAAAGTCAAACTTCACCTGTAAAAAAGTAAAATTATGCCAAATAACTAAGTAATGCTTTGCAAGCAATTCTAAAATGGTTCTTAAAAGAAAACCTTCAGTTTTAGTGCTGAAAGATTATGGCTGAATATCAATGGGTGCCACAGGAACCAAATGGCGTTTTTTGTTAATGTATTCATTTTAATGTGAATATCTATCATTTTAATATTTTAATGTTTTGTTGTTTTGGCCTTGTGGTAAGCCTTTCTTCTTGTATAGATTCTACATCCCATTCTCAGGTAACTACCCCCCTTTTTAAGGGGGGGCAGAATGTTTCCAGCCAAAATAGTTCCATAAATAGTTGAAATAGTTAAATTTATTTCAAATATAAAATATTTTTATATTTTATATTTGAAATAAATTTAAAATAAAATATATTTCATTTTAATATTGGTTATATTATATTTATTTAAAATTATTATATTGTATTCAAAATATATTTTAGCTCTATTTAGTCTTCATTAAAGATAAAAATGCAAAAAGAAACAAAAAGAAGAGAAAGAAAGAAAAATAGTGACCTTTTTTCAGTGCCCTAGAATACAAAAAAGAATTGTCACCTCAACCTTTTCCTTTCCAATTCTCAGCCGTTCAAGCCATTTCTACAACAACAAAATCACTTTAATAATCAAAACCTAAAATCAAAGTTTTGTTTTGTTTCCTGGTTTCAAAAGGAAAGTCCAGAAAGAGTTTCCTAGTAGAAACGAAAGTACATAAATTCATCGTCAAATATAAAATATGATTATTATGGCTTTGAAGCCTTATGGCCCAGTGCCATCTGGATAGCTTGGAATTCAGATGCCATTGTTTGAATGTAGCAATTACTGTATGTATTGCAATTCATCTAAGAGGTAACTGAACTTCTAGCTGACCTGGAACACTTCTCCTATGAAGATTTGGCTCTTCCTGCAGGTGGGGTGATTGTGACTGTTGCTTGTGTTGTTTTTATCCTTTTAATCACTATCTTATTATTGTTGTTGTTTTTATAGTATTTTTTATAGTATACAGCTGTTCTTATATATGTTGTTCGCTGCCCTGAGTCCCCAGGGAGTAGGGCGGCCTGTAAGAATCGCAAAATAAATAAAATAAATAAAATTTTGTCCTAGATGACAAAATGGATATGTGAACTATCTGGTTTTTGCATTACATTTCAGCAGCCTTTCTTCCTGAACTTACATCTTTCTGGAGCATTTTGTTTAGCACTGAACAAATGTTCAGCGAACAGCAGATATTCATTACGGTCCTTGAATATTCTGCTGGGTTGAAAAAGAGAGGGGGTTGGCTCAGGAGCGGGTTCCTCTTACCTGGCTACCGGTGCACTGCACCCGCATCATCACATTTCCCGTGCGCGCATGTTCGCTATGCGTGCATGCTTGCTACGCGTGCATGTCCCCTCGCGCCATTTTGCTTCTGTGCATGCGCAGGAAGCAAAAAATCACCAAAATCTCGTGAGGGGACTCGCGCGTGCGAACATCCCTTCATGAGATTTTGCTTCCGCGTATGCGCAGGAAGCAAAAAAGGCCAAAAATTCAGAAAAAAAGATGGTGCTGCGTGACGGAGCGGCAAAGACGGCACTGGAGCTGTCGCGCGCAAATTGCATAATTGGCGGATCCCTTGGTGGACCGCACCGGTAGGAACCCACTACTGGGTTGGCTCCTGGAAAGCATATTCCTGGGTACAGCAGACTGGATCTCCCAAATCTCTAATATGTTGCTTGAGGTATAGCCCATTATCAATACAATCTCTTTTGAGAATCGATTGTCAAGAGCCAGAGAAATCAGAAGATCCAGACAGTTCAAATGGGTATAAAGATTTATGTCAAGCTTAAGCTCTCTACAAGAATCCGAACAACTGACAATCGAAGCAAATTGGCAGTAGATAAGAGTCCACAAAATTCAGGGTGGGCTGGACTTAAATGTCTTGTGGGCGTGAAGGGACTCATGACTAATGATGAGTTTGACTCCTCCCTCGGGCTCATTCTGGTCTTACCTGGCTTCTGCAAGGAAGCAAGTCTAGTGAACAACTCTGGAAGGCTATTTCAGAGTTTGCTTATTTACTTCCTGCTCTATACTTACAAGACTGGCCCCTTAGAGGTGGACCTCCACAGCTTGTCTTAGTGCCCACTCCTGTCAAGAGAAAAGGTAATATTTAAGTTACTTGACCCCAAGAAATTCAGGACTGTAAAAGCAAAACTCAAAAAGTAAATGCTGAATTCAGCTCAGAAATAGACAAGATGTTGAAAAGCAGGCAGATCTAGAGGGCAGAGTTAAACATGTCATCGGTTTAGAGTCCGTACATTGCCACAAATGATCCTTCTTGATTTCTTTTGACCTTTATTTAGTGCCAATGTAGTGCTCACTGCTAGTTGACTGGATTCTTGCATATAGACTTGAATAAATCTTCTGTGCTGGAACTTAATATACGGTCCTGATATTTTGCACCTGACACAAGCAGACTGAACACTCCTTAAAATGGCAAGATAATACATACCCAAGATCACTCTCTAAATGTCATGTTTGAGTAGGGATTAAACCCATGCCCCTCAAGTTCTACTTTATCAGTAATCTAATCATTTGAGTATACCAGGAAAGTATAATGCTATGTCCCTATTTAGGAGCAATGAGGCTGTTAAATAATGGGAAATGTTCTTTGAATGGGGCGTGCATAAGCACACCACTGTGCCTACCATCCCTGTCTTACTGTCCTATTGTCCTCATTTATCTGTACTTCTTTGCTTATGTTATGTTTATAAAAACACCTACTATCTTGTACATGTTTGACAAACAAAATAAATAAAATAAAAAATAAATTACGGTGCTATAATAATCCAGGTTTCTCTAGCCAATTTCCAATATGTTATGAAGATTTTCACACTGGTGTTCTCTCTATATACAGTAATCACACTAAACCATAATGTAACTGATTTGGTTTTCGCTTAAGATTTTTGATGAACCTGGCTATTTGTTGTGCCTTCATGGTTAAGCAAACCAGATTAACCTACTACACAAACCCCATCAATCTCTTAATTTTACAATCAGACAGTAGTAGGGACGAGGGAGTTTGGTATAGTGTTTAACCCAATACAAAGTGATTCATAACATCCCCATGTGGCATTTATTCATAAGTATAAAATTTATATACTTGCTATCAGGGGTGAAATGCTACCGGTTCGGCCCGGTTCGGGTGTACCGGTAGTAGTGGGCGCCAGTGGTTTGGAGAACCGGTAGCAGCAGCAGTGCGAGGCTCCACCCACCCACCCGGACGTCACCATTTTCTTTTTTTAACCCTCTGTGCATGCGCAGAGGGTGAAAAAGCAAACGGGGCAGGGGTGAAAAAGCATGCGCGCGAGTGAAGCATGCACTTCCAAGTAGGAAAAGTAAGTAGATTTCACCGCTGCCTGTTGTACTGACCAGGATGTGCTACTGAGTAGAAATGGTTCAAAAAATATCCTTTTATCAATCCACTTTCAATTAAAATGCAAATTATTCTCCATTGAAAAATGTCGAGTTTGGGGTGATGCAAGGTATAGAAAAATGCTGTGAGTTATCATTTAATGGCCCAGTCACAAAATGAATCCAATCTTCCTTTGCCCTCTGCTCTTAAATTGCAGTGTTCTGCACTGAGCCATGCGCTGTTCTGGGTGGGATGACTATTCTTTTTCTTCTCCCTCACCTCCTGTTTTTCTTCTTTTTTCCTAAATAATGCAACAAGTTCCCCAAACAAACAACACCTCACCGGTATCGAAAACGTTGTTACCCAACCTCTTCCATGACATCACAAAACGGCATGCAAGAAAGAATTTGCACACAAGGTGGGGATGTTAGCAACCAACTACATTTGTACCATTGTCACAACCTCACCGTAATTAACAAACACATTGTTAGATAAATTTGGCAGCTCGGGCTACAGAGAGAGAGCTACGAATGAGGAAAGGTTGGGTAAGTAAGCCTGTAGTAGAAACCCGAGCCTTAATTGCAGAGCCTACTAGGGCCGGAAAGGAAATAATAGCAATCTTTCTATCTTTTTTTAGGCTTTCTGGTGTCTGCAAAAAAAACAAACCAAAAAACGAGCGGAGCAATCTTGCAAGATAAATCCACCATGTGACTCCTTAGACTCTTAGCAGCATGCACTGTTCCAAATAAGGTAAGATGATTCACAGAGATGGCTGTGCTATCGTTCTCTTTCCCCCTCCTTTTTTTCCCTTTCCCCCAGCAAAAATAGCACCATCTCTGCCTTGTTGATGGGAAACAGAGTGTCTGCTTTTAAAGAAGCCTAGCCCAGCCGTTAGAAAATAAAGGCTGGGAGAAAAGATAATAAATAATGACAACAGATGTTTGTAAACTAAGCGGCTGCTATGTTCGGTGTTGCCATGTGTTGTCTTGTCTTGATGTGCTGTCAGCTTGCTCTCACCTGGGACTACTGATATCTTATCAAAGCCGAAGCAGTTCCTTTTCACCCCCCAGCAGATAATAGCGCCTTTCAATTTGTCATAGGAAGAGTCGAAAAGAACCGTGGCAGTGATTGGTCAGGTGACAACTTGATGGACAGCTTGACAGCCCTTAAAGCATCACGGGAAATGGTTGTCACCTGAATTTACCCGTTCCCCCCTGTCCCCCCCTCCCCGTCGCTACCAGGGAGATAACCTTCAGGGAGAAAAATCTGAATATTTACAACCGGTTTGGTAAAAGTGTCAGACTTCCGCAAGGTGGATCGCGGATGAATTGAGCTTATTTGAAAGCGGAGTCAAGGTGGCTTCGAATTGCAAATAATACCAACTTTTAATACCAAACATTAACAATGGGTCTAGAAATATAGTTGGGTGCGTGTGTTTATTTTTGTGTGCACGTAATATTCTCCCCCAACTTCTACTTTCAACGCAACCATCAGATTGGGTGGTATCTGCTGCAGATACTACCCATGAAATATCTCGCACATTTATATTGCACCACTAACAAGTTTAACAACCACTTTAACATGTAGCAAACTATCATCTCTGTAGAAGAGCTCAAAAACAACAGGAAGAATTGTAAACTTTTATTTATAATGAAGTACAAGTGAGTATAAATAGGTTTGACGTGTCCTTGTGACCCATTTTTCCTTTACAAATTGAGGATTTATTCGTTTTATCTTGTATTGGAGGCATTTTTAAGCCATTCACCAGCACATATTTTTAAAATGTAGTTTTCAGTCGTATGGAATAGAATAAATTCTTGTGTTTTTCTTCTCTTCATCCCTTTTCTGTACTTTGGGCACCATTCTGCATTCCTTTTGGTTGATTATTAATTATTATTTTAGAGACTTATATGGCTACTGTAAATAACAAGGATTATACTGAATTGAGTTGTTATAATGCAAATACTAAAGGGACGCCGTGGCTCAGTGGCTAAGATGCTGAGTTTGTCGATCAGACAGCCGGCAATTCCGCGGTTCGAATCCCTAGTGCTGCGTAATGGAGTGAGCTCCTGTTATTTGTCCCAGTTTCTGCCAATCTAGCAGTTCAAAAGCACGTAAAAAATGCAAGTAGAAAAATAGGGACCACTTTGGTGGGAAGGTAACAGCGCTCTGTGTGCCTTCGGCATTTAGTCACCGTCCTGAGTCCTACGGGATTGGGCGGCCTATAAGAGCATAGAAATAAATAGTCATGTTGGCCACATGACCACGGAGACGTCTTCGGACAGCGCTGGCTCTTCAGCTTAGAAACAGAGATGAGCACCGCCCCCTAGAGTTGGGGACGACTAGCACACATGTGCGGGGGAACCTTTACCTTTAATGCAAATACTAGTTGTTTTAAGAAACACCACTTTTCCCTTTTGTGAATCATAGGAAATATCCGTTGACACATGTAAGAAAATTTCAGATCAAGATAAGGGCATTCCTGCTTTCGGTATTATTTTGATGTATATTTTTTACTATTACTCCATCCGGAATAATATTTCAATAGGCCTCCAGTCAACTTCTATATTCCCTAAAATATTTTAATAGGCAAAATATACTTTTCCACAGAGTCAAAACAGAGTTCACTTTCTGGAAAGAGGCTGTAAAATCTATAAGCCTTCTCCCCAAACTTGTTTAGTCAAAATGCTTGATTAAAAACCATCAAACATAAATTGATCGAATCACCTTATGTCCTGCATTTAACATCGTCTCTCAAAGTAAGATTTAATCGCTTTTATTTTGTCATACGTATATGCCTACATTTCTTTTTTCTCCCAACCAGCTTTTGATGCATCGCAAGTGATTTACAGTCACAAACCTTACAAGAAATTGAATAAATCAAATAAAAAAGATAATTAACTAGAACGGACAACTCTGAACTGAAAAAGGAATAACACAGGACAAAAAAAGTGATTGCAGGATTACAGAGAAATATAGAGATATTGGCAGCTTGAAGTATAGAGATAGTGATAACTATGTTCCTACAGGTGGAACTTTGCATGCTTTTATTCCTGAATAATTATTCTCAGTCCGAAATAACTATTGTTGAACACAAATGAAGGCGAATATACTGTAAGTGTCCAAGAGTAATGTTGCAGGGTCCAATCTGGTTCGGTTATCAGGACTGTATTCTTGTATAGTTGTGAGCAATACTGATTACAATCAACAACTGCAGCCTAGGTATAAAATAACGAAAAATCTTCCATTGTACTGATTTTACTACCCTGACTTTGTGCATTAAAGGGGAGTGGACCTATTACTAACAAACCTTGCTTTCCCACACCCTCCCTGGACACTCCGCGTTACCAAAATTTTGCCGCTGAAATGTGTATGATGACGAGACGGGTTGTGTCTTGCCTCTCTCCACCCACCCCACGGTCAAAATCCCCCATGATATCTCAGCTCTGTGGAGGGGCTAGCAGATGGTGAATCTAGATGCAGATTTATTTATTTATTTTATTAAAAAAAGATGAACACAGGGAGGTCTCCTTTGCTTTTCACAGCTTGTTGTGGATGGAACGATTGTTGTGGTCAGCTGTGAGTTTCAAAGACTGTGGGGCTGAGATACAAAAAGAATTGCCCCTTTTGTCCGAAGAACCTTCTTGTTAAATTTTCTTCAACAAAGTAGTTCATATGCGGATGAAAGGTTTATTTACAATATGATCATGCTTACTTTCCAGGCTAAGTAAATTTGCTCTATAATTCTAGCATTCCCTTTTCAGGCAAGGAAACGGTTCCAACAAGATATTCACACAGGGATATAAATATAATTCTTGAGCCCCAAAATCCAGGAGAAAATAAAATTTAAAAAGGACTTCAGGTTTCCTAATGGCTGGATTGGAAATATGGAGTAATCTTACCAAGAAAGGATTGTCATGTTGGTATGAAAGAATTTTGTCTTTAATATTGTATGCTTTTTTTTTTTTTGCAAAATAAAATATATATTTGAAAGGCAACTGAACTATCTTACTGGTCAACCTTTAGGGTGCACTCATACAATGGACAAGTTACTGGATGAAATAAATGTTAGGCTTCTCATAATATACTGAAACATAAACTAACCAAAGTGGCTGTTCACAAGTATTGTGCAAAGCCGTGATTTAAAAAAAAAGCTTACTATGTTGAACAAATGCGCAACACTAAGTTGTTGACTAACCTGATTAAGCATGTAGTGAGAACACGGGATTAATTAATATGTTAACTAAATGAATTCTGCTTCACCTGATTTATTTGCACATCGTTTGCAAATAACTTATTTGGAGCTTCCTGGGTTCACACATTGCTATAACGTAGCTTGCTTTTGAACTGTGGCATTGCTTTCTAAGTTTATAACTTAATGAGTCTAGTCACCTGGGATTTATTCAATAAAATCATGATTGAACATGGTTTAGCACTATGTATTAACTCTAAACCAGTGGTGGGCTTCACTTATCTTTGCTACCGGTTCGGGAATGGGAGCGCGTGGGGGGGAGTGTGCTTTGTGCATGCGCAATGCTTCTGTGCATGCGCAGAACCTTCTGCACATGTGCTGAGTGTTTTTGATGATATCCGGGTGGGTGGGCGGAGCCTCCCACAACCGCCGCTACCGGTTCGCCCGATCTGCGGTGCACCGGTAGCAACCCACCACTGCTCTAAACCAGGGGTGGGTTCCTACCGGTACGGTCCACTCTGTCGTTCTGGTAGTGGCCCGCCGATTGTGCAATTTGCGCACAATGGCTCCGGTACCGTCTTCACCGGTCCGTCGCGTGGCACCATCTTTTTTTTTTGAATTTTTGGCGATTTTTTGCTTCCTGCGCAGGCGTGAAAGCAAAATCTCACGAGGGGACACACGCGCCTGCTCTAAACTATATTCACACAACATTGTAATCAAGAATTAATATCAACCATACTTAAAGCAATGACTCAGAAATGTGCACCAAAAGACATAATGAAACATAGAATGTCATGGTTCCTCATCCCGCAGTGTTTTCTATTATTATCCCAAATATTTGTTTGTGTTTCTTTTAAGATCTTTTTAATCCCACCTTTATTTTAATATTTTTATAAATAACTCAAGGTGAGGAACATACTCTTTCCTCCTATTTTAGAGATTAGAGCTCACAGTCTCCTGTTGATTGGCCCAAAGTCACCCAGTTAACTTTCATGTCTAAGGGGGGATTAGCGCTCACAGTCTCCTGATGATTGGCCTAAAGTCACCCAGTTAGCTTCCGTGTCTAAGGCGGGATTAGAGCTCACAGTCTCCAGTTGATTGGCCCAAAGTCACCCAATTAGTTTTCATGTCTAAGGCAGGATTAGAGCTCATAGTCTCCTGTTGATTGGCCCAAAGTCACCCAGTTAGCTTCCGTGTCTAAGGCGGGATTAGAGCTCACAGTCTCCAGTTGATTGGCCCAAAGTCACCCAATTAGCTTTCATGTCTAAGGCAGGATTAGAGCTCATAGTCTCCTGTTGATTGGCCCAAAGTCACCCAGTTAACTTTCATGTCTAAGGCGGAATTAGCGCTCACAGTCTCCTGATGATTGGCCTAAAGTCACCCAGTTAGCTTTCATGTCTAAGGCAGGATTAGAGCTCACAGTCTCCTGTTGATTGGCCCAAAGTCACCCAGTTAGCTTCCGTGTCTAAGGCGGGATTAGAGCTCACAGTCTCCAGTTGATTGGCCCAAAGTCACCCAATTAGCTTTCAAGTCTAAGGCAGGATTAGAGCTCATAGTCTCCTGTTGATTGGCCCAAAGTCACCCAGTTAGCTTCTGTGTCTAAGGCGGGATTAGAGCTCACAGTCTCCTGTTGATTGGCCCAAAGTCACCCAGTTAGCTTTCGTGTCTAAGGCGGGATTAGAGCTCACAGTCTCCTTCTGATTGGCCCAAAGTCACCCAGTTAGCTTCTGTGTCTAAGGCGGGATTAGAGCTCACAGTCTCCTAGTTTCTAGCCTGTTGAGTTAAAAAACACAGACTAAACTCAAAGACACCATATACAGGGAAATGGAAAACTAGTCCTCTCCCAATTCTGGTGATGTCAAAACTAACTCCCCGCATACCTAGGTACTGAAAAACAACATGGGAACAACAAGCCGAGGTGGCGCAGCGGTTAGAGGCAGTATTGCAGGTCATTTTAGCTGACTGTGATCCGCAGGTCAGCGGTTCAAATCTCACCGGCTCAAGGTTGACTCAGCCTTCCATCCTTCCGAGGTAGGTAAAATGAGGACCCAGATTGTTGGGGGCAATATAAATATACATTGCTTACTGGTGTAAACCGCTTAGAGAGTGCTTGCACTGTGAGGCGGTATATAAATCTCACAAAATAAATAAAATAAATATGTATGCTTGTATTAGATTAAGAAGTCACTGAATCTCATAGTCCTCCTCACAATTAACCACACCCATTCAAAGGATTTAAAACATTCCTACTAAGCAATAAATCTCCAAAATATTAGCAATATATATATATATATATAATCTTGTAACATAGAAACGGCAAATACTACAAGACTATTCTATGAATCAAAGTGAAAAGATTCAACTTTAACCACAGTGGAGGAATGGATGGTGAAGATAATGGAATTCGTTGAGGTGGCCAAGTTGATTCCTTTAATCGGAGGCAGGACATTGTCTAAGTTTATGAATGATTGGAAGCCCTTACAAGTAGTCCTAGACTTATGACTGCAATTGAGACCAAACGTTTTGTTGCTAAGTGAATTTTGCCCCATTTTACAACCTTTCTTGCTACAGTTATTAGGTAAACCACTGCAGTTATTAAGTTAGTAACACGGCTGTTAAGTGAATCTGCCTTCCCCATTGATTTTGCTTGTCAGAAGATCGCAAAAAGTGATCACATGATCCCAGGACACTGCAACGGTCATAAATATGAACCAGTTGCCAAGCATCCAAATTTTGATCGCATGACACAGGGATGCTGCAATGGTCGTAGGTGTGAACAATGGCCGTAACTTCGAAAGGTCACTAAATGAGCTGTTGTATGTTGGCAACTATCTATATTGAACTTTTGCAGCAATAGAAAAAAAATGTTATGATATATTGTTGAGAGAATTAGAATAGAAATAATAAATTATATAGAAATTGCAAACAATGCTGCAACAACAAAGTGGTTATTTTATATTTATATTTATACATATGATTACTACAAAAGAAATACAGAAGTCACATTATTCTTTTATTTTTTATTTCTGCACCTTTGTATTTGCTCTTTTCTTCTTTCATTCTTTTTCATTCTAAATATTAGCTCTTGTTAGTTACCATTCTGTATAAAAATGATAATAAAACATTGCTTATAAAGAAAGAAACGTAAATGCCAATATAATGTACATCCCTGAATTTTGTAGAGATTCTCAGTCATCCAGGTCACGGTTGTCCCAAAGGTGCTTTTTCAGGAGGCAACTGGACTTTCTTGGTTTTTTTCTTTGAAGACATTTCACTTCTCATCCAAGAAGCTTCTTCAGCTCTGACAGGATAGTAGGGAAAGGAAGAATTTATATTCTTTGCAGACAGCTGGTCATTTGCATCCTTTTAGAGGGTCCTTGAAGCACTTGGAGGTTTATCTGTGTCCTCAGGGTCACCTGAGTGGTGCTCCTGGTTCCTGTAGTCTGCATTTTTTCTCTGGAAATTCATTCCTACTCCCACACCATTCAAAGAGTCTTCAAAGAAAAAACAAGAAAGTCCAGTTGCCTCCTGAAAAGGCACCTTTGGGATATCCCTGAATTTTGATTTCAAAACCATTGGTCATAACTAATTCCCAGAAATCAAAGATGGGGTTAAGTGACATTCTAGGGAGAGACTTTTTCAAAAGTTGGAGCTATTATGGAAGACAACAACAACAACAACAATAACATTGCCTGGCCTCAGTCTACTATGAGTGGAAGATTGCCAGTAGAGCTTCCTGAAAGGACATGTTGGATGGGACAATTCTACGTGGAGAAGGCAGTCTTGCAGATAGTGAGGGACCAAGCAATAAGACTTTACAGGTTCAAATAAACACTTTAAATTGTACCTGGAAACCTATTGGCACCATAGCAGGCCCTGCAGCTCTGTGTAATATGTTTGTGGTAAATAGGTCTTTATTGTGTGATTAACCAACTGAAGATCAGCCACGTGTAGAGAAGAATTGCTGAAGGAGCAGCTCTGTTTGACTGGCACTCTTGTCCTTTTAACAGAATAACAACAGTGTTGCAAGGGACCTTGGAGATCTTCTAGTCCAACCCCCTGCTCAAGCAGGAGACCCTATACCAGCGGTGGCGAACCTTTTTCTCTCGGCGTGCCAAAAATAGGCGCGCGCACACCCACCAGCGCTCCTGCGTGCCACTACCCAAAATGCAATGCGCACCTCCCCTGCGCATGCGCACCCACACCTACATGCACGCGCCTGCACCACGCACGCGCCCGCACCGCGAATGCGCACATCTACTGCGCACGCGTAACCGCCCCCTCCTCCTCCTGCTCCAAGCCTGGCACTCCGGGCACCAGCCGGAACATGAGGCTGGAAGCAGAAGGAGGAGGGGGCGGTTACGCGAGCCGCCCAGCCTGCGCAACCACCCCCCTCCTTCTGCTGCCAGCCTCACGTTCCGGCTGGTGCCCGGAGTGCGAGGCTTGGAGCAGGAGGAGGAGGGGGCGGTTACGCGAGCCGCCCAGCCTGCGCAACCGCCCCCTCCTCCTGCTCCAAGCCTGGCACTCCGGGCACCAGCCGGAACGTGAGGCTGGAAGCAGAAGGAGGAGGGGGCGGTTACGCGAGCCGCCCAGCCTGCGCAACCGCCCCCCCTCTTCCTGTTGCCAGCCTCGCACTCCGGGCAGGATTGCGAGGCTGGCAGCAGCAGGAGGAGGGGGCGGTTCTGCAGCAGGCTCTCTCCTTCCCCACCACCCCAGAAGAGCGGCAGCAGCGGCAGCTGAAGGGAGAAGGGAAAGATTCGCTTGAGGTTTGCAAGCAGCCGAAGTTCGGTTTCGGGTTTCGGGTAGCTCTGTGCATGCGCGCCAGAAACCCGGAAGTAGAGTGACGGACCCGTGGCGTGCCAGGCGAAATGGCTCCGCGTGCCACCTGTGGCACGCGTGCCATAGGTTCGCCACCACGGCCCTATACCATTTCAGACAAATGATTGTTTAATCTCTTCTTAACAACCTCCAGTGTTGGAGCACCCACAATTTCTGAAGGCAAACCGTGCCACTGATTAATTGTTCTAACTATTAGGACATTTCTTCTTCTTTTTCTAGGTTGATTCTCTCCTTGATTAGTTTCCATCCATTGCTTCTTGTCCTGCCTTCAGGTACTTTGGAGAATAGCTTGGCTCCCTCTTCTTTGTGGCAGCCCCTCAGAAATAGGAACACTGCTATCATGTCTCCCCTGGTCCTTCTTTGCATTAAACTAGGCATATGCAATTCCTGCAAGCATTCTTCATATGCTTTAGCCTCCAGTCCCCTAATCATCTTTGTTTTCTATCAGTTATGAATGTAAATTCCCAATGGCACAGCCTGGATGACAAATTGGGACTCTTTAATCATGATCTGGCCAATACAGCAAACTGAGCCAGACTGTGGTTTGTATATGTAATCCAGTTACACTTCTGTTGCCATTCCTGTCCTTATTTATATTTTACCTCAGAAAACTACCATGTTTTCCAGCCTTGGAAATATTTTCCACTCCATTGCCACAGCTGCCAAAAACTGATCATACATGAATGTCCACAGTAGCATAGCTTGGACAAAAATTGTCCAAATATTTGTTACCTTGTACCATGATGAATCTATCAATCTTGTACCATTATGTGTCTAACTATCTAGTCGCTAGGAGTAAAAAAAACAACTTGATGTCACATCAAGTCAATCAGCCATTAATATATGGGTTTAGGACTGGCCTTCATTGTAGCTTGCCAACTTTATCTGATTATCTGGGTGTAGAGTTTGTGCTGTAAAGTTGACTTGTTTCTTTTTTGGCTTAGAAAGATGTGTGAACTTGCCCATTATGATTTAGCATTTTGTACAAATCAAGCAATTAGGGTTTGACAAACTGTGGTTTAGAGAAGCTTAGTGTTATATGTGAATAGAGCTACTGACTCAGAAAGAATTGAGTTCCTTCAAACATTCCAAACAAGTAACTTTGACAGGAACATTTTTCTGGCGCTTATTGGAAAAGAAAATAATACTTTCCTGTTATAAAAGCTGGATTGTAATAATGGACGGTCAGCTGGAGAGACGATTGTAACTTTCCCATTTGGAGGTAATATCTGTTTAGTTACTTGTAGTGAGGCTCAGCACTGTTTTAATGAATTGTTTAAGGAGATGTGTCACAGTGTGAAAAGCCATGGAGTATATCAGTCTCCCTTATTATTGATTTTTGCATTTTGTATCGCTATGAATGAGTTCTGCAGAAGATCTGCTTCAAATGCCTCTCCTCTCTTGAGTAAATTGAAAACATTTAAACCCACAATGATGTAAAATCTCATAAAATCACACATTAGGATCAAATAGTGTACGTGTTTTCCAGTACAATTGAAAGTCATTTTAGAAATAAGGAGTTTAAAAGTGGCACCGATAATTTACAGATGTATGGGAATATGTTATCAGTCTGTTAAATGTAATATGTATTGAACTAGAACCACTCAGGGGAAAGGTTTAGAAGGAGAAAGAGGAGGTAGAA
>JALIGW010000005.1:72038799-72128799 GCA_023053685.1 Diadophis punctatus similis
GGAGTGGGCGGCATACAAATGCAACTAATAAATAAATAAGGTATAACCCAGTGTGGAGGTGTGGCAGATACACTGAGATGAAAGTATGGAGAAGTATAGCAAGTTATGTTGGTGTAAAATAGTTTTACCTACAATGCTGTTTCTTTTTCTTATCTCATGCCTTGGGCTTCATTTTCCTACTCTTTCTCTAGCCTTTGCTTATTTTGAAACAAAATAATATGGTCGATATATATGTATGTATGAATGCTAGTTTGGTTTAGCAGTTAAGGAGCCAGATAAGTGCATAGCTGAACCATGGCTCAGTCCCTCTCTCTCAGCCCTAAGAAAAATAAAGCAAGGGCAATTTTTGAACTGTGGCTTGTAAAACCTCATGGATCTGTTGCCATGTCACATCTTTGGAGGTTGTGTCTTTGTGAGGAGAGGAGAGTGGAGGGAGAACGAAAAAGAAAGAAAAAAAAGAGAAAAGGAGGAAAGGAAAGGAAAGGAAAGAAGGAAATGTAGAAGTAGAGGTAGAGGTAGATCTTTGAGATTTCATGGTTTCCTTTGCCCTTATAGTTACTTTAGAGGTCTTGAAAACTAGATAGATATGTGAGAGATGAGAGAGAGATGAGAGAGGGAGGGGGAGGGAGATGGAGAGAGGGAGAGGAAGAGAGGAAGTAGATCACAAGAGAAAGCACACTTGATAGAATTACAGAATGGAGAAGCCAGTATGCCTTGTTTTATAATGGAGACACACATCTTCCGAAACTGAGAACAAAGATGCCGAGTCCCAATCATATCCTAATTTTTAATTTCCTTTCCTCTGCTGTGAAGCCATTTGTAGATTGAAGGTTAGTCCTGAGTTGAGGGTGGGACACTCGGTTTCTGAGATGTTGCATGTTTTTGACACTTCCTCCTCTTCTTCGTGTTTTATTCTCCTAGAGGTTCTTATGTCTGGTGTTACGTGCGAAAAGAAATAACACCAAAGCAACAACAACAACAAAAAGCTGCTCCATGCTGTTTAATAAGCAAATTTATACCATGCATTTTAATGATAGTTCATGGGAGGGAAGAGAGAAAGGAAATGTAAGTTGCCATAGCTTGCGAAAAGAAGGGCTTATGTCTTATTTGAACATACATTTCTTTTGGTATGGTCTTTTTTTTTTAATCTTGTTTTGATGCAAAGGATGTCTGAAATTTATTTTTGGCAAACATGGCTGCCATGATAACTAAAATAACGCCAATAAACACATCATAGGATATTGGAAATTGGAAATTTTACATTGCTTATACTTGACGTATACAAGGACAGAAAAGATCTTCCCAAAGTCCATCCAATAGACTGGCAATAAAATGCTGGCCGCTACCTTCCACCCACCAACCAGAAGTACTGTTTTAGTACCGCTGGGAAATGATTAGCACCTGTCTTCACCTTCCTTCCTCCAACTGGTTAATAGGAAAAATTAAAGATGGCTGTGTTCCTTCTCCGTGCTTTCACTGTTGGTATGGTTTCCTTCCACAGTGAAGAAAAAAAAGTTAAATAATGCATACACAGTGATGATGATAATGCACACAATTTCTGGAAAAGCCACTACTTTCCAGCATCGTATTTATCAAACTTTATTTTTTTTCCACCTGTGTGACTTCCACATTGGAATTAAGTAATATGCACCTATTATTCTACAGGCGAAATCATGTATTCTTAGATACAACTATGCTTCTTAAGACTTTACACCGAATGTGGAAAACTCTCCATCCAATATTCTCTAGCACTTCATTTACGAGTCCTATTTAACAACGTTTACTCCAAAATCAAAGGTCTTAACAAATAACTATAGTCTGGCCTAGTATACTGTCTATCCCTGTATGTAACTATACTTTTGTACAAAATAAAAAAGCAATGCTATCTCTTTTCAGTTTTCATATTTCAGTAGAAATAGTTTTGAGACAAGGAAAAAGCAGCCATTTTGAGGATTTTTGCCTCAGAAGAAATAGCTTCCTTACATAAGTCCCTCCTCCTGTACGGCATCACCTGAGAAAGTGGTGGGTGACAGATCTTCCTTTCCTTTCCTTATGTTCAAGTTCAGTTCTTCCTTCTGCTGCTGCTGCTCCTCATGAGGTATAGACACTCCCTCTGGGGTATGCTTTGATTCTAGTGTTTGTTGATCTTCTTTGTCACCTTCTGACAGCAAGGGCACTGTGAGCCATTCCTCTTCTGGTCCTAGTGTTGTTTCTTTCTCACTTGAGGAGGCACCTGTATGCATTGTGCATTGTCCATCCTGTTCTTCTGGGTTTTCATCCAGACAATGAATGTTCTGATTGCTGACCATTGTGCTGTCCTTCTTTTCACACGGTTCCTCAGAGCTATTCAAAGGCAAAGAGGTGAGCTTCGAAACTATTAGAGGCTGTTGTTCTTCAGTGCAAGGATTGTCCTGGCAACCTTGCTCCTCCTTGTCATAAATGCCCTCAGACCCAGAATCTCCACATTCTAGCTTTCTTTGCTGTTCTCTCTCAAACCCGATATTGCCAAGGAGTTTGCTCAAGTCTTCTGAAACAACAGGTTCTTGATTCTCCTCTTCTTCAGTGGCCTTAGATCCAAAATGTGCATCTTCCACCTCACTGTGCTGTTGTTCTTTTCCTTTACTCTGATCGTACGTGTTAATTTGTTCCAGTAAAATATGTTCCTGAGTCTCTGGGTGTTTCTGCTCTATAACGTGGATAGCATCATCCTCAGGTGAAGAATTTATATTATCTAACATTTGAAGATGTGTCGTACTGATTGCATTCAGGGGCAATATGGTGCTTTCTGGTGCTGCGGTTTGTTGGTAAAGGTTGTAGGGTATATATTGATGGTTGTCTACCTTGATGAAAGCAATATTTGATGCAGAGCTTCTGGCAACTTGTACTTCTTTCTGGTTGTTTCCAGAGGATGTACCCTGACAGGGAACATTAACTTCTTGTGGTGTAACAGGAGACTGGTCTTCCCACTCAAACAAGTTTATGTAACTGTGATCTAGACTGTTGAGGGAAGCTTCTGTCATAGGGTGTAGATGTTGCTGCTCTTCTGCCTCTTCCTCCTCATAGCTTTCAGACACGGTGGATAAAATACTTGGGTATTCTAGTTCCATGAGTTTCTGCGCCACATTTTGACAGATCTGATCCTCACTGTATGCCTCTTCCTCAGATAAAAAATTCCATTGGCTCAAGGTGATTTGTTTCTCCCTATTATGAGCTGCACCCGTGGTAGGTTCTTGTTGCTCTAAAACCTTTTCTTCCTCACTGTATAATACAGAGGATTGATTGAGCAATTCCTCTAAAGAAGTAACGCCTTCAGAATCCACGCTGGTGCTTTGGTCTAGCAGTATCTTCTCCTGGATTGTCAATGTGCCGTCAACGTCTAATTCTCTAGATTTCTGCAGCTCCTCGGGTGGCATATCTTGGTGGCCCTGGTTCGTCTCCTTCTTACAAGGCATGCCTTGCAGTACTAGATTCATGTGGTCCCCGCCTTCGTTGCGTTCTGTTTTGTAGGCTACTTCCTTCATCAACACATTCAGATCAAGTTTTCCAGATTGCCTGTTTTCTTTGGCTGACACGACCGGGTGGCCCTTCACCTCTGATACCCTATCCACTGAATGTGTACGTCCTGTTTCCAGAGGGGGCATTTTTGAATCATCTAACGCCTCTTTCCGTTGACAATCTTTGGTCTGGACATTTGCATTTGCTTTGACATCTTGTCCTTTCTTCTCTTCCAAGAAGATGTCACTTAAAAGCACAGGTCTGTGGGGTTCTTGAGGATTGTCATCACGGGGCTGGATTGGAGCTGGTTTGAGGTTCGCTATTGGTAGGCTACCCAGGTCTCCTATGGACGCCATGCTCCAACTGTCTCGATTCCTGTTCTGCTGTCGTTCTCGAATCATGATATCATCAAGAGATGGGAGATTGGTGTTCTTTTTACCATTTTTCCCCTTTCTCTCCTTGGGTTGCCTCCCTCCCATCCGCCTGCAGAGATAAAAAGCAGGAATTAAGGATTTGAAAGTAGCAGTGATGACAGCTGTTAATAATATATATTTTTTCACTTCTTCCCTCAACCTTCTCTCCTAATGTTCCCACAGTTTAGCAAATGACCTCAGTCAGTATGCCTAATTACACGTTGGTAACTGCTTAACAGTAATAGATTGCTACATTCATCTCTCTCCTTTCTTACGCTTTGCTTCTTCAGGAAGGTCCCTCTCTAAATTTTGAATGCTTCTAGATGAGATTTGTATTTCCTAGTATTGAGCCTTTTATTCATGGCTTCTTCTAATGGGAACAGATGATCTCATCTCCATTTTCTACCTTCCTTATTTTTCCTGCCATGTTTCATGCCAGCGAAACATCTGTTAAGTAGCTAAAGACAAAATAGTTGTCGAAGGCAGAGGTGGGTTCCTGCCTGTTCCTGCCGGTACGGTTAATAGCTGTTGTTCGGCACAGAGCCGAAGACGCTGCTGCCGTTCACGGCGTGGGAGCTTTCCTCGGGCGCTTCCCCCGCCCGCATGGATGCCGCCAATTGCGTTCTTTTGCCCTCTGCGCATGCAGAACGTTTTGCGCATGCGCAGAGGGCAAAAGAACACAATTGGCGGCGTCCATGCGGGCAGCGGCAACGCCCGGGGAAAGCCCCCGCACCGCGAACAGCAGCAGCGTCTTTGGCTCTGCGCCGAACAACAGCTATTAACCGTACCGGCAGGAACCCACTACTGGTCGAAGGCCTGTTATTGGGTAAAGTTAGTAACCTTCCATCTGGAATCATTTAATCAGCTAGTGCAGGGGTCAGCACCATCTGGAATCATTTAATCAGCTAGTGCAGGGGTCAGCAACTTAAACACTCAAAGAGCCACAAAGGTCCTAACCAGAAGCCCCCCATTCAATTCTGGAGCCGACCGGAAGTCCGGTTCCCCCATCATAGTCTCCTCCTAGCGCGGCGTCCTTTTTCCTCTGCTGACCGGAAGTCCGGTTCCCCCACCATAGAGTCTCCTCCTAGCACGGCATCCTTTTTCCTCTACCTGTCCTAAACAAAAGCCCTATCAATTGTGGAGCCGACCAGCAACAGAGAGCCGCAGCAGAGGGATAAAAGAGCCACATGCGGCTCCAGAGTCGCGGGTTGCTGACCCCTGAGCTAGTGTGTGAAAGAGCAATCTTTTTTTTTTACCTTGTAGGAATACAACAACACAAGCCTGGACCCTGGAAACAGCCAGTGGGCTGATTCTCTCCAATGCCATCTGGATCGTCTTCCAGCCTGCTTGTACTACGTACAGCCCTCTCTTCACTCATGCCCCAAGATCAAAGAGTCAAAAAAATCAAAACCACCCAATGGTGAGTCAAAGAAATATCCTGATTTTTGGTCAGGACTACAGTCCTAGAAAAAAAATACCAGATGTTCTAGCCCACTGACAGCGTAATGGCATTTACGAGGTACTCTAGTCTTTATAATAATAGTAAACAGAAGTCTCCAAGGGATAATCTTTATGACATCATCAGTTCTGGAAAGTTGTGGAGTCACCATGGCAGCATGGCAGAGATTAAATATGTGTGCCATGGGATGACAATAACAATTTGCTTGCTTGGAAGGTTCCTAATGTTGCATTGTGGCTGCGTGATCTTGACGCTATTTATAACATTTGGACATTCTCTGCCGAAACTGCTTTTCATGGCTTCTCCCACTGTGATGAAGGATGTTGTTCCTGGGTGCTCCGTGTGTTTTGTTTTGCTGTTGTTTATGATTTTTTTTTAAATTTTAATGCTGAATATTTATGATTTTGATAAGCCTCCTTGAGCCTGGCTGAGTGGAGCAGGGTATAAATAAATAGATGAAGTAGACTTCTTTTCTTCTTCTGAAAACTATCAGAGATTAAGAACAACTTTCAAAGCAATTTATTCACATCTAAATGATGGGATTGTTTTATCCAGTGTGGGAAAAGCAGTGTGGTATAGGACAGGTAATCCTCGATTTGCAACAGTTCATTTAGTGACTGTTCAAAGAGTGGTACGGTGGCTTAGAGGTGGATTGCCTCACAATCAGGAGGCTGTGAGTTCGATCCTAGGTAGAGGCAGATATTTCTCTCTCTGGGAACTTTGTGAATATATCTGCTGAATATAACTCCACATTGGCAACAGGAAGGGCATCCAGCCAGTAAACACTCAGCTCCATTCAGTTGCCCAGACTCCATTCCGCAAGGGTTTATGAGGTCGTTAAAAGAAGATGATGATTTAGTGACTGTTCAAAGTTACAACGGCACTGAAAAAATGACTTATCACCATTTTTCACAATTACGACCATTGCAGCATCTTCATGATCATGTGATCAAAATTTTGATGCTTGGCAACTGACTCATATTTATGATGGTTGCAGTTCCCAGAGTCATGTGGCAAGCAAATTCAATGGGGAAGCCAGATTCACTCAAGAACTACCGTATTTTTGGAGTATAAGACGCACCTTTTCCCCCCTAAAAGAGGGTGGAAATGTTGGTGCGTCTTATACACCGAATACAGCCATTTTTGGCCTCCCAAAGCCCCGCCCCCACGTCCCAATTTTGCGAAAAAATGGGATGCGCAGAGGGTTTGGAAGGCTTGCAGAGTGCTTCTGGGGGCTAGGGGAAGGCAAAAACACCCCCATTTTGTGAAAAATGGGCAGAAAGTAGGCCATTTTTTGCAAAAACTGGGGTGTTTTGCCTTCCCCTAGCCCCCAGAAGCATTCTGCAGGCCTCCCAAACCCTCTGCATGCCCCGTTTTTCAAAAAAAATGAGTGAAAAATAGGTCTGCTTTTTGCAAAAACAGGGTGCACAGAGGATTTGGGAGGCCTGCAGAGTGCTTCTGGGGGCTGGAGGAAGGCAAAAACGCCCCCACTTTTGCAAAAAGCAGCCCGTTTTTTGCCCATTTTTTGTAAAAACGAGGGCATTTTTGCCTTCCCCCAGCCCCCAGAAGCACTCTGCAGGCCTCCCAAACCCTCTGTGTGCCCCGTTTTTTGCAAAAACAGGCAAAAAACGGGTGTGCAGAAGGTTTGGGAGGCCTGCAGAGTGCTCCTGGGGGCCGGGGAGGACAAAAACTTTTTTTTCTTACTTACCTCTTTGAAATCTTGGTGCGTCTTATACACTGGTGCATCTTATAGCCCGAAAAATATGGAATGCTACTAACTTAACAACTGCAGTGATTCACTTAACTATGGCAAGAAAGGTTATAAAAAGGCAAAACTCACTTAACAACATAAATTGTTGGGCTCAATTGTCATAAATTGAGGACTACCTGTAGTTGAGGTATCAGGTTTGGTTCAGAAAGACTCATGCTGAAGTCCATCATCATCCATAGAAAATTAACCCATTACCTGTACGTGAGTTGAATGGCTATGTAATTTGTTTAATAAATAAAAGAAATAAATCAAAAAGGGTTGTTGAAGGGGAAACTTAAAAGAGACAGTTGTTTTGAAGATAGATGGGATATAACCTTAATTAACAAGTAACAGTTTGAGGAGAGATGTTTCACCCATAATATGCTTTTTGAATTATCTCTCTTGAATGGTTTCCACAGCCACTTACTAAAACCCGTTCTGTTAGCATGTCCGATTTTCCATTTAGAATCTGAAAAAGAAATACTGCAGAACTACTTACATTTCGTCCTTAATCTGAAGAAGTTATATGACTTGTATTAAACCTTAAACCATTGTGCAGCTTGTCCTTGCTGGCACATTTCATTAACAAAATTAACCATTTCTATGTGATTTGTTCTGCTGAAAATTGTAAAGGGATAAAACTTCAAACCCCACTTTAGTATTTGATCAGTCTTTGGCTGTAAATGCAAGAACAATCTTTCTCTGAGAAAATTGGTCTGTTGGATTTTTTTTTTATTTTTTGGACTTTCAAAAAGAAATATCTTATAGTTTTACAGCTACTTTCTTAGACGATCGAGCACGTACGGTAACTGAAAACCCGAATGTGTTGAACTGGGTCTAAGCTGGGCTTATTCTCCCATGACATAATCTTCTGGTGCTTAATAAAGTTTAAAATACAAGCTTGCATAAATTATATAATCTGCCCCTTTCTTTTAGTAAACTTTTCATAAACTGGCATCCACAAGCAAAACAGAAAATTGAGATTTTAGGTGAGAATTTCCATGCTAACAGCCCAGAAATCAACTTTCATTGATATAATGTCCTATATTCTGTTCATGTAATATTCTGATGGAAATGCTCTCTTTAGGAAATGTGTCAAAATGAAATTCACTATCAAATTAATCTATTGGGGATTTCTCTGGGGTTAAATTGAGAATGACATTATAATGACATTTAAGTTGAGTTTTAGTCTATATTAATGGGATATGAGCTTTTAAAAGACCTACATGGTTTATAAACACATGGAATGAAATAATGACTCTCTTCATCAAAAGATAAGTGGTTTCCACTTTTTTCATCTAAGAGGTCATCCACATAATTTTATTGCAGGCAGGCAGTTTGTTCATAACTTTTGTCCCTTCATCTAAAGCTCTTCCAAAAGAATTGGTCCAGCTGCTCTTTTGGCCTTCAATCCAGAGCTCCAGAGCTATTTCTAGCTAGTTATTCAGAAGTTCCTTAGAGGTTTGGGCGACCAATGCAAAATGTTTATATTTAATAGCTGTACCATTGGATCATGGTGGAATCTATTCATTGACACTGTTAGTGTTTGATGTCTATGGAGATTCTCAGTCATCCAGGTCATGGTTGTCCCAAAGGTGCTTTTTACAAAAGGCAACTGGACTTTCTTGATTTCTTTTATCTTCAAAAATCTTTCTCTTCTCAAAGAAAAAAAAAGGAATACCAAGAAAATCCAGTTTTCTTGAAATGAACGTAGACATTCACTGTACTTATACAAATTTTATTTATTTATTTATTTTGCGATTCTTATAGGCCGCCCTACTCCCTGGGGACTCAGGACGGCATACAACATATATAAGAACAGCTGTATACTATAAAAAAATACTATAAAGCAACAACAATAATAAGATAATGATTAAAAGGATAAAAACAACACAAGCAATAGTCTCAATCATCCCGCCTGCAGGAAGAGCCATGTCTTAATGGCTTTCCGGAAGGCCAGCAAGGTGGGAATGGTTCGGATCTCTGGGGGGAGTTGGTTCCAGAGAGCCGGAGCTCCCACAGAGAAGGCTCTCCCCCTAGGGCCCGCCAACCGACATTGTTTGGTTGAAGGGACCTGGAGGAGACCGACTCTGTGGGACCTAACTGGTCATAGGGATGTATGAGGTAGGATGTGGTCCCAAAGATAACCATAACAGCAAGTATGTTAAGTCAATGGAGAGTTTAGCAAAGTATGATAAAGAATCCAGATGGATGGTTTGATGGGGTTCTGGATTTTCTCCTGAATTCTTTGTTTTATTTTTAATCCAAAGACTGACAATAAGAAGATCACTCTATTGCTCATTAGATAACTAGGACATTTGTTTTCAAGTCAACATTAAAGCGTAGAGCAGGTCCTGTCACGGTGTGATTTATTGCCTGTTACATGTATATGCAGGGAGCTGCATCCCTATTTAATATAATGGTTCATTCCTGAGCACGTGATTGATATGTTCTTGTATGCATGTGTGCATTCCAATCTCCGTTCTACCCTTCTTCTTCTGACTTCCAATGAGAGAAGTCGCATTTTTATATCAGACATGTAATTAATTAGAATTTATTGTTTTTGTACCGAAATAAATATTTTAATTAGAACTTTAAACTGCGGTTTCATTTCTAATGTCTGAATTCCGGGAAAAGATCAAACATCACCTCTGTGAGATTAATTCTCACTCTGTCAGGTCCTTCTGTTGTTTTCCAGCTTAAGGATTGGGTAGTGAAAAGGAAGATTGGAGGGAAGATGAATGAATGAATACGGAACTTCAAAAATAGAAGAAAAAAGAGCTCTTGTGCCCTTGGAGAGATGAGGCAGAATAAAATAAGCAACTGTAAACATTGAGTACTAACGGAAAAGAGCAATATAGAGAGCAATAAAAGTTTTTGAGTAGGTAGACTCTACTCAAGCAAGAAGTTGTTGGCTCAGTGTTTCTCAGACTTGTCAGTTTTGAAGAATTCTGGAAGTTGAAGTCCACACATTTTAAAGGTGCCAGTGTTGAGAAGTACTGAGCTAGATGAACACTATGGTATCCATACCAGAGGTGGGTTCCTACCGGAGCTCCCCGTACGCAGCTCCAGTAGGGAGCGGCGGATTTTGCAACCGCTCCGGAGCCCTCTCTGCCGGTCCACTTGGCACATCGCCATTTTTTCTGTGATTTTGGGGCAATTTTGCTTCTGCGCATGTGCAGAAGCAAAATCGCGCCGAAATCTTGCGAGGGGACACATGCGTGTGAGATTTTAGTGAGATTTTGCCTCTCCGCATGCGTGGAAGCAAAATCGCGCTGAAATCTCTCTCGCGCGCATGTCCCCTCACAAGATTTTGGCGCGATTTTGCTTTTGCGCATGCACAGAAGCAAAATCGTGCAAGGGGCACGCACGTGTAGCGAGCACGTGCACCCCCGAAGCATGGAGATGTGCACGCTTGGCTCCGGCAGCAAGGTAAGCAAGCAACCCGCCCCTGATCCATACATATAGTGTCAGCAGTGTTAATAGAGACCAGTGATGCTGCAATCAGTACCGTTCTGCATAAGACGCTGATGGCTGCCTTAATTAATCAATCAGAATAGAGCTGGAAGGGGCCTTAGAGGTCTGCTAGTCCAACCCCCTGCTCAAGCAGGAGACTCTATACCATTTCAGACAGGTGGCTGTCCAGTCTTTTCTTAAATGTTATTAACTTAGCTTTAATGTTATTAAGTTAGCTATCCTTTTGCCCCTGTATCATCTGGAGACACACAATGGTTTCACTACTCTTTAGCATCAATGGAACAAGCTATGCTCTCTTCCAGTTGATGAATAGGTCTCTTCACTGCAGCCTGTCTGGTGATGTTGATTTGGGGGGGGGGGGGTTCCCACTGATACTGTTTAAATTAAACATATGAATGGACCAAATCATTGCTGGAATAATAAATAAATAAGCAGTTTTGATTTACTCATTGGGTGCTCGCTCGGTGTTTCGAAGGGGATGAGTTTTCAGTTACATTAACTCAAAGCCAAAATTTAAACACATGTGTTTGGTTGTTGACGTACATTTGTCCAGAAAATAAGCAAACAAAAGCCAGAGTTCTCCATCTGTATCTTTAAGTATATTACGTATATAAATATAAATATAATAAATATTTAAAATAAATATAAAATAAATATAAATATTGATAAATGGTTTATAAATGATCTTGTAGATAAATGTTGACGTGTATGGGCTACTCATTTTAAACCTACAAAAGAGAAAAATAAAATGCATCTCTCATATATATGTATAAGTATATGTATGTGTATATGTATGTGTGTGTGTATGTATGTATGTATGTATATGTATACACACACACACACACACACACACACACACACACACACACACACACACACGTCCATACACTGTATATATCTCCACTGCTGTTCCAAGAAATTAATCAGAAATGAATATTCTAGTCGAAGAGCAATTGCAGGGAGAATAAAAGAAATCAGGATGGAGGCTGTGATAACATGAAGAAAGGTGTGCCCTTTATTATGTGTGTTGCACATAAAAGGGGCATTTATTATTTTATTTATTAAATTTATAGGCCGCCTAGTTAGCTCTCAAGTGACTCTTGATCAAGGGCAGGGCTAGCCATGGTCACCATTTTGACTGTTTTGACCAGCAGTGGGTTCTGAATTAGTTTGCTACCGGTTCGCGTGCGCGCGCATGCGCAGAAGCGTCCCGGGCAGGGGGCGGAGCCTCCCACCGCCACCGCTACCGGTTCTAAGAACCGGTCCGAACCGGGAGCAACCCACCACTGGTTTTGACCCTCTGAGGCTCACTCTATTCCGAAGATTCAGTTTGAATTACGAAATAAATGTTGTGCAATGCTTCTTCCTATTATCTAATTTTTTTGGCCAAGGGAATATGGGTATTTAAACTGAACATGGTGCATTAGAGAGAAAGCAGAGTTGGGAAATGTTATAAGTTTAGTTATGCACACAGTTAAAGGAAAGCTTCAACGTTCCTGTGAATGTTCTTGGGATATTTTGACATCGTTTATCTTTCCACACATGCCTTTTTTTTCTTTTCCTTTTACTTTTTTTTTTGCAAATAATAGCCGCTTGCAGAGAATGAAGTCTTAGCCAAGCCTTATATGCCATCTCTTATTCAAGTTCTTTTCTATCCTTCCTTTTAAAGAAGCTGTCACTCTCTTTTCTGGCACTGACAAGGAAGGCCAGATCTGCAATATAGGAAGAGAGTGAGAAAGAGAGGAGGGGGTGGGCACACACAAAAAAAGAAAAGAAAAGAAAAAAAAAAGAAAAAAAACTTTCAATGTTGATGTTTTACTAAGTGAGCTAAGAAGAATTTTAGAATCATGTAATTTACTTTGGAGACATTTACTGTACATAGCCATAGTGATGGTAATTTCTTGCATTGTTGAAGTGAAAAGATAACCATCAATCAGTTGTCAATTGGTCAATTGCAGCAGTGATGAAAAGAAACTGGTAGGAACAATCACTTTTCAGTGGCTACCTAGACAATTGGAGGTTTGGATGAAAATATGGGAACCGGATTAAGTGAAAACGGAATGAGCTCCAGAGTTAGTGGCATTATGAAATAAAGGATTCAAATTCCAGACAGAAAAAAAATTGATTAAAGTTCTGGGATTATTTAAAACATGGTTAAGAGGGAGCGATCTTCTCACTGGTATCTTCCAATAAATAAATGAAATCCTAATTGTGAGCCGAGTGTCTGGAAAAATTAATCTCCACACAGAAGGTAATAATTCGCTCCAGAAGCTTAGCTGGACATCCCATTGATCCTAAAGTAATGCAAAACTTGCTCAACAGGGTTGTGAAAGGCCATTTCTTCTCTCGAGTAGAAATCAGAGCTAGTCCGACAATATGGATAGGCCATATTTGAATTTTAGAATCGCCGATAAAAATGAATTAGAGTTAACATCTTTAATGTTGATAAAGCTGTTTGCTGCTTGTGTTTTTCCGGAGTGTATTTCAGAGGAAAATATATATATTTTTTCAGTTTGAAACAATAAAAATGACACGACAACAAGAAACCATTCAGTTATCTGTAAGGATGGGGTTTTTAAAAATTTTGTATCTATGTTTCACGGGCCGAAATGCTGCATTTATTTTAATCTTTCTTGACTGCTTTCCTCCCCCCCCCCTTTTTTGTTATTTTTAAAAAGCAGAGGGAGGGTCTCTCCTGATTTTTAGGGCTCTGGGTTTTGATGCTCTTCTGTTTCAGACTACTTTGCTGTGGTAGGTTGGAAGGGGGGGCAGGAAAATTACAGGGCCCAGCAAAAGGAAAAGATAGGATCGCTGTATAATCCAGCCCATGGTTTCCTAGATACCGTATTGTCTCGTCTATTCCGCTATGTGAAAAATGTTGAATATCAACAATGGGTTTCAGTGGTGTATTGTTGAGTTTTGTATGAACTAATCTAGCTTCACTAAAAGAGACAGAGAGAGGGGAAAAGAAAAGAAAGAAGTGAAGTGGGGGGGAACTACAGCTTTGGCAAAAGTCTATAGACAGAGCATTCGTAATTCCCCATGTTTAAGAGCTGACTGTGTATCTGGAAAGTCATTTTATGGTTTCCTCTATTCCCTTGACTTTCCCAGCCCTGTTCTCAGGTATTTGCTAGCTGTCTCTTTTTACCTGCTCGGGGCTCGGTATTAGAGGAAAAACTCTGCAACCTGTCAGCTGGTATAGGTCTCATAAGGGGTACAGAGAAGCTCTTTTCAATGTTGGAAAGGTAAGCTTTTGCTTAACTCTGCTGCCCTTGTTTATGTGATGTCAACCTGTTTGGCCTAGCCATGCAACTTTGCAAACTCTCTCTCTCTCTCTCTCTCTCTCTCTCTCTCTCTCTCTCTCTCTCTCTCTCTGTCTCTGTCTCTGTCTCTCTCTCTCTCTCTCTCTCTCTCTCTCTCTCTCTCTCTGTCTCTGTCTCTGTCTCTGTCTCTGTCTCTGTCTCTCTCTCTCTCTCTCTCTCTCTCTCTCTCTCTCTCTCTGTTGTATCAGGGTTTTTCCAAAATCTTGCCATCAAACCGGCATACAAAATGGGGGAAGAGAATGGAAAGAATTGGTGGTGCAATGTGATGTACCAAAACAGAAGGAGAGGAAGAATCTTGAAATAAAGGCTGGATCACTGTGATGTAGGGCATTGGTAGAACTGAGTGGCAAACGTGGGTCCTGAAGATAGAAAGACTGAGGTTAGAACTGATTTAAGGGTAGGTTTGTACAAGGATGCTCTGGACTAAGGTCCAAACTATTTGGACAACTATCCAACTGTTTTGCCATATATTGACCGGGAAAGTGAAAACCTCGGTTTTGCTATGAGGACAGCTGCTATTCTGTGTGTGTCCCTATGTGTGTGTGCGCGCGCACGTGCATGCACATGTCTACGTATACCTTTGTGTGTGAAGCCTTTGAAGTGAAGTGGGAGAGAAGAACAAATAGGGTGTTTGCTCAAAGTTTTCAAAGCTTTGAAGAAATCCCTGGGGGTCCATCCATCTAATGATATTCTTTTCACATTCTTCTCAGTTGACAGTCTAATGTTAGGCTTGATGGCACAGAGCTTTAAGTCCCATGGCATCAAGTGCCAGATATTTCTGATAGAGGGTTGAGGATTGCAAACTAAGAATTGACCATCAAGTCCATTTGTCAAGTCAGGAATGAGTTAATGAAAGTCACATCATGGGCGTTTGTACAGTATGTTAGCGCCAGGACAATATAGTTTGTACAATATTCGGGTGCTGAACAAATTGGACCAAAAAAATATATATATCTCACCAATTCAAGTCAGCTAAAAGACGAATAATGCACAATATGCCTGCCCTTTTCTATCTGAAATAATGTTACGATTAACTATATATTTGAGGCATGCCTAGAGATTGTGTCAAGGAAATTTCCGTACCAGCAGATATTTAATCTCTACTCAAGACAATGGCAGTTTTCAAATTTTGTAATTTTAGAATGGCAAACAGGAATGGGAGGTCAGCGTGAGTATCCACAGTTACAGGAAACATGTAATTAACAAAATCGTCACCATAGCTGCACACTGGCAGCCTGCAAGCATTCCTTGTTGTCACAAAGGGCTGGTTTTTTTTTGTTTGTTTGTTTGTTGTTTTGTCTTTTTTTGAAGGGGGCATACGTACTAGGGATTTGTAAGATCTTGTTCTCGTCCTACACAGCCTTGTTGTCTCAGCCCACCGCCCAGGAATTAAGAGACAAGAGCAGATGATTCTTTCTTAACCTCTGCATTTTAGTGCCAAATAGTGATGGGCTCTCTGTGAAACCGTTTCTAACCCTTCCTAGTTGGAGTGGTGAGTTTGAAATATTTTTTTCCCCTTCCGTGCTCATCATTGTCACTCAATTATAGGATGGAACTGAACCAGAAAATCTGGTACAGTCTAGCAATTAGTACAAAGGGTTTCCAGTCTAGTGTAAAGGCAGAATTGCAAGAGTCCAGCAGCTACAGAAATAATTTTGATTGGCCATGGACATTGCTTTTTAGTGCTGCTTGGTTACATCCTAAAGATTCTGCCTTCTATCCTACTTGTCTTCTCCTTAAAGGACTACATTATAGGCCTTCTTTTGAGATGTCTTTATGAGGGGCAGCTTTCTCCCCCCCCCCTTTTTTTAGTTTATGCATCTCCCATTTTCAAACTGTCATTTTAGCCCATCAAATAGACACATTTTGACTTGAAGAACAAAGCACCAAGTTATCAACCCTCACAGGAAGTGACATTTTTAATTCAGACTTCATTATGACTTTAATTCATGACAGGGCACTACAAAGATGTTTTAAATCCACCTCCCCTCCCCTTCTTTTAAATGCAGCATTTGGGATGTTTGTCTTTTTTTAAGCACTTGTATTTTCTTTCCCACCTTCATCCTGTCATAATATATAATTAGCATTATCAAAACCATCAGCTATCATCCACAGCCACTTCTGACCTTTGTTTTTAATCTCCGTAGCAATCTGCCCACCGAGTCCACTTAAATTTTAATTTGCTATTTTAAAGTTTTAGAACATGAACATGCAATGGAATAGATTGGGAATATGCTGAAATTCCATAGCACAACTTGAGGAATATTAAACGAGAAATCATATTTCTTACGATTATCAGAAACACAAATGAAAAATAATGGAAAAGTTCTCAGAAGAAAAGGATAGAGCATTTTTATTAGCTGTAAATAATTTGAACAAGCAGGAAATAAAGACTTTCGTTTTCGTGTCAGTGAATTCTTTGTTGTACCTTACTAGTGAATGAAATTTTCAGGCAGGTATATTGAAATGTACCGGAGCATGGCTGAGAAAAATCAATATAAATAAAGATTGAAAGCAATAAACAAAGTATCTAATAAGATTTTGGAACAATCAGATTCATGCACACCATCAAGCCATTAACTTCATAAAGTAGCATAAACCAGTGCAAAAGTATATCATTTTCTGGTGTTAATTTACCAATGTTGTGCATTTCTGAGAAGCCAATTGCTTAAATTTGCTTAAGTATGGTTTTGAAAATAGAACACTGGGTGAAATTGCTAAAATAAAGAAATTGATAACATTTAAAATACACAATGTGCTGAGTAAAAAAAAAATATGGAATTAGTTTTATGTTTTTCTTCACTACTTTCATATTTTGCTCCTGTAGGGAATCATTCAAGAATGCCTCAGAAACCTAATAATCCATTAATAATTTGCTGGTTTTGTTTTACTTACTTTACTTAGGAATCTAATGGTAGAACGCCATTGATGAAAATAAAGTGCTGTCTAATTTCATCGGTACTACTTTTTTCTGTAATCCGAATTAGCAAGAATCCTTAAAGAATGCCATAGTTAAATGACATCTATTCCAACTGTGTTTTTCACCAGAATTATTAGGATTATTATTGTATAGGCATTTTCAAATAAATTAGGCTAGTGTTTTAGAACAGTATACTGAACAAAAACGCTGTATATTGTATGTCTCGGGAATGACTGAAGTGTTATCCTTCCATCCTTCTGAGGTCGGTAAAATGAGGACCCAGATTGTTGGGGGCAATATGCTGAACTCTGTAAACCGCTTAGAGAGGGCTGTAAAGCACTATGAAGCGGTATATAAGTCTAAGTGCTATTGCTATTGCTATTATCTCTCTGGGCAATGAGTTAATGGGTTAAAAATCATCATTAGCACAATCACCATTCTGATTCTTTTTATGCAAGAATAATCTAATTGTACTTTAAACATAACTGGTTGTCATAAGGTTTTAGCTCTTGAGAAGGGATATGTTCATAGTAATTTAATTGATGATTAGAGGTGCTGAGGATACAACAAGATTGGAGCAGTGAAATTCTGTGTCTATTGTCCCAGAAATGGCAGATAGTCCACACAGTGGAAGCTGCCTGTAGATAAATCAAATGAATATGCAGTGATGGGTTAACATCAGAGGTGGGATCCTACCTCTGATTGCCGGTGCGGTTAATTGCTGACTTCGCGGCAGAGCCGAAGATTCTGTTCGAGCCTGCTCCCGTTCGCGGAGCGGGAGCCTTTCCCGGGCACTTTCCCCACCCGCATGGATGCCGGCGGCATCCATGCGGGCGGGGAAAGCGCCCGGGAAAGGCTCCCGCTCCGCGAACGGGAGCAGGCTCGAACAGAATCTTCGGCTCTGCCGCGAAGTCAGCAATTAACCGCACCGGCAATCAGAGGTAGGATCCCACCTCTGGTTAACATTTGTAGTACCTGAAGTGTACATTCGAAATACCTGGATGACATAATATTTTGGGGAAGTGTCCACATTGTAGTTTTGTAAAACCTGGGAAGATCTCTGTTTGAGAAGAGACAAATCAAATGCAACCTTGTTGATGCTCCTTGATCTGTCAAAACTCTTCGAAAACAGGTGCCCAAACTGGGTTTGTGTAAGAGGTTTCCTTGTGGTAGCTCCACTCCTACCTGAATTCAACTTCAACAACAGAGTTGTCAACGCCTGGAACACTTTACCTGACTCAGTAGTTTCTTCCCCAAACCCCAAAAACTTCAACCTCTTATTATCTACCATTGACCTCACCCCATTCCTAAGAGGTCAGTAAGGGGCGTGCATAAGTGCACAATCGTGCCTACCGTTCCTGTCCTAATGTACCCATATATTCATACCTCTTCTACTCTTATTCATGCTTGTAATATTATATATATATTCAATCATGTTTTACTGTTTGTACTTTGCTTATATTCATTTATGCTTGACAAAATAAACAAATACAAATACAAATGAATGGACATTTCAAGGAGTTAATGCTGGGAAATATTTGCTCAACCTAATGGTATTCTTGTTCGGTTGTCCCAAAGGGCTCCATGCTGTTCAACATCTACTGCGCATGAAAGCCCAGCGCTCTCACTGAGGATTAGAGTGGATTGTCATGAATACATTGATGATGTACCGGTACCATTTCGTTTTTCTTTCTCTTCAGAGCCAGATGGGTACATGGGCATGGTAGATGGTCAAACTATAATAATCAGCTAAAGATGGGCTAGCAAATTATGATTCACTCCAAAGACAGAGACATTATTAATCAGAAGTTTCTGAATCTTTAAGAGTAGGATTCACCCTATAAATAGGGTGCCCAGATACCTTTGATCCAAAATCAGAACAGTTTTTAAAAAATAGCACTTCTCAAGATAACGTTTATTACTCCAACAAAGCCAATAAAACATCATATTCACACTTATTTACTATTAGATGATATCTTATTCAGCAAATTTTCACCGCCCAAAACCTTTTTATACATTTCGCCACACAATGAAGAAGAATGGTTTATTTTAATTTGAGGCAAGCATTTCACGGTTTTAACATCCAATCGATTTCATTCACAGTATTTTAAACAATTTATCACAACCCTGAAAAAAAGCATTAAAATATTACACACTAAAAATGCACACGAAATCTTCCGTGACAATCGTGCCTACCGTTCCTGTCCTAATGTACCCATATATTCATACCTCTTCTACTCTTATTCATGCTTGTAATATTATATATATATATATATATATATATATATATATATATATATATATATATATATATATATATATATATATATTCAATCATGTTTTACTGTTTGTACTTTGCTTATATTCATTTATGCTTGACAAATAAACAAATAATAAATAATAATAAATAATAATAAATACATAAGAGAATCTACCTGAAAATGAAGTGATTGAACTAAAACACAAGTAGTGCAAACGTACTTTCATTTAACGTTCATCTTGATTATCCTAAAATTTTACAAAAGTTCAGGACAAATCAGGACGGGAACTCGAATTTCAGGACACAATCAGGACATTTTCAGAATCAGGACAAGCTTCTAAAAATCAGGACAATCCTGATAAAATCAGGACATCTGGGCACCCTACCTATAAAGGACTTGATTCCACAGGGCCCAGATTGTTTTTATGGGTTGGATCAACTTTTCATTCCAGCTAAAAACCTATTTGAGATTGATATCTTGACTCCGGTTATCCATTCTCTGGTAACCTTCAGTCTGGGCAGCTGTCATACCTGAACTTCTCTTTGAAGGCAGTTTGGGGAAAAAACAGGTGGAGAAAAAGTTATAACTAGGATCAGGGAGCTAGAACATATTATACCAGCCGGTTCTGGTTTGCACTGGCTCCCAGTTCATTTCTTAGCTATATCCAAAGTAGATGTTTTGACAAAAAACTTTCCATGGTTTTGAACCTCAGGACCTGGTAGAATGCCTTCACAACCCCATATGTCTAGCAGTTCAGTGTCATATTTGAAGGCCTTTTCAAAGAGCCTTCTTACTCTGAAGCTCAGAGCAATGGGAGGAGGGTCAAAAAATGGACAAAGTGGTGGTTGTGAAGCAGCATTCACCATTTGATCCCTTTTGATCCCCTTCCCCTCATACAGGTAGTGCAGGTCACTTTTTTTACTACCACTCTGGTCGTGGCTTATTTTGTGGGTGTGGCTTGCCAGCCATGTGACCGGGTGGGCGTGGCTTCTTGGACTGCTGAAGGGAGGGGAACTGAGATAGGTCCTGCCGCCCATTCCCCCTCCCCTCAGCAGCTCGAGAAGCCTCAAACGTGCGAAAATGCCTGGGATCATCACCGCGCGTTCATGGCTTCTCGGACTGCTGAAGGGAGGGGAATGGAGATAGGTCCTGCTGCCCGTTCCCCCTCCCCTCAGCAGCTCGAGAAGCCTCAAACGTGCAAAAATGCCTAGGATCATCACCGTGCGTTCATGGCTTCTCGGACTGCTGAAGGGAGGGGAATGGAGATAGGTCCTGCTGCCCGTTCCCCCTCCCCTCAGCAGCTCGAGAAGCCTCAAACGTGCGAAAATGCCTAGGATCATCACCGCACGTTCGTGGCTTCTCGGACTGCTGAAGGGAGGGGAATGGAGATAGCTCCTGCCGCCCATTCTTTCAGCGTCTCACACGCTCCCTCAGCCATCCTCCCCTGCTTGGACTCACTGTGGGGTAGGAAGGCAGCGCATGCGCAGTGCCGGAAGCTTGGCTTCTGGGCATGCACAGAAGAAAATTAAATTTAAAATTATTTTTTTTAAAAAAATGGTGGTGCCCAGGCACCAGCAACCGACCGCACCGGTACTGTGACATTACCAGCGGGCCGCTACCGGTGCTATAGAGTGGACCACACCGGTAGGAACCCACCACTGGTGCAGGTCCTAGAGACCTGCAGTGTCCTAATGGCTTTTCAGTTGTTGCTTTTTTGTTGCGGGAGATTCTATTTAGGAAATTCATCTGACTTGTTCTCTTTGTTCATCTCTCTTGTTCATCTGTTCTTGTTCTCTTTCCAATGCAGTGTTAAGATTCCTCGGCTCATTTCAATCTTAACATTTTTCTTTCCTTTCAGGCAACTATTTCAGTAATTTTATTTACATTTGTAAGGACACTGAAAAAAACACCAAATCCTCAGGCCGCTTAAGTAGCTTACAAGTGCTTAAGTAGCTGAATATATTGTAGTGCTTTGAAGGCAACTTTTTGAAGGGTGCCTTCAAGTCAGTTTTTGACTCCTGGCCACTTAGAATGGAATAGCAGAGTTGGAAGGGACCTTGGAGGTCTTCTAGTCCAACCCCCTGCTCAGGCAGGAAACCCTATACCATTTCAGGCAAATGGTTGTCCAACCTCTTCTTAAAAACTTCCAGTGTTGGAGCATTCACAAGTTCTGGAGGCAACTTGTTCCACTGATTAATTATTTTAACTGTCAGGAAATTTCTCCTTAGTTCTAACTTGCTTCTCTCCTTGATTAGTTTCGATCCAGGGACTGGATGGAAATCTGCAGGGACTTCTTGGAATGTTGTATCTTATGATTCTTGATGAATGTATTTTTTTATGTACACGGAGAGCATATGCAATGCACCAAAGACAAATTCCTTGTGTGTCCAATCACACTTGGCCAATAAAGAATTCTATTCTATTCTATTCTATTCTATTCTATTCTATTCTATTCTATTCTATTCTATTCTATTCTCAATGTTACCCATTACTTGCTTGTTTCAAGTCCATTCATGATTGATTTTTGGCTCTAGCTGATGATCCTTGAAGGAAATTGGCCCTCCTCCAGTGGTGGGATTCAGCTGGTTTGGGCTGGTTCAGGCAAACTGATAGTTAAATTGCTGGCTGGCCCCTCTCCTCCCCTTCCAGAAGTCCCCATGCACCCCGTTTTGGCTCTCAGGTAAGTGCAGGGAGGCATACTAGGCCCAAAACATGATGCGGGTGTGTGTGGTGCCCCCCATGGCCCGTTTTCACTCCCAGGAGGCTGCAGGGAGGCCTACTAGGCCCAAAACGGAGGGTGGGTGGCAGCACGTTCCCCCGCGTGGCCCACTTTTGCTCCCAGTGGGGTGCAGGAGGTCGAGTGCTGCCTGTCACACACCCCTGGCCACGCCCACCATGACCACGCCTACCCAGCTGGTTATTAGGGCAGAGAACCTGTTGTTAAATTATTTGAATCCCACCACTGCCCTCCTCCTACAGTAAGTGAGCAGCAAATGGGAAAATATTTTCTTTAATATATGGCGCACTCAGATAGTGAAGTCTTCAAAATCTTATTAGAAAAAGCACAGGAAATAAGCATATTTGCTGATAGATTTTAAATTTAGTTTAGCCTTCTTACCTACTGCACAGGTAATAGCAGATTTAAAATCCCGGAGAAGATAATTCAGATAAAATTTGTCTGATCTCCCTGGGAATTTATCTATTAGAGGAAAAATATAAATAGACCTTGTGTCCCTATCAAATTTACAACATAATAATACATGTAAAATGGTTTTCAACTTCCTTATCGCCACATGGACAAATGCACTCCGCTATGGGGATTTTATTAAAGCTGCCTAGGAGTAGTGCTGATGGAGGAACATATTGGATCTGGCTTTAAAAACTGCTGTTCTCAGAGAAAGTTATGTTTTGCTGATAAAACGCTGGTTCCCATACACCTTTATTTATCCACATAATTTATATTAAGTTAGATTTCTGTCCGGGGAGAGGGCTTGAGAGCGGATACTTCTCCAATAAGATTTTAATGTTTTTCAATCTGCCTTCTTTTTAATCTTCTGTACTATAGTAAGAGCCAAATGCCAAAGGCTGGATGTAATCTTTTTTAGATTTATTATTAGAGTTGGAAGGAACCTTGTAGGTCATCTAGTCCAACCCCCTGCTCAAGCAGGAGTTCCTACACCATTTGAGACAGATGGCAGTCCAGTCTCTCCTTGAAGGTCACAAGTGTTGGGGCTCTCACAACCTCCGCTGGCAAGCTGTTCCACTGGTTGATCGCTCTCACTGTCAGAAAGTTTCTCCTCACTTCCAGGTTGAATCTCTCCTTGGTCAGCTTCCATCCGTTATTCCTTGTTTGGCTTTCTGGTGCCATAGAGAACAGCCTGACCCCCTCCTCTCTGTGGCATCCCCTCAAGTATTGGAACACTGCTATCATGTCACCCCTGGTCCTTCTCTTCGCCAGACTGGCCAAGCTCAGTTCCTGCAACCGCTCTTTGTATGTTTTATTTTCCAGACCCTTTATCATCCTGGTTGCTCTCTTCTGCACTTTCTCTAGAGTTTCAATGTCTTTTTTGTAGTGTGGTGACCAAAACTGTTAATTAATCTGTTAATTAATCTGTTCAATAATCTTTGCAGTCTGTCCTATAACAATTTCTTACAACCCTTATCCAGATCCTCTTTAGTTTTGATGACCAGGGTTATAGCAAATGAGTTGATTCATTAAAACAGTAGCATGTTTAATATGACTTATTAAAGCAGGCACATCTTAGGGCAGGCTCAGACAGAAGATGTGCTCTTGCTTCAAAGCATCTTTTCAAAGCAGAGACAGGCCTGGTCTCTTTATAACTACTTCTTTAGTACTGCAATACAGAAGGAAACAAGTTCCATATTTGCTTCATCTCAAAGGTCAGTAACCAGAAGCAGGGGTGGGTTCTAACTTACCTCGCTGCCAGTTTGCTTCCTCCCGTGCCGCGTGGGCGTGCCGCGTGGGCGTGCCGCGTGGGCGCGCCGCATGGGCGCGCATGCGTAGTCACAAAAAATCCCAAAAAAATCCCCCCCAAAAGCCAAAAACAACATGGCAACCACATGCACAGTGCCGAAAACTCGGCTTCTGTGCATGTGCAGAAGAAGAAAAAACTGGATTTTTTTTTAAAAAAAATCTAAAAAAAAATACGAAAGTTTTTTTTTAAAAAGATGGCAGTGCCCACGAACCAGCACTGACCGAACAGGTTCCGTGATGTCATCATGATGTCACCAGTGGGTCGCTACCAGTTCAGGCGAACCGGTCCGAACCGGGAGGAACCCACCTCTGACCAGAAGAAATGCGAGAGAAAAACATGAATCTTAATGTCTTTCAGTTCATGCAGACATTTGAGTCTTAGCCTTAATATATTATACTGCTACTTCATTCAAGTTCAAACCCGCATCCTCACTACATTTTTCTAAAAAAAAAAAAAACTAATATTCCAGGAGATTGGATAAGTGGATTCTTTGATGCTCTCTGAGCTTGGTTTTTTTTCTTGCAGAGGTTTCATTATCCTACTAGGTTACAAACATCAGTGCTAGTTGGGTAACACTAACACTGATGATGTTACCTAGTTTGGTAATGAAATGTCTGCAAGAAAATAACCAAGCTCAGAGAGCACCAAGAACAGTTCAACTGTGAGCTACAAATGCTTTCTTCTTTTACATTGGATAAGACAGTTGGAATATTTTGTAGGCTTATCGTACCCCATTTCAGAGACAGGCCTGGAAATGAACATAACCAGGGGTGGGTTCTAACTTACCTCACTGCTGGTTCGCTTCCTCCCACGCCGCGTAGCCGCGCCCCGCATGCACAGTGCAACCCCCCCCCAAAAAAGCAAAAAATAAGATGGTGACACATGCACAGTGCTGGAAACTCAGCTTCTGAACATGCGCAAAAGAAAAAAAAGGGGAAAAATTCGAAAAAAAAAATTCCCAAAAAATTCAAAAAAAGAGATGGTGGCGCCCACGGACCGGCACCGACCGATCCGGTTCTGTGACATCATCGTGACATCACCAGCGGTTTGCTACCGGTTCGGGTGAAACGGTCCGAACCGGGAGGAACCCACCTCTGAACATAACAATATTACATTAACTTGCAAAACAGCTCTAACTCACAGTTTCTTGGCTGTGCTTCACTTTTTTACAACATTTGTCTATAACGATGAACTTTCTGTGTGCATTGACAGAATAATTGAAATTGAAAAATCAAATCACTTACAAAACGGACAGATGAGCAGCTGAATGCTTTGCCATGTAAGCTTGGCTTCTAGAAGTGGTAGAAACCCATCTGTACTCATTCTTTTCACCTGCAACATTTTAAAAAGTGTCTTTTATTTTAAATGCAAATAAAAACAAGAAGCAGAAGGAAAGGAAGAAAAAAGCCACCCAAATATATTCAGGAAAAAATCCAGATAGGTTCACTTAATTGTGACCAGATGTAGTGATCATGTATAATGGATCTCTTTTGGCCAAATAATCTCAGATATCAGTTTTATTCTGGAAGCCTCGTTTTTCTTTATGCTCATGTTCTTTTGAATTATGTATCAATGGATTGGCAATTGGACAGCAGAAAAAAATATTTTATACATTCAGGATGGCAGAAACAAAGTATTGATATTAAGCTTGAAGGAACTCTATTCACCAAATTGTGCCTTTAAAAAAAAAGTTATCTCTTTATTTGAAAAAGCAATTTGCTCAGTGAAGAGATAACAGAATCTATAAATTGTAAGATTTGAATATCAATAAGACAAAGATAAAATCTTTGAAACTTTCTTTTTGAAATGGCTAGATTCACTATCAAGATATAGTTTTAATATCTTCAGATAAGAGGTACAGCGTTACTGCAAAAACAAGAGGAAGCACTTAGAAACTTCACTGAATTTAGACATATTTTAAGACAAAAACTTATGAAACAAGGAGTTTGTCTTAATGTAAACTTTACATGTTCTAGCTATAGAGGACCTTTTAAATCAAAATAGTAACTTGAATAGAATCTACTGTAACTTCTAATCTTATATAACAATATAATATATTCAGATCCTTAAAACTATATTGGAAATTTTAATTCTCCAATGCATGTAAATTCCATATTTCGTCACCTTGTATTTTATTTTATTCCTTTCCACCCTTTTTCCTTTGATTATCTGCTCCTTCCTTCCTTCCTTCCTTCCTTCCTTCCTTCCTTCCTTCCTTCCTTCCTTCCTTCCTTCCTTCCCTCCTTCCTCCTTCCTCCTTCCTCCTTCCTCCTGCCTCCTTCCTTCCTTCCCTCCCTCCTTCCTTCCTTCCTTCCCTCCCTCCCTCCTCCCTCCCTTCTTTTTTGAAAGAAAGAAAGAAGGAAGGAAGGAAAGAAAGAAAGAAAAGAAAGAAAGAAAGAAAGAAAGAAAGAAAGAAAGAAAGAAAGAAAGAAAGAAAGAAAGAAAGAAAGAAAGAAAGAAAGAAAGAGAAAGAAAGAAAGAAAGAAAGAAAGTCTGTGTTTATAAGACCCTCCTGAAAAATTGTTTCAAAAGTTGCCCTGTGTGGATATTGTTAATGTAGTTTTAAGTTCCCTTTTTATTATTTTTACGAAACTGAAAAATGCTAATAATTTAATTTTATAACATGACTTCAGTATATCCATCAGACTTATATTGATTTGCATTTGCATTTATGTGTTTAGTAAGCTTTAAATTATCTCTGCTGATAATTTTTTCCCATTAATTTCCTCCAAAGAAACGTGGAATAGTTTGATTAATGCATGTTATATGTATAGGCGAAATAAATCTGGATTTCTTGTTTCTGATGCTCTTATTGATCTTACTGGGAAAACCTTTCAAGACTTGCCAATGTCGGGTCAGGGAGCTATTACAAGTTTAGTGATACATCTGGAACAGATTTCATAAAGTTGACACTAGAGACCCGAACGAATTAACCTGCTCATCCATGGAGATAATTTTTGAAGGCTCTTTTGCAGACACCCCTGCCGTCTAAATGCTTGGCTATCAGGCTTTTTCGGATATAGTATCACATTTATTGAGTCCCCTTGCATCTCTGACAAGATCTTCAATGCAATTAATATCCCCACATTCTTTGTATCCTATTTTTATTGAATTATATGCTGTTTCCCAGTTTCTATTGCAATGGATCTATTACTTGGAACCCTGACACCTTGCTAACCATGTATTGGTAAATCCAGAACTAAGTTATTATTGCAACCTTTGGATTATTACGACATTTCATTTTCTTAATCTGTAACATCTGTAATTTTAATGTAAATTAAGTTTTTTTTAAAAAAAGAATTGTACTGTTTTCAATGGAGCTTAATGCTATGTATTCGTGAGTAGGAGTGGAAATGATCTAACTGCCCTTGCTGGAGAGTGTCTAGCTAGAAGAAACCCCTTTTAAAATGTCAGTTAGAGGTTGAGTGAGAATCAGGGTTAAGAGGCTTGCCGAGTTGAGTGAGTAATGTAAGCAAAATAGAAGAATGAATGGTCTGAACAATGTTGAATCCAGAAGGTCCAAAGAATGAACTGCTCACGGTGTTGTGAATTGAAGTTCCTTAAGGGAATTGACTAATATTTCATTGTTAATAAAAAGAAAATATGAATTAACAAGTGGGAGTCAGTTAAGAATGTAACATGCAATAGCAATAGCACTTAGATTTATATACCGCTTTACAGTGCTTTACAGCCCTCTCTAAGCGATTTACAGAGTCAGCCTATTGCCCCCAATGATCTGGGTCCTCATTTTACCCACCTCGGAAGGATGGAAGGATGAGTCAACCTTGAGCCTGGTGAGAATTGAACTGCCAAATTGCAGACAGCTGGTAGTCAGCAGATGTAGCCTGCAGTACTGCACTCTAACCACTGCACCACCGAGGCTCATGCAAGTTATATTATCCAGAAAACACTATTATATAGGCATACACTGGCCTTTAAAAAAAGCAAGACAGGAAGGAAATCAACTCATTTGAGCTTTGATGCTGGAGAAGGCTCCTCTGTATTCCCTGAACAGCAAAGGTGACTAACAAGCAAGTATGGAGCACATATCACCAGACATGTCACTAGAAGACAAAATCGTGAAAGTGCATCTCACTTACTTTGGCCATGTCATGCAGGAGAATTCACTGGAGAAATCAATAATGTTGGGCAGTCAATGGTAGAAGGAAACCAGGCCATCAAAGAACACAGTGGCTGGTACAGGTGTTTTTTTTTTTAAAAAAAAGTTTAGTACTTTGAAGGGGAAAAGGGGGGAAGAAAGGGGTTCCTTTTTTTCCCCCAGTAAGATTAAAAAATTTGAAAGAATACAATAAATTTTGTAAATAAAAATTGTGACAGCTGACAAAGATTACCAGGCGCAAATAGAAATATACGTTATTTCCATAGCAAGGAAGATAAAGCAGGAATGGATAAACTGATTATTTTATTCAAAGAGGAAAATTTGTTTTCATTTGGATTTCGCTTCTGGAATTTGTCCTTGTGAAGAAAAATGAAACTTTGACCTTGGTTTTTGGTGATTAGAAAGATTTGGTGTTATAGGAATGAGCCGAGGTGGCGCAGTGGTTAAAGTGCAGCACTGCAGTTCAGCAGTTCAGCTGTTCAAATCTCACCGGCTCAAGGTTGACTCAGCCTTCCATCCTTCTGAGGTCGGTAAAATGAGGACCCAGATTGTTGGGGGCAATATGCTGAACTCTGTAAACCGCTTAGAGAGGGCTGTAAAGCACTATGAAGCGGTATATAAGTCTAAGTGCTATTGCTATTACTATTGCTAGTTATATATTAATATGTAAAAGCAAAAGGTTAAGGTTGGAATGTTTTTATCTTGTACTGTGCTAAGAATAGTTGGAAGTCAATGCCCCCTTTTCTTTCTTTTTCTCTTTCCCCCTGTATCTCACACCCCCTTTTCCCCACTCCCTTTCCCTCCCTTAATTTCCTATTTTTATTTTTTGTATTTTTATATAATAAAATAAACATGATAAATGGGGTGGGGGTGGGGAGAACACGGTGGCTGGACACCATCAAAACTGACACCAGGCAGAGCATACAACAACTCAAAGGAGTAGAGCAAGATAGGAAGATATGGAGAGACCTGGCCCATAGAATCGCCAAGAGTCAGACATGACTGGATAGCATTATCATCATCATATGCATACAAACACACACACACAGACACACACACAGACACACACACAGACAAACAAAATTACATTTGTCTATGGAGATTCTCAGTCATCCAGGTCATGGTTGAGTCCCACGGGAGTTGGGCGGCATATAAGAATGATAAATAAATAAATAAATAAATAAATAAATAAATAAATAAATAAATAAATAAATAAATAAATAAATAAATAAATAAATAAATAAATAAATAAATAAATAAATAAATAAATAAATAAATAAATAATAAATGGTTGTCTCAGCTCTGACTGGATGGTGGGGAATAGAAGGATTTATACTCCTTGCAGATGGCTGGTCATTTGCATTCTTTTAGCAAGTCATTGAGGCCATTTGGAGGTTTTATCTGTGTCCTCAGGGTCAGCTGAGTAATGCAAATGGGTATGGAGCAGGGGTGAAATGCTACCAGTTCGGCCCGGTTTGGGTGTACCGGTAGCGGTGGCCGCTGGTGATTCGGAGAACTGGTAGCGGTGGCAGCGCGAGGCTCCGCCTACCTGCCTGGACACTGCCATTTTCTTTTTTTTTAACCCTCTGCGCATGTGCAAAGCCTTCTGCACATGCTCAGAGGGTGAATAAGTGCGCATGATGGTAGGGAAGGTAAGTAGATTTCACCGCTGGTGTGGAGCCGCCTTGGAACTGTTCCCCATCATTCAGTCAGAGCTGAAGAGGCTTCTTTGATGAGAATTAAAAAGTCTTCAAAGAAAAACCAGAAAGGCCAGTTGCCTCTTTAGAAAGCATCTTTGGGACACAATTACATTGTAAAATCATTACAAATCTAGTGAATGAAGCATTTCTGAGCTGAGTCCCACCTTTGGTTTTTAAGGAAAATATCCTGAGAGCTGATGTAGGGGAAGAACAGGTAGTGCTGAGGGACAGGGGTGGAGTTAAAGGCATCACAAGCTTGGAGTCATTGCATTCCCACAAGTGCTCCCAAGTCCAAGCCCTTCTGAATTCCATTGACTCTTACCTGACACCAATTATCTGTTGAGCTTTAATTGACCTGATTCTTGTGTGTAAGCTTAATATACTTGTGTATAGGCTTTATACTGCAGCTTTATGTTTGGTCCTGATTCCTTCGGCTGATAGTCACATTCCAAAATGGCCAAACATTAACGTACAATCAATGAAGACATTTACATGAAATATGGTGGATTGGGCTCTGCTGGTTCCTACCAGGCCATCTCTCAACCTTCCACTCACAACTCTATTGCACCTCTTGGGAGAATCCACCCACCAATGCAGAGGTGGGTTCCTGCCGGTATGCTCTTACCTGTTGGTCACCGCAGAACCGAAGAAGCCAGTGGCATTCGCGGCGCGGGGCTTCCCCCGCCCGCTTTCCCCCACCCGCCTGGACGCCACCATTTGCGTTCTTTTGCCCTCTGCGCAAGCAGAACGCTTTGCGCATGCACAGAGGGCAAAAGAACGCAAATGGCGGCATCTAGGCAGGCAGGGGAAAGCGGGCAGGGGAAGCCCCACGCCACAAACGCCACCGGCTTCTTCGGTTCTGCGGCGACCAACAGGTAAGAGCGTACCGGCAGGAACCCACCTCTGCACCAATGACACTCAGCCACTTTCTCCAAAGAAATCGATCAATTATTGGGGAGCAGGTGGCAAAGATGGGGACAAGGACATTTCTCCTTTCTCTATAAATGTTACTGGGGGATAAAAAAAACATTTTCAAGTATCACTTAGCAGTGGTTCCTCTTCCCTGTCCTATTAGTTATATCTGCAAGTTTTGCTAACAATAGGGTCTGTTTCTTGTTAACAGGAGTCATGCCTGGGTGTAAATAATATGGATTGAAAAATCTCAAGGTTTTCTAGGTGTTGTGCATGGAAATCCTCTAACAGCTCACAATTGATTTGACAATTGAACAGTAAACCTCTAATTTGGAATCTTTTTTTATTATTATTATTAAGGGAACTAAATGCTTAAGTTCTAGAGAGGTTTGTCCAGTACTTGAAGGACATATGCCTATAACAGTTATTTCTCATTCCTGTCTTGTTAACAAGAATATAAATAAGAGAGGCTTCAGTAATTGGCTCAGAGTTGCCAATGAATTAATTAACTTCGGTCTATTTTACCTTACCTTTAATAATAAGAGTCTCTCTCTCTCTCTCTCCTTCCTCCCTCCCCCCCTTTTTTTGAACTAGCAATATACCTGACAGGCAGAAAAAATAGACGTACAGCCCAGCTCTTGAAAATTAATGAGAAATGAGGAAAGAATCAATGTACATTCTGCTTGCCGAGAGCTGACACAAAAAAGACACAATAAACCATGAACAAACACAGTCAGTTTAAAAAAATAGGTTAGGGAAAGTGGGCAAATTCAATTATAGAAGTAATTAGAAGATATAGGGCAAAGCTGCCATTTGGGACTTTGCCAGAAGACATGAATTAATGCGAATGAATAGAAGGCATCCATGTAGTAATTAAGAGGCAATCACCTATAGCAGTGAATACCTGAATGCAGGCTGGGCCAGAGAGGAAACTAATAATTCAGTGATCAAAAATATTTTTGGATGATTAATATGGCAAATTTCCTCTAAAAGACTAATTTCAGAAAAGATACCAAGATAATACCACCCTCTTTGTTCTTTCTGGCAGTTTTCTGGCTAATTAAATTTCGCAATTTGCAGCGGTATTCAAAAACATTACTTGGAAAACTGGAAGCGAAGATGCAGCTTCTTTCTCATTGTTTCCAGTAACCTCACTGAAATCGATAACTTAAGATGGGAGTTGCACGAGTATTAGGAAGTGGCAGTCAGCTCTTGTGTGTAAGTTACCAAGATCTCCCTCTTGCTCTTTCTGAGTGGTGGTAAATTCCCCGCCATTGATTCGTTTTGTAAATAACTTTTTCCATTACTCTTGGTTAAAATCATAAGGTGGCCATTTATGCCCCATCAATTAAAGAAGAAATAGTAACCGGTTTACTCTTAGGTAGCTTAGCATAGAATTTCTTCTTTTGGCATGTGCTGCCTTTTATATAACAAGGATATAATTTTATTTTATTTATTTATTTGATTTTTTTTATCCTGCCTTTATTATAGCAATAGCACTTAGACTTATATACCACTTCATAGTGCTTTACAGCCCTCTCTAAGCGGTTTACAGAGTTCAGCATATTGCCCCCAACAATCTGGGTCCTCATTTTACCGACCTCAGAAGGATGGAAGGCTGAGTCAACCTTGAGCCGGTGAGATTTGAACAGCTGAACTGCTGAACTAGCAGTCAGCTGAAGTACCGTATTTTTCGGAGTATAAGACGCACCTTTTTGCCCCCCAAAAGAGGGTGGAAATGTCGGTGCGTCTTATACACAGAATACAGCAATTTTTAGCCTCCCGAAGCCCCATCCCCACATCCAATTTTTGCAAAAAATTGGCCTTTTTTTGCAAAAATGGGGGAGGTTTGCCTTCCCCCCACCCCCTAGAAGTGCTCTGCAGGCTTCCCAGATCCTTTGCATGCCCTGTTTTTGCAAAAAAATGAGCAAAAAAGCGGCCGTTTTTTGCAAAAATTGGGGTGTTTTTGCCTTCTAATTACCCCATCTAGCATGACTGGAGGAGGAATTCTGGGAGTTGAAGTCCACTAGTCTTAAAGCTGTCAAGTTTGAAGTTTGTAAAAAGTATACATGGTTGTAAAAAGTGTACATGGTTGTAAAAAGTATACATGATTGTGAAAAGTATCCTGCTACACTGGTATTTTATTAAATAATATATTACTGCACCATTTGGTTCAGAATACTTTTTTCCTTGTTTTCCTCCTCTAAAATCTAGGATGCGTCTTATACTCCGGTGCGTCTTATACTCCGAAAAATACGGTAGGTTGCAGTGCTGCACTTTAACCACTGCGCCACCTTATAAGTCAAGGTGATGAACATACATAATACTCCTACCTCTTCTTCTGTTTCCCCACAACAACATCCCTTATGAGGTGGATTAGCCACCATGGCGGCACAGTGATTAGAGTGCAGTACTGCAGGCTACTTTTGCTGACTGCCGGCTACCTTCATTTGGCAGTTCAAATCTCACCAGGCTCAAGGTTGACTTAGCCTTCCATCGTTCCGAAGTGGGTAAAATGAGGACCCAAATTGTTGGGGGCAAATATGCTGACTCTGAAAACCGCTTAGAGAGAGCTGTAAAGCACTGTAAAGCAGTATATAAGTCTAAATGCTATTGCTATTAGGCTGGTCCAAAGTTCCCATGTTGGCTTTCATGGCTAAGGCGTGACTAGAACTCACAGTGTCTAGCTGATTTGCTCAAAGTCTACCAGGCAGCTTTCATTCCTAAAGTGGGACTAGAACTCACAGTATCCTGCTGATTGGCCCAAACCAAGGAAAATGAAACTAGGTTAGGGTTAGGTCCACTTGAATCCATGGCCAAAAACTAATGCTTGGGATAGATTTTTAGAGGGTTTTTTAGGAAAGCGATGCTGACAACTTTTCTTTCTGACTTGTTCGTGGACTACAATAACAAGTATGGGAAAAAAATCCCTTGCCCTTAGGGTTTGGGTTATGTCTCGACTCTTGTCCTGCTATTTGGAGCAAGATGGAATCTGGGAAGAGAGAGTGAGGCTGACTATGCGCACCTCTCCCTCACTTTAATCCAATTCACGCGCAAGTCTTGACATCACCCCCAATTGATAGCTGTCAAGGTCCTCTTCGAATACAATGGATGAACATCATCATCATGTCTGCTTGGAGTTGTTGAAAGAAATGTCCATCTGGGTTCAGTTCCAAGTGGGAAGAAACACTGGAAACATGGAGGCTGATTGGAAAGATGGTTTATTGATGGACAGGACCATATAGGTTTGAGGTCCTGGGCAAAAAAAAAAGCACATGGTTGAGAGAGAAAGAGAGAGAGATTTCTACCCTCTGTTTGGCTTTGAATTTAACTTGTATTCTGATTGGTTGTCAGACTCCCATGAGGCCATGCAGGGGTAACTTTGTAGGTTTTCTTTTGAGTCCCAGGCTTGGTTGAGCCTTGCTGGGTGATGCAATCTCCCCAGGTGCCATGTGATGAGTTCTGTTGCTAGATGGGTAGAGGGCTAATCCTACCTTTGTTGGATCTTGGGTGAGGGCATTTGCTTATGAATAGACCCAGCTATCTCTTTATCTCTTAAGTGCTGGCATCTGCTGTGGGCTATTGAGGAGGGTGGGGGCTATTAAGAGTGAGTCTGCTTCCTGCCTAAAAAACATGTTTCTCCATTTCTCATCCAGGGAAATATAATATTCTGCCTTTTTAATATTCTCTATTCTCCAAAGCACCTGAAGGTAGAACAAGAATGGGTGGAAACTAAACAAGGAGAGAAGTAACTTAGAACTAAGGAGAAATTTCCTGACAGTTAGGACAATTAATCAGTGGAACAGCTTGCCTCCAGAAGTTGTGAATGCTCCAACACTGGAAGTTTTTAAGAAGATGTTGGATAACCATTTGTCTGAAGTAGTGTAGGGTTTCCTGCCTAGGCAGGGGGTTGGACTAGAAGACCTCCAAGGTCCCTTCCAACTTTGTTGTTATTAATTATTAATTTCATTCTTCTAGGAGAGGGGTGGGTGCTAACTTCCTACAGAGTCATGAACGAAAACTAATGCTAGGATTCAGGGGTGAAATCCAGCAGGTTCTGACAGGTTGTGGAGCACCGGTAGCGGAAATTTTGAGTAATCCGGAGAACCGGTAGTGGAAATTTTGAGTAGTTTGGAGAACTGGCAAATACCACCTCCGGCTGGCCCCAGAGTGGAGTGGGAATGGAGATTTTGCAATATCCTTCCCCCAGGAGTGGGGAGGGAATGGGGATTTTGCAGTATCCTTCCCCTGGAGTGGGGTGGGAATGGAGATTTTGCAGTATCCTTCCCCTGGAGTGGGGTGGGAATGGAGATTTTGCAGTATCCTTCCCCTGGAGTGGGGAGGGAATGGGGATTTTGCAGTATCCTTCCCCTGGAGTGGGGAAGGAATGGGGATTTTGCAGTATCCTTCCCCCAGGAGTGGGGTGGGGATGGGGATTTTGCAGTATCCTTCCCCTGGAGTGAGAATGGAGATTTTGCAGTATCCTTCCCCTGCCACGCCACCAAGCCACGCCCACCAAGCCACACCACGCCCACCAAGCCACACCCACAGAACCGGTAGTAAAAAAAATGGGATTTTACCAGTGCTAGGATTAGATTCTTAGAGGTTTTCTAAGGAAGGCGACTGTTACAGCTTTTCTAGAACTAGAACTCATAGCTTTCTGGCTTCTAGCCTGATACCTTAATCTCTATACTGGACGACTAGTCTGGATTACTGGACTAGACCAAACTGGCTTTTTGAGACATATTCTGCAATATTTTCAGGCAATCTTCCATGACTATAATTGACCCACTCCTCCTCCCAGTTTTTCTGTTCTCAACTGGTTTTGTTTAAGATGCATATATTTTCAATAAACCAACTTTCAGAGACAAACTTTCTCCCGCTTAAATTTAACTTTGTGGTTGGTTTATATTTCAAGAGAACCTCCTATTATTCTTCCTGCTATTTAAAAAAAAATGTATAAGATATTAAACAAGTTTCTTTGGCCGAGGCATCCTTCAGGATTTTTACTGTGTAAATGACAAACTCTCTGTAGGGAAAAATAGATTTAATTTTTCACATTTTATTGGAAATGCAGAGATAGGCTTATGACTGGGTCTTTTTTTTAACTTTGGTCACAGTTGCAATAAAGAAAAAAAAATCAAAAGTACATGCCTCTTTATGGTCTACTTGAAATTGTTGTGTGGCCCACTGAAATCCAGGCAAGTATAATGTGAAAAATTAAATCTACTTTTCCCAAAAGGAAAACTGCATTTTTCACTTGTTTATTCTGGAAATAAGATTTTTTATTTTTTTTATTTTTTTCCAGCTTCTGATATTTAGGTACTCCTCGTCTTATAATCATTCGTTTAGTAATTGTTAGGGTTAGTGTTGTTAGAGTGCAGTACGGCAGGCCACTTTAGCTGACTGTGATCCGCAGTTCAGCGGTTCAAAATCTCACCGGCTCAGAGTTGACTCAGCCTTCCATCCTTCCGAGGGAGGTAAAATGAGGACCCAGATTGTTGGGGGCAATATAAATATACATTGCTTACTGGTGTAAACCACTTAGAGAGTGCTTGCACTGTGAGGCGGTATATAAATCTCACAAATAAATAAAATAAATAAATAGTGTTGTGTGACGGTACTGAAGAGGCTGGAATCAGTATTGTGACTAACAGCTCTTTATTGAATAATACTCAGACCCAGCAAGGAACCAGCCTAACAGCTCTCTCTTATATAGAGGGCTGCCGGCTGGTTCAACCAATCAGCAGTCTTCATTTTCCCGCTTAGCAAAGCGGACCTTGGAGTAAACAGTTTAACCTTAATACATAATAGTTAGGGTTAGTCACCAAAAAGTGACTGATGACCATTTGATAAGTCACCAAAAAGTGACTGATGACCATTTTTCACACTTATAACCGTTGCAGTATCCTCTTGGTCACGATCAAAATTCAGACCCTTGGAAACTGATTCATATTTATGACAATTACAGTGTCCTGAGGTCATGTGATCATTTCTGACAAGCAAAGTGTTGGAATGAGAAAATAAGTCTTAGAGGTGATGAAATCTTTTTCCTTTGGAACTAATCCTTAACAAATGAAACTCGAGTATAAAAGTCTAAAAGTAACAAAATATTTGTTTCAGTATAAAAGAAATACCAAAACAATAAATCTTAATAACTACATCTTGCTGACTAAAAGTACGTCCTTCTCCAATGAAGGACAGTAGCAGAAGGGGAAGAAAGAATGGAATGTAACACATGCGCAATTCACTCAGCACGTGACTGCTTTGCTTTGCTAGGAATCTCTGAGAATCATAGAGTTCAACTGACAATCAAAAATCACACCGTGACACAAAGTCTATGGGGGAATCAGATTCACTTAACAACCGCGTTACTTACTTAACAACTCCAGTGATTCACTTAACAACTGTGGCAAGTAAGGTCATCAGATGGGGCAAAACTCACTTAACAACTGTCTCACTTAGCAATAGAGATTTCGGGTTCAGTTGGTGCCCTACCTCGACTACTACCTGTGGTAATTTTTCTCCTTGATTGTAAATGAATCCTAATACAAATTGAATAAAGGCTGTTAATGTTTTTCCTGATAATTTCCTTTTGTAGCCATGAAAGTTGTAATGGTGTGAAACCTTATTCTTTTGAGTTGCTCTGGAGTATAATATTCATATTCCGAATACTTCATTTAATTGGGAAATTATTAATCCATCCTGCTCATGTATCAGCCCTACTCGTGGAAAAATTAAAGCTTTCAGGTATGGCAAGTGAAAAAATACACCCAAATTATTGGAATAGCAGGATTGCGTGCAAGGACTCATATCTTTTTGACAAGGCACAGAAGAGCAAAGGATCAACCTACTCCAGTTTTCTTGCCCTCCACACTTGCTATTCCTGAGGACATAATTGGTTGTTCTAGAGACGATGATATTGCCATAAGAAGATAATTATTTTATGTGTGGTGGAAAAAGAGAAGCAGCAATTAATTGTGAATTTAAAATTAAGGCCCCCGTTGAGAATAGCATCCACAATGGGGACAGCCCTATTTATTAACCGAGAAAATTGCAACAGATCCTCTTTCAAATTCATGGCCCTTGTTTGCAAGTACAAATGTAAATAAAATGGATATTCATGTAGTGGGCACGTATTCGGAAAGGCGAGCTTGCTCTTTCAGCTATTCTCTCTATCACAGCAAACATCAATAACTTATCGAGGCGGAAAAGGAGCTGTTACTCTTCTTTATTTATAGCGATAGAAAATAAATGGGACGTTATCAATTTGCAATAACGTGTGATACTCCAATATCGCCTGTTTAAGCCTTACTTATTTCAGGAGGAGAGATGAACAGGTATAAGAGCCATGGTGGCGCAGTGGTTAGAATGCAGTATTGCAGGCTAATTCTGCAGACTGCCAGCAGTTCGATTCTCAACAGCTCAAGGTTGACTTAGCCTTCCATCCTTCTGAGGTGTGTGTGTGTGTGTGTGTGTGTGTGTGTGTGTGTGTGTGTGTGTGTGTGTGTGTGTGTGTGTGTACATATACGTACATACGTAAAGAGGTGAAATCCTCTGAAGTTTGCTACTGGCTCGCTTTGCGCGTGCATGGACACCGTAGGCACTACCATGCAGCGCTGAAATAGGAACATTTTGAAGCCATCAGAGTCTGCAAAGGTAAGTATTTATTTATTTATTTATTTATTTATTTATTTATTTATTTATTTAGACGCTCTTATAGGCCGCCCAATCCCGTGGGACTCAGGGCGGCGTACAGCATGAATAAGAAACGTACATTTAAAAACAATAGTCATAAATTTAAATTAAAAATATAATTAAAAAGAAGACATTATAAACGCAACATTCAGGGGGAATCTGATTATCCTATTCACCCCATCTGCCGGAAGAGCCATGTTTTTAAGGCTTTACGGAAGGCCAGCAGGGTGGGGATGGTCCGGATCTCTGGTGGCAGTTGGTTCCAGAGGGACGGGGCTCCCACAGAGAAGGCCCTCCCCCGCGGCCCCGCCAATCGACATTGTTTGGCCGACGGGACCCGGAGGAGGCCCTCTCTGTGGGACCTAACCGGTCTTAGGGAGGTATGTGGTAGGATGCGGTCCCGCAGGTAACCTGGCCCTGAGCCATGTAGGGCTTTAAAGGTAACGACCAACACCTTAAATTGCGACCGGAGACTAATTGGTTGCCAATGCAGCTGGCGAAGGATAGGTGTTACGTGGGTGTATCTCGGTACACCCACTACTGCTCGCGCAGCTGCATTCTGTACCAGTTGGAGTCTCTGGATGCTCTTTGAGGGTAGCCCCATGTAGAGCGCGTTACAGTAGTCTAGCCGTGAGGTGACAAGGGCATGAGTGACTGTGAGCAAGGCCTCCCTCTCCAAGTAAGGTCGCAATTGGTGCACAAGACGGATTTGTGCAAAGGTCCCCCTAGCCACAGCTGAAAGATGTTGCTCCAATTTTAGCTGTGGATCTAGGAGGACACCCAAATTGCGAACCTGTTCTGAGGGAGTCAATTTTTCTCCCCCGAGAACCAAGGAGGGACAGTCGACATAGTCCTTGGGAGGCAATATCCAGAGCCACTCAGTCTTGTCTGGGTTGAGCCTGAGTCTGTTCACTCCCATCCAGACCCTCACATCGTCCAGGCAGCGGCACATTACATCAACTGCTTCACTGAACTGACACGGGGTGGAGATGTACAACTGGGTATCGTCAGCATACTGCTGATACCTCACCCCATGTCGTCGGATGATCTCACCCAGCGGTTTCATGTAAATGTTAAACAGGATGGGCGAGAGGACCGAGCCCTGTAGCACCCCGCAAACCAGGGGCCTAGGGACCGACCTCTGTCCTCCTGTCAACACCGACTGCGTCCTGTCAGAGAGGTAGGAGGAGAACCACCGTAAAACAGTGCCTCCCACTCCCATCTCCCCAAGACGACGCAGAAGGATACCATGGTCAATGGTATCGAAAGCCGCTGAGAGGTCAAGTAGCACCAGGATGGAGGAGTGGCCCCCATCCCGGGCTCGCCAGAGATCATCCATCAGTGCGACCAAAGCAGTCTCCGTACTGTAGCCGCGCCTGAAACCCGATTGAAAGGGATCCAGATAATCAGTATCCTCCAATAGCCGCAGGAGTTGGAGCGACACCACCTTCTCAACAACTTTACCCAAAAAGGGTAAGTTGGAGACTGGACGGAAGTTCTTTAAATCCGCTGGGTCCAGGGAAGGCTTCTTGAGGAGGGGCCTCACCACCGCAGCTTTTAAAGGCTGTGGGATGGATCCCTCTCTCAGAGAAGCGATCACAACCACCTGGAGCCAGCCGCGTGTCACCTCCCTGCTCGCGGAAACCAGCCAGGAGGGGCACGGGTCCAATAAACAGGTGGAGGCACTCATCGCTCCTATGGCCTTGTCCATATCCTCAGGAGTGACAGGTTCAAACTCGTCCCATATAACAGGACTAAGACTCACCCCTGTCATCTCGGCTTGCCCTGTCCAAATGGAGTCCAGGTCTGTCCGAATCTGAACGACTTTATCCGCCAGAAACTGAGAAAATTCCTCAGCTCTGCCCTGCAAGGGATCTTCAGCTCCCTCCTTGGCTAGGAGGGAGCGAGTCACCCTAAACAGGGCAGCTGGGCGGGAGTCGGCGGACGCAATAAGAGCGGAAAAATACGCGCATTTTGCCGCCTTTATCTCCACTAAGTAAGATTTAATGTAAGTTCTTAAAAGTGTCCGGTCAGACTCAGCTTTACTGGCTCTCCATCGTCGCTCTAGGCGTCTCTTTAGGCGCTTCATCTCCCGGAGCTCCTCAGTAAACCAAGGGGCCCTCCGGGATCCGCTGCCACGGAGAGGCCGCAAAGGCGCAATCCGATCTAAGGCCCCCGTTGCCGCCTGGTTCCAAGCAGCCACTAGGGCCTCAGATGAATCGTGTACCAGGGAGTCAGGTATTTCCCCAAGTTCCCTCTGAAATCCTTCAGATTCCACTAGGCGCCTGGGGCGGAACCACTTAATCGGCCCTGCCTCCTTGCGGTGGAGGTGTGGTGCCATGAAATCCAACCTCAGAAGGAAATGATCTGACCACGACAAGGGTGCTGTGACTAAACCCCTCAGCCTCAGATCATCTCTCCACTGCCCCGAGAGAAGCACAAGGTCAAGCGTGTGACCTCCCTCATGAGTCGGACCCTGAACTACTTGGGTCAGGTTCATGGTTGTCATGGAAGCCATGAACTCCTGGACTGCCTCCGAGGTTTCACCGGGCGATGGCAAATTAAAGTCCCCCAGCACCATCAGCCTGGGGAACTCAATCGCCTGCCCTGCTACCGCCTCAAGCAGAACAGGCAGGGCCTTTGTAACGTAGCTAGGAGGCAGGTACGCTAACAAAAGGCCCACCTGGACCCCTAAGTCCAACTTCAGAAGGAGCGTCTCACACCCAACAATCTCCGGGGCAGGGCTCCTTCGAGGATTAAGGTTCTGGCGAGCTATAATCGCCACTCCTCCACCCCTTCCCTGGGGTCGCGGCTGATGCTGCACTAAGAACCCGTCCGGGCACATCTCGGAGAGGGGAACCCCCCCTCCTGGCCTAGCCAAGTCTCAGTGATACATGCCAGGTCCGCCCCCTCTTCCAGGATTAGATCCCGTACAAGGGGGGCCTTGTTGGTAATTGACCTGGCATTCAACAGCAGCAGCTTGAGCCCAGGGCCCTGACATCCCTGGTTACCAGGACCTCGGGTTGAGCAAGATGGAACCAAACCAGAGGGGCCAGAACAAGGAATCGCTTGGAGACAGCGAGTTCTCGTTCCCCGAGAGCGGCCTACCCCTCTGCTCCAGTGAGGGGGGGGGTCTGCTGAGCCGCGCGATTTAGATTAGCTAGAAAGCAGGAAATCCTGCTTTCTAGCTAATCTAGATTGTGCGGCACAGCTGATCGTCGCACAGCTGATCGTCGGATAAACCGGTTTGGGTGAACCAGTCCGAACAGCAGGGGTGGGTTCCTGCCAGTACGCTCTTACCTGTTGGTTGCCGCAGAACCGAAGAAGGCGGTGGCGTTCACGGCGCGGGGCTTCCCCCACCCGCTTTCCCCCACCCGCCTAGACGCTGCCATTTGCGTTCTTTTGCCCTCTGCGCATGCACAAAGCGTCTGCTTGCGCAGAGGGCAAAAGAATGCAAATGCCGGTGTCCAGGCGGGCAGGAGAAAGTGGGCGGGGGAAGCCCCGTGCCATGAACACCACCGACTTCTTCGGTTCTGCGGCGACTAACAGGTAAGAGCGTACCGGCAGGAACCCACCCCTGCCGAACAGGTAGCATTTCACCTCTGCATACGTATGTATGTATGTATTTCTTTGTAGGCCTTTGTGGGGACTGGAACTTTTCATGAAAAGAAGGATGAGTATGTATGTGCCCAATGCATTAGCTATAAAAAAGGGGGGGCAGAAACTCTCAAGACACACAAATACACAAACACCAGTGTTCTTCTCTAAATGACAATGAAGGTTGCCAATACCATGCTTTTAGGCAAATAATTTATGCTTACGGCTAACAGAGACAGTGTCCTTAGGTGGAAAAACTGTACATATGGGCAAAGCCATAGAATATGGTGGGGAGGGGGAATCAAGATAGTGGTATGATAGCACGAGTGAAGCTCTGTTGTTTGCAATATATGTTGTACATTAAAATTAGAGCTTTAACCACACCCTCACAGTCACCATCTTGACTTTTTGGACCTACCCTGCAGACAACCCCATACATACATACATATATACATACATACATACATACATACATACATACATACACACACACACACACACACACACACACACACACATATACTGGTGTGTGTGTGTGTGTATGTATGTATATGTGTGTGTGTGTGTGTGTGTGTGTGTGTGTGTGTGTGTGTGTGTGTGTGTAACATTTTTTGCTGATAAATGAAAATAAAGGGAGACTATTATAGATCTATTTCGAGCTATTTTGCTCTCATCAGATAGCCATACCCTTAGTGGGAATCGAACCTGGGCAGTCTGCTTGTAAGGCAGTAGTTTTTAACCTCTAGGCCACAAGGTTCTCTTCCCTATCAGCTCTTCACCAGAAAAGGGTTTTATATATATATATAACCAGCAATCTCACATTGCTCCTAGAAGCAGGAAGCAGAAGACACCAGCCTGATGATGATGAATGAGACTTCATCGAAACGTCGCCAAGACACTTCCAATTTCACGTGGGAGAAAACCCGAATAACCAAAGACCTACATACAAACACCCGCGAAAACCTCAGAAAACAGATATATATATATATATATATCTTTGAGGAGAACAGAAAGGGGAGAAAACAACTCTCTCTTGAGTTTCTTTCACTTCTTCTTTGGCCCTGATGTGTGGTCTATATTTTCCAAATACTGCAGTCTTTGGTGGGGTCCTTGGTCTCTCTGAGCTTGGTTATTTTCTCACTACCAAACTAGGTAACATCATCAATGCTAAAAGGGAGTGGGGTTTGCTCTAAGTTTATATACAGTGACTCTCTCCCTGTGAGAATGTTGTTTTCTTTCTGCACCTTCAAATCCACTGTTTATAGAATTAGCTGTCATTAAATTAAATCAGAATTCGATTATATTTCAGTTACTTCCAGCATGTTTCTTTATACTTAAAATCTCTGCATCTCTTCCCCCCCTTTTTTATCTCCATGAAAAGGGTCCCCCTTGTGGGTATATGCATCGCTTTTCTGATTTTCCCATGGACAACATTGTACATTTGGTAAGAAATGTTTATGCTTCTATTGCTTCAGCCAAGAAATAATTTTTCAAAAAAGCAGAATATTAATATTACCCCCAATCAAGAAACTGCCAAAGAGCCATTAATAAACAGTCCAACCAAAGACTCTCTAAGACTGCCCCCACCCACACAGACAGGCAAGACAACAGAATATAAACTGTCAGCAAACAGCACTACTAGCACTGATGATGTTACCTAGTTAGGGTAATGAAATGTCTGCAAGTAAACAAGCAAGCTCAGAGAGCACCAAGGACCCCTCAAATAATTTTTCATTAAGAATTTTTTGTGAATGTAGGTGCAAAGTTCTTATGTAAGGACAAGAAGCAATGGGTGGAAGCTCATCAGAGGGAGGTTCAACCTGGAAATATGGAGGAATTTCCTAAAAGCGAGAAGAAGTAATCAATAGAACAGCTTGCCTCCTGGAATTGTGGGTGCTTCATCATTGGAGGTTTTCAAGAAAAGACTGGAAAACCGTTTGTCTGGGATAGTATAAGGAGTCCAGCTTTGGGCAGACAGTTGGACTAGAAGACCTCTAGGGTCCCTCCCAGCCCTATGAGTCTATGAATCTGCGATGGTTTTGGTGGCACTAGCTAGACCACTCTATGGATCGCTCTGCTCCTGCTTACTCCTGATGGATCCAGGTGAATCTTCCAGATGTGTCTTGAAATGCCCAATAGCTCCAGTTCACACAAACAAAACTTCAGCAGTGTTCAATCTTCTGCATAGCCTAGGACCGTGATGGCGAACCTATGGCACGGGTGCCACAAGTGGCACGCGGAGCCATATCGGTGGGCACGCGAGCTCAGGTCCGGCGTGCATGTGTGCACCAGCCGGCTGATTTTCGGGCCTTCTGGGCCCACTGGGAGTCGGGAAACAGGCTATTTCCAGCCTCCAGAGGGGGTGGGGAAGGCCGTTTTCGCCCTCCCCAGGCTCCTAGAAAGGCTCTGGAGCCTGGGGAGAGCGAAAAATGGGCGTGCCATTGCATGCTGGGAGCAGGGGGGTCATGTGTGCATGTGCGGGGGTGCATGGAATTATGAATGTGGGCACGCACACACGTGATCCCCCGCATTCCCCCCCCTTTTTGGCACGCGAACCAAAAAAGGTTCGCCATCACTGGCCTAGGAATTCTGTCCGTTATATATTTTCACTAAAGGCAGACTGGCCTGTTCCCATGTGTCTTGATTAAACAGGAAGATTTGCAGTGTCTACGGACACATTCCATTTGATTTAAATGTTTATCAGCACTCTTGAAAACTATCCAGAGCAGAAGTTGAAGACGCTTGAAGCTTGCTGGTGGTCCAAGAAACAGGTGTCCAGAGATGATCCCCCAAGAGGATCATGTACATAGAGGTTGTCTTCAAACAACTTGAACCAAACGAATGTTTTAAAAACCATCTCTCTTGTGGAAAATCCCTGGCATCAAAACACCAAATTTGAACAGAATAATTCATGAAACTCCAACAAATATACAAGTAGCTATGTTCTGTGCCACATGGAATCTCCAAATTAATTTCAAACGCAAGGCTAAATAGAGAGCATTACGTTTGTCTAATCTGGATGTAGTCTAGCCCCCTGCTCAAGCAGAAGACCCTATACCCGTGATGGCGAACCTATGGCATGCGTGCCAGAGGTGGCACGCAGAGCCCTCTCTTTGGGCATGCACACTGTCACCAGCTGCTCTTCTGGTTTCCAGCTGGTCTTCGCAGGCGCCAGACCGCCGGAAAATGGCCCGAAAAATGCAAAAAACCAGGCCGTTTTTCAGGCCGTTTCTGGGCCGTTTTCCTGCCCCCCAAAACGGTCCAAAACTGGCTGGAAAATGACCCAGGTAATGGCCAGAAAAACGGCCTGAAAATGGTCCAAAAATGGCCTGAAAACTACCTGAAAAATGGCCAAAAACAGCCAAAAAACAGGCATGCACGCGCCAACCAGCTGGTCTTTTGGTTTCCGGTGCACTTGGGTTCTGGTTTGGACATTCGATGCCAAAAAGGTTCGCCATCACTGCCCTATACCATTTCAGAAAAGTGACTGTCCAGTCTCTTCTTAAAAGCCTCCAGTGATGAAGCATCCACAACTTCTGAAGGCAAACTGTTCCACTGGTTAATTGTCCTCACTGTTAGGAAATAGCAATAGCACTTAGACTTATATACCGCTTCATAGTGCTTTACAGCCCTCTCTAAGCAGTTTACAGAGTTCAGCATATTGCCCCCCAACAATCTGGGTCCTCATTTTACCGACCTCGGAAGGATGGAAGGCTGAGTCAACCTTGAGCCTGGTGAGATTTGAACAGCTGAACTGCTGAACTAACAATCAGCTGAAGGTTGCAGTGCTGCTTTTAACCACTGCGTCACCTTGCCAGTTTCTTCTTAATTCCAGGTTGCTTCTCTCTTTGTTTAATTTCCATCCATTATTTCTTGTCCTGCCCTCTGGTGCTTTGGAGAATAATTTGACCCCCTCTTCTTTGGGGCAGCCCCTCAAATACTGGAATGGTGCTATCATGTTCACCCCTAGTCCTTCTTTTGTCTAAACTAGCCATACCCAAATCATGCAACTGTTCTTCATATGTTTTAGTCTCCAGGCCCTTAATCGTCTTAATTGTTCTTCTTCACATTCTTTCTATAGTCTCTCTATATTTTTTGTAATGTGGTGACCAAAACTGAGTGCAGTATTCTAGGTGTGGCCCAGTGGTGGGTTCCTACTAGTGCGGTCCACTCTATAGCACCGGTAGCGGCCCACTGGTGATGTCACAGTACCGGTGCGGTTGGTTGCCAGTGCCTGGGCGCCGCCATTTTTTAAAAAATTGTTTTACATTTTTTAGAAAAAATTCTTCTGCGCATGCCCAGAAGCCGAGCTTCTGGCACTACGCATGCGCTGCCTTCCTACCCTACAGTGAGTCCAAGCAGAGGAGGATGGCTGAGGGAGCTTGTGAGACACTGAAAGAATGGGCGGCAGGACCTATCTCAGTTCCCCTCCCTTCAGCAGTCTGAGAAGCCACGAACACGCGGTGATGATCCCAGGCATTTTCGCATGTTCGAGGCTTCTTGAGCTGCTGAGGGGAGGGGGAACGGGTGGCAGGAGCCTAGGATCATCGAATGGGGAGAAGCGTTCAGGCCGGATGGAGCCTCCTAGAAGAACCACTACCACGGTCTTGCTGCTTTCGCTGCGGGGGGCTGCGTTGCGGGTGGGCAATGCCCCCCCTGCTTCTCCGGCCGCTGCCAAGCTCCCGAGGCCCATGCCCACCCAGTCACATGGCTGGCAAGCCACACCCACAAATAAGCCACGCCAACAGAGTGGTAGTAAAAAAAATTAGGAACCCGCTCCTGGTGTGGCCTTACTAAGGCTTATAAAGCGGTACTAATACTTCACGTGAATTTTGAATTTGTGGGTTTGATTTCTGGTTTCCAGGTTTAGAAGAGCAAAACATTTATCCCATAAAGGTTGTCAAAAGTTAACAATAAACGTAACAGATTGTCCTTCAAACAATCTTCATCTGAGTCCCAGTGATTTGTGAAAGCTATTTTCAAAGATTAAGAATACTATTTTTCGTGCAGCGCTTTAGTTAGGAAAAGGGAATGTATATTTTGATGATAGTAGCAAAAACAAGACTCTGAATCATAAGATATGGATGTGATTCTCAAAGATTTGTAATGTTGAGGAGCATTGGAGGAATATTGGCAGTATTGTCTATACTCTGGGAATGAAGCATTTTTCTAGCCTCAGTAAGTACTATCGTTCAGATGCCAAACCTGTGCTTAGCAATGTGCCAATTTCTGCCTGATAAACCCTGACAGTACATTGTTCTCTTGTCAAGGGGCATTATCCTACCAATTCAGCAAAATAATAATAATATAAAAAAAAATCTTCCTTTGGACAGTATATCTCACGGACATTCCCTTCTTTTATTGATTTGTTTTCTTCTGCCCCTTTCTCCTTCTTTTGTTTTCTTATCATAGCTTCAGGTTATTAAGTGGAAAGTATTGATGGGAACGGATGGGCTGAGGTCGATGAAGAGCTAATGCATCCGTAAGCTGGCCATTGTTACAGAGTTGTGCTTTACTCTGGGTTCCTGATGGGGATGTGAGTGGGGGTGGGTGGAGAAGGTGCTAAGCTGTTGATCCTGGCTTTATTTGTCACAAACCCATCCATCAATCAAGCCCTGACATGTTGGCCTGCTGAATGACATGTAGGTCTTAGCTGAGAAAACTCGATAAGAGTTGCTCTCTGTCTCTCTCTGTTTTGATAAGAAATACATTTGACTGAAATAGATAAGTACAGGACTATTAAAGACAGTGAAGAGGGGAAAACTGAAAAAGAGAGAGAGAGCGCGATGGCAATCAAGGTTATAGGTCTTAAATGTGTTAGTGATACTTGGCAGTAAATGAAACTGGGAAGACCCATTCTACACACAGCGTTCCTAAATCAGAAAGGATGACTTATCTAAGAACTTTGTTTAATTTTGTTTATCCCACCAATTCATTTCATAGTTGGATGCTACTTTAGCAGCGCGTGCAGAGGTAGGTTCCTACCAGTTCTAACCAGTTCTTTAGAACCATTAGTAGTTTGGTGATGATGTGACAGAGCCAGTTCTGTCGGTGTCTCCATGGGCGCCGCCATCTTGAACTTTGCTTCTGGGCATGTGCAGAAGCTAATTTTTGCTTCTGCGTGTTCTGACCTGGCTTCCTGATAACAAACCCCAACACAACACAGTGTCCGTACAAACCTTGTTTAATAATAACGGCTACTAATTGGCTTGTTTAGCCGTCGTTCTAAAGTCAAATAAAGTATAAATCAGTCTTTTCAAAGTAACGGCTGTTAATTAAGCTCCTTAACAGTTGGCAATAGTTCAAACAAAATAACTTAAGTCAGAGGAAGAGTCTTCCAGATAACAGCAGATAAACCACACAAACCAGGCTGTTTGGCAAAACGCCCAGGAGGAATTTGCAGGCAACTTTGACGAGTTCAAATGGGAACAGACACAGAGGCTTGAATTTCAAAGACCAGGACTTGGAATGAACTAAGTTGCTTCCTGCAAATTCCTTCCTCAATTTCACCACTTAAATAGGCTATGGGAGTGGCCAATCACCCCCAAGCCTTACTCTCGAGTAGTCCTTCTCCTCAAGAGCCATTCCTGCCTTTTGGCAGCTCTGCGCGCACGTGCATTGAGAACAGGCTCCTCTTCTTCTTTGTCTTCACTTATGGCAACCTCTGGAGGTTCTGAAGGCCCTGGCTGAATCTCTGCCTCTGGCACCGAGTGCTCTCCAGCCTCCTCACTGTCCGACTCCGGCACCAGCTGCACAGGCCGCTGGCAAATCACAGCACCAGCCTCTTCGCTGTCCAAATCTGCCACTAGCTGCACAGGCTGCTGGCGGGCCACTACACTGCGCATGTGCAGAAACTATTTTTTGATTGCAGTGGGCACGCACGCACGACCCTGAGCGAACCGGCAGCAAAAGGATCCAGAACCCACCCCTGAGCGCGTGTATTTTTTTCCGTATACCTAGGTAGAAGTAGATACTCGACAAGAGAGAAGGAGGGGCAAGAGAGAGAAAGCGAAAGAAACACCTGAGAATGTGAAGTACTGAAACACTGAAAAAGGATGTTGAAGGAATGTCGTAATTTGTATTTGGATGTCTACGCGTGGCGCTCTTCCCTTTCAAAGCCCTTCCTCCCTGCAAAGCAAGCAGTTCCACTGGTCTGTTCTTTCTTTCCTTCTCAAAACAGGACTGTGGAAAGAAACATGTACACCTCTTTGTCTTCATCTTCCACGTCAGTCATTGCCTCTGGATAACTGTAGATTAAAACATGAGACCAATGCAATTTGGAAACATTTTTGAAAGCGTTTATTTCGGGCTATAAAAATAAATCTAGCAAAGGGTAGGATTGTGGGGGGAGAGAGAGGGAGAGAGAGAAAGACCCAGAAATTTATTCGGAGTGACAACTGGTCAGCAAGCAAGTCTGCTTTGGAGACAGTAAGAATTTGCCATCGCCCCAAGAACTCGTGAGTCCTTCCCCGTCCTCCCCCCACTCAGCCCCACTCTATGTAGTGACTAGGGGCTAGAAAACTGCAAAAATCAATGTCAAGTGCTTTAGGTTTGTTTGGCAAATTACTCGTGCTCGGCTGCTCTATTGTATCTGGCCCATATTCTGTACTAGATATTTTAGATGGAAACTGCCACATAATGCATAGTCTCTCTATTGATTTTTATAGATTTAACAGCACTTGAATTAGACCCCTTGAGAAAGCGAGTGAGTTACTTAAGAAATGCCTCTCCTTCAACCTTGGGACATCCTCATTAATGCTGGTAAATGTTTGTGCCTTAAGAAATTTCAATCTCAACTTACTTTCTTTTCTTTTTTAAACTGCCCTAACAAAATATAAGCTAATAATGGATTCTGTTGTCCAAGCATTGAAAGCAAGACTGCTAAAAGGGAGTCTTGTCTATTTTTTGTTGTTGCTGCGTACAGCTTATACAGGCAGTTTAAAAATTATTATTTATTTCATTTATTTATTTTTTGTATGAGAAAACTTCATTGCAATTGAGATACAAACACAATGCAAAAGTCAATGTAAAGCTAGTCAATTTTTATATCAGTGACATCACTTAAAAAGGCTGATGCAGTACTAAATAGAGAGCAAAAAAATACTTTAAAAAAAACAGCATTTAAAAAACTCTGTTCTACATACCTAAACTACAGTGTAGTAAAAAGGATGTTGTTTTCTCATCAGTGAATTTAAGACAATATCCCAGAAAATACTATTTATTTCATTTATAAGCACCATTTTCCCTTTGTCACAGTCAACCTAACATCCTAGGTTGCCCGTCTAGCCTGTTTCTTGATTTCTGCTTAATATATCCTCTATTACAGCAAGATACTCAGTTAGGACATCTATAAAACATTTATTGTTTGATGAAATTGTTTCATAAGAAATGAAAGAAATTCCAGCTGTTTTAGTAATCCCCCCCCCCCAATGTGTAGGTTACAGATGCCTTCATATCACCCTAGTGCCAGATTGAGGAACATTCTCAATGTGGTGGGTGTTTCAAGATACACCCACGTAACACCTATACTCCGCCAGCTGCATTGGCTGCCCATTGGTCTCCGGGTACAATTCAAGGTGTTGATCATCATCTTTAAAGCCCTACATGGCTAAGGACCAGGCTATCTCCGGGACCGCATTCTACCTCATACTTCCCTTCGACCGGTCAGGTCCCACAGAGTGGGTCTCCTCCAGGTCCCGCCAGCCAAACAGTGCCGACTGGCGGGGCCTAGGGGGAGGGCCTTCTCTGTAGGGGCCCCTGCTCTCTGGAACCAACTCCCCCCAGAGATCCGAATCATCCCCACCCTGCTGGCCTTCCGAAAAGCCATTAAGACATGGCTCTTCCTGCAGGCGGGGGGGTTTTGAGATGACCTTACATCTGACGTCTCCCCCATGTATGTATGGTGTTATGCGTTTTTTAAATTGTTTTTAATTGTTTTTAATGATTTGTTTGATGTTCCCTAAAATGTTGTACGCCGCCCTGAGTCCTGAGGGAGTAGGGCGGCATAGAAGAACCTCAAATAAATAAATAAATAAATAAATTCAGGTAGGAAAGTATACAGTGACGATTCTCAAAAATCTTTAGTACAGTGAAGACTCACAATTAGATTCCACAAAGTAGATTTGAGCAGGACCTACCCTGAGCCAAAGGTGTGTTTTTTTCCAAAAAGGCAACTGGACTTTCCTTTGTTTTTTCTTGAAGACGTTTCGCTTCTCATCCAGGGAGCTTCTTCAGTTTCCTGAAGAAGTTTCTTGGATGAGAAGTGAACTGTCTTCAAGGAAAAACAAAGAAATAATTCTATGCCTTTTGAAAGAGCACTTTTGGGACAACCATAACTTGGATGGCTCAGAATCTTCATCGAGACTTACCTGAAGTCCTTTCTGAATCAGGAAGGACTGTGGTGATGATATATATATATATATATATATATATATATATATATATATATATATATATGTACAGTATATATTTTTTAAAAATGCAATTGCTTCTGAGTAGACAATAAATATAGGAGTGTATTTTCATGTTTAAAAAATGAGTGCAAACCACTCATCTTTTGCAAAACAAGTAGCGTACTTGTGTAGGTCACACACTGCTATTGTAGGCTTCCAGGGCTGATGTATTTTTAACTATCAGTTGTATGAAGACATGCAGATTAGTGCAGAAAATGAAGCTGACATTTTAAAAAGAAAAGCTGAAAGCTGGTACCCAGAGTCACATTTTTGATCCTGTGCATTTCAAATGGCTTTTTTTTTTAAAAATAAATCAGTATTTTTCCACAGGTGAGCTCTTAACGGAGTCCTTGGTTTTCTCTTGTAAAGTTAACTCTTAGCTGGCGTGATTGACAGTATTGGGAAACTGCTCTAATACCACCCCTATGGAAAAAATAGATCTTTTTACTCACTCCTCCGGGTTTAAGCCCCCCAACTCGCCCAATATCATCTTCATATGCGCTCTTTCTCTCACAAGTCTAAGCTTCATTCATTCATTCATTCATTCATTCATTCATTCATTCATTCATTCATTCATTCATTGTTTGTTTGTTTGTTTGTTTGTCTGTTTAGCAATAGCAATAGCACTTAGACTTATATACCGCTTCATAGTGCTTTACAGCCCTCTCTAAGCGGTTTTACAGAGTCAGCATATTGCCCCCAACAATCTGGGTCCTCATTTTACCCACCTCGGAAGGATGGAAGGCTGAGTCAACCTTGAGCCGGTGAGATTTGAACAGCTGAACTGCTGAACTAGCAGTAGCCTGCAGTGCTGCATTTAACCACTGCACCATCTCGGCTTGTTTGTTTCCCACTTCTATTATTTTTACATATAATTCAAGGCGGCGAACATATTTAAAACACTTTCCTCCTCCTGATTTTCTCCACAACAACAACCTTCTGAATTGGATTGGGCTGAGAGAGACTGACTAACCCAAAGTCACCCAGCTGGCTTTCATGGCTAAGGTGGGACATGAACTCACTGTCTCCTAGTGATTGGCCAAAGTCATCCATCTGGCTTTGATGCCTAAGGCGGGATAGGACTCACTGTCTCCTGGTGATGAGGTGGAGCTCTTGCCTCAAAATCAGGAGGTTGTGAGTTCAATCCTAGGTAGAGGCAGATGTAGGTTCTCCTGCTTGGGCAGGGGGTTGGACTAGATGACCTGTAAGGTCCCTTCCAACTCTGTTAATCTGTCTCCTGGTGATTGGCCAAAGTCATCCATTTGGCTTTGATGCCTAAGGCGGGACTAGGACTCACTGTCTCCTGATGATTGGCCAAAGTCATCCATCTGGCTTTGATGCCTAAGGCGGGACTAGAACTCACAGTCTCCTGGTGATTGGCTCAAAGACACCCAGCTCGCTTTCATGGCTAAAGCGGGACTGGATCTCACAGTCTCCCGGTTTCTAGCCTGGTGCTTTATTCACTAGGCCAAGTGGTTTCCTAGTTTTCCTTACCTTAATGGTTCATGCAAAAATGAAATGCAGACATCTTAAAAACCGAAACAAAACATCCCAAAGGCATTTGGGCAGAAAAAATGAAATTCAGATGGTCTTCAGTTTACAATCATTAGTTTAATAACCATTTGAAGTCACAACAGCACTGAAAAAAGTGACTTTAAAACTAGTCCTCACATGTACAACTATCTCAGCATTCCCCACAGTCACATGACCAAAATTTGGGCAACCGGCATTTATTTACAACGCAGTATCTTGGGGTCATGTGATCACCATTTGCAACCTTCACCACAAACCTCCGAGAAGTAAAGTTTGGGGGGCGGGGAGCCAGCTTCGACTATTTTTTTAATTACTTGGTGTTCTTCCTTATTGTCTTGATAAAGTTATCAAATTACCGTATTTTTCGGACTATAAGACGCACTGGAGTATAAGACGAAACATAGTTTTTGGGGAGGAAAATAAGAAAAAAGCTTTAAGCCTGGCGAACTTCAACTCCCAGAATTCTCCAGCCAGCTTTGCTGGCTGGGGAATTCTGGGAGTTGAAGTCCACTAGGCTTAAAGTTGCCAAGGTTGGAGACCCCTGTTTTCGAGCATCTCTTTACTGTAGTCCCTGGACTACAGTCTTCCTAGATTGTTGGGCATCCAGCAATGGTGATTCTAACTCCGTTCCTTCTCTAACAAATAGATATACAGTATTTCTATAGCAAGATAAAGGTAGTCCTCAATTTACAACAGTTCATTTAATGACCATTCAAAGTTACAACAGCACTGAAAAAATGATTTATGACCGTTTCTCACACTTATGACTGTTGCAGCATCCCCATGGTCACATGATAAAAATTCAGACCCTTGGCAACTGACTCATATTATGACAGTTGCGGTAGTGGTCACGCGATCTCCTTTGGCGACCTTCTGACAAGCAAAATCAGTGGGGAAGTTAGATTCACTCAACAGCCATGTTGCGAACTTAACAACTGCAGTGCTTCACTTAACAACTGTGACGAGGGAGGTCGTAAAATGGGACAAAAGTCACTTAACAACTGTCTCACTTAGCATTGGAAATGTTGGGTTCCATTGTGGCCGTACGTCGAAGTCTACCTGTGTAAATCAAGAGCTTTCCTCTCTTCTGGACCCCGCCATAAGACCACCAAGCGTTACCTCAGTGAAAATCCAGTATTTATCCAAGAACAGTGAAAACAATAAAAAGATTCAATTCACGAACTGCAAAGACAATAAGGACCACTCTTTCTTTGAACACACCCCAAAATAATGATCGAAAGCAAGATGCTTCCGTGATTACTCTGTCAGACAGGTGCCACGTGGAATCTCCTTGCTAACGTACAATGTCAGGCATAGACAAACGGCAGGGAGAGCCGCTCAGTGGGGCGTCAAGGACCCAACGGTTCAGGGTGTTGTAAGATATGACTTCCCCCGCTGACTTTGCGGCGAATAAACAGACACAAGACACTCGGCGCGGAAAGTTGCATGCACCGCTTGTCATTATCCACGAGGCCTACTGTGAAAAAGAGAGTAATCATCTCACCAATTGCTACTGGGTGAATTGCTCAGCTATAATTGTGCAGCGGGTCTCATCTTCGGGCTTGCTGAGAGAGAAGAGCTTCTTCAGTTGTGATTTGGTACAGACTCCTGCTCTGATCACATAGATTCAAATCCTGGATTTAGATAACATTCTTTTTTTCCCCCATTAGGCCGGTTGTGTGCCTTTTGATGAGCGCCTCTTCTTCTAGCTCACTCCACAGTATTAAGAGAACAAGTCACACGATATGTTTGCTTGCTTATTTGTTTGTTTATCACACTTCCTAACCGCCCATTTCCTTCAGAGAGCGACTCTGGGCAGTGTACAATTTAATCAATATAATAAAACATAAAAACCCAAATAATTTAAGATTCTTTTTTTAAAAAAAATGTAAAACAATATTATAAAATTACCAAAGATGGAGATTCCAAGATGGAGTGTTTAGAAGTTGTTAATAAAGGCTGGGGAGGGGGTTCTCTTGAGGCCAACCAGTCCCATGGTTGTGTGGGTCCCGATGTCCCCCACACAAGGCCACACAGTTTTGACCCCTTTGTGGAAGGCCAAGACATTGGGGGCTTTCCTCACCTCTGAGAGCTGCAAGACATTGAAACTTTAGAGAAGGTGCAGAAGAGAGCAACCAGGATGATAAGGGGACTGGAAACTTTAACATACGAAAAGCGATTGCAGGAACTGGGCAGGGCCGTCTGGCGAAGAGAAGGACCAGTGGTGAAATGATAACAGTGTTCCAATACTTGAGGGGCTACTACAAAGAGGAGGGGGTCAGGCTGTTTTCCAAGGCACCAGAAGGCCAGACAAGGAATAGCGGATGGAAGCTGACCAAGGAGAGATTCAACCTGGAAATAAGGTGAAACTTTCTGACGGTGAGAGCGATCAACCAGTGGAACAGCTTGCCTGCGGAGGTTGTGAGAACTCCAACACTTGAGACTTTCAAAGGGATATTGGATTGCCTTTTGTCCGAAATGGTGTAGGGACTCCTGCTTGAGTGGGGGGGTTGGACTAAATGACCTACAGGGTCCCTTCCAACTCTAATAATCTGTCATCTGTAATGTTCCACAATGCAGGGGTAGTGGCAGAGAAGGCTCTCTTCCTTGACCCTACCAGTCAAAATTCTTTGACCGACAAGGTCTGTAATATACTTTCCTTCCCTGAATGAGTTAGACGGGCTGATGTGATGGGTCAAAGCCGGTTTCATAGATAGCTGGCCCTATGCCATGTAAGGCTTCATAGCAGCAGTGAAATCTATTTACCTTCCCTATTGGTTCTGAAGTGTGCGCTTTGCATTTTACGCGCTTGCTTTGCGTTTTGCCTACACGCATTTTGTGTGCACTACCGCCGTCTGCACTTTTTCACCCTCTGCGCATGCGCAGAAGGCTTTGCTCATGTGCAGAGGGTTAAAAATAAGAAAATGGTGACGTCCAGGTGGGTGGGAAGAGCCTTGCGCTGCCACCGCTACCAGTTCTCCAAACCATCGGCGGCGGCCGCCCGAACCAGGCCGAACCGGTAGCATTTCACCCCTGCTTCATAGATAATAAGCAACACCTTGAATTGGACCCAGAAGCAAACTGGCATCCATTGCAGTTCATGGAGCACAAGTGTTCTATGTGCCCTTTTTTGGGCACCCAGTATAACTCGTGCTTGTTAACCCCATGCATAGGAATTAATACTATAATAGCAATAGCACTTAGAGTAGACCATGGGTGTCAAACTTGACACATCATGGAAATTGGGGCCTGTTTTCACTGGCAGAGGGCTGCATGAGGCCTTTGCGGCTGAAAATGGAGCCTGAGGGCCACGCGTGGCCTAGCTGAGCTCCGTTTTTGCTGGCAGGAGCACTGTGTTTTTGCTGTTTCCAGGGCAGCCCCACTTAGAGCCAGATCTAAGTACCCCATGGGCTGGATTCGGCCCGTGGGCCTTGAGTTTGACACCTCTATTCTATTCTATTCTATTCTATTCTATTCTATTCTATTCTATTCTATTCTATTCTATTCTAGTGGACTTCAACTCCCAGAATTCCCCAGCCAACCCTGCTGACTTGGGAATTCTGGGAGTTGAAGTCTACCCATTTTCAACTGGCTGAGGTTGAGAAACACTGATGTAAGCCCAATTACTACATAGGTTACTAAGTGATTGTGAGCATTTCCAATGTTCATCAGCAACTCATTCTAACCCTGAAGGGTACCAAGTGACAAATGTTGGTCTTCATTTTTATTTTTATTAGTGAGACTTATATACCGCCTTGTCACGATGTGAATAATTGCCAGTTGTGCATCTCTACTGTTTTCTAGATTTATTGTATTTCTAATCAAGCAGACATGTGATATGTTTTACTACGCATGCGTGCATTCCAGGAGTTATGTCTCCTCCCACCCCCCTTCTTCTTCGATGCCTCGCCCGAGGCAGACGTGAATCCATTAGCTGAGAAGATGTAGCTTATTAATGGTTTATTCTTTTGTTATTTTTGTACTAAAATAAACATTTTGTTAATTAGAATTGAATCTCGGTTTTATTTTCTAAGTACGAATGACTTCAGGGAAGCAAGATTCTAAATCGCCTCTTGATAGGAAAATTTCTATCTGACACGCCTCATAGTGCAAGCACTCTCTAAGCGGTTTACACCATTAAGCAATGTATATTTATATTTGCCCCCAACAATCTGGGTCCTCATTTTACCCACCTCGGAAGGATGGAAGGCTGAGTCAACCCTGAGCCGGTGAGATTTGAACCGCTGACCTGCGGATCATAGTCAGCTAAAGTAGCCTGGAGTACTACACTCTAACTGCTGCGCCACCTCGGCTCAATCCTTAAATTATCCTTATCCTTAAATTAAACTTTTTAAGTTGAACTATTTTAACTTAAAGTTAATATTATACTTTTCCATCAACGTTGGGATCCCTGCATAAGAAGAAGAGGGACAAAAGTGAAGTCTACACCAGATTAGACTTAGGTGAAGTATTCTAATTAGTCTGCAAATTGTAAGCAAGGGAAGGTTATTAGCTTGCACCAAGGATACTCCCAAGGCATGTTGTGGAAAAAGGGAAGTAATTAATTTTCTGCTCCCGCCCCCTTTAGTTTTAGTTAAATTGCCCGATGAACAGTTCTTAGAAATTTAAAAGCATGCATAATGTTTTGTAAAGGCTTAATTGGCCTAATTAAAAAAAAAATTCAATATAGATTTGGTTTTTTTTCCTCATGGCCAACACAGTGGCTTTTGTATTTTGTGTGACTATAGTAAGGCCTCCCATTTTCAATGAAAAGAGTTTATTCCAGGGAATTAACAATACTGCGGATTAACAAAGTACTACTATTGCCACACTGTGCTATAAACAGGGCTGCCTTGAAAACTATTCAGAAGTTGAAACTTTTACAAAATGCAGCTGCTCATTATTGGTGTTGGATTACAGATTGTCTCCAACATCTATAGCAGGGGTGTCAAACTCAATTTCATTGAGGGACACATCAGGGTTGTGTTTGACTTCAGGGGGGCATGGAGGTGTGGCCAGGGGGCGTGGCCAGCTCGACGTCACTCATGTCGGGGGCGCCTGTGGCAGCCCAAGTGCTCTGCCAGCGAAAACGGGCTCCCGAGTTCCGTTTTCGGCTGCAACAGCCTCCTGCAACCCTCTGCCAGTGAAAACAGAGCTCGGGCCGGCTGCCCGCGGCCCTCCGAAGCTCCGTTTTTGCTGGCAGAGGCACTGCGGACCGGTCCTTCACTGTTTCCAGGGTGGCCCCAAGGGCCAGATCTAAACACCTTGTGGGCCAGGGGTTTCACACCCCTGATCTATAGCGGAGTCAAAAAAAATCAAGCTGGAAGTTGCAATACTATAGCTGCACCCATTTTGTACATGTTGACGTCACATGTAATACAAAACAGTGGGATATCTATTGGCCTTCCAAGCTCATGTTTGCCATTTCCCAACCATGACAATAATTAATAGTAAAGCATGCAATAAAAACCTAGCAAAAGATTTGTATCTTTACAGAATTCTGTGAATACTGATAATATGGAAGCCAAACCAAATTCTTCAGCGGTGTCCTTGGTGCCTCCCTGAGCTTTGTGGTTTTCTTGCAAGACGTTTCATTACCATCGTTATTGATTATATTACCTAGTTTGGTAATGAAACGTCTGCAAAAAAACCCATGAAGTTTAGAGAGAACTACAGTTCTACTCTAAGCTTCATGGTTTTCTTGGAGATGTTTCATTTACCAAATATGTAATATCCACTTACTTTCCCTACCGGTTTGCAAACGTGAGCGTGCACACGCTCACGCTCGCTTCGGTCACGTGCATGCCTTCCATGCATGCGTGCTTTGCTCTCACACACGACTTGCACGCATGCACGTGGCTTCAAAACCTGCCTAAATAGGACGGCATAGCGCCGGGGCGGGGGCAGGCCCACCCGCTGGTCACTACTACCGGTTCGCCCGAACCAGCCGAATACGACCTCTGGTAATATCATCAATGGGTGCACCCAAGCTGCAAATATTCTCTTCTATCAGAACTCTTCAGGGAATGCCATGGCTGGAGTGCAATGCAGGAGAAGACCAATTGCTTTGATCTCCCACTGGCTTTATATTTTGTTTCTCAATTTGATATTAGTGCTGTTATCCAATGCAAATTTAATAAAATTATTGTACTATTTGTTAAGGAGTTATTGTGCTGTTAAGCACATACACAGCAAAATGTGTTGTAGTAATGGTGTTGCAGTTTGATGTGAATGCTATTCAGTCAAGAAACAGAATATCTTTAGTATGTACAAAATAGTTTTTACTTGAATAGTAGCAAAGTTAAATAGGAAATCCAAGTCATACACAGTTATTCAATCAATGCGAAGTTTCTTCTTCTTGCCTATCTTTGTTTTAACTCACAAAGAAAGATTACAGCTATCATTTAATTCTATACTATCACAGATAGTTACTCTTCTCTTCACAGCAATTCCACACAGTCATAAAGTAATCTACTCATCAGTAAAGCAGCAGAGAGTCTTCAATCTGGAACACACCGTCAAACACCACTCACCACACTAAACCACACTAAACCATCAACCACATTGAGCATGCTCTCTTGCTTGCTTATATAGTAATCATCCACAATGCATTTAAAGCAATATACACATAACAATGATTTGTGGCTTAATCATATATTAACACACCCAATCGTTTGAACAGGGTTCTAACACTATTATCTTTACAACCCCTGTTATTTGAGTTACAGTATAGCCTTCTTTTTTAAGCCCCAAATACAGTCCTCTCCCTTCCCATCCGCTTTTAAAAAAAATTTCAGACGCAATGCCACAAATAGATTTATTTCCACAAATAAAATTTATCTGAATGACTGAATGACTGGAGAAAAGACTTAGAAATCACCACTAAGGTGTTTTTTTTAAAAAAAAAAATTAGAATGGGCAGAAATGAATAGATTAACACTTGCAATCAAACCGAAGGAACAAACTGAGTATTATGGGATTTGTTTTATCGATGATTAGAGAATAAATATGAAAGCCAAAAATAAAAGAAGATTCGTAAAAAATAAGATAGAATTAAATATGTTGTTTGTTATTATGATTAGGTATATCAAGCATATTAGTATTAAGATGAGAAATAGAGAATTAATATCAATGTAATGAACACGATTGTAAATTTTTATTTGCCATTGCACTAGATATTTGTACACAGACGACACACTGTTTAATGGATGATGAAATGTTTGTATTAAAATAAAAAACTTTTTAAAAAATCACCACTAAGGTGATGCTTTAGATACAGGTAAGGTTCTCAATGTTCTTCTCAAATGTTTTGCCCACATCCAAACCAGGAATCCATCCATCTCAAGGCACTACTAAAAAGGAACTGGGGCTAATTGTGGCACTTTCTATTCAGCTGACATCAGAGCAGATCTGGTTAAAAGCACGGTGACAGCGATGACAAAACAATGCAATTGAAGAGGCAAACTAAGAGCTTGTTGCTTTTACTAAGAGCAGCGGTGGTATTTATGTAAGACATATACATGCTTGAAAGGGGGGGGAGTAAATCCCGTGCCCATGACTACTCTCTGCGGTAGTTGGAAAACAGCATTATTATTATTTTTTTCATGGAGAAGGCAGGCAAGATTCCTTGAATAACAAAGAAAGGATTGGCACAAATGGAACCAGGGTGAAACTGTCGGAAAATAGGAGAAAGGAATTAGCTTGCTCATGTAACTCCAGGATTAATATTGTAAGCCATCCTGTGGTAAGATAGGCAGCCAATAAATTGGATGGATGGATGGATGGATGGATGGATGGATGGATGGATGGATGGATGGATGGATGGACGGACAGACAGGATAGATAGATAGATAGATAGATAGATAGATGGATGGATGGATGGATGGATGGATGGATGGATGGATGGATGGATGGATGGATGGATGGATGGATGGATGGATGGATGGATGGATGATAGGTAGGTAGGTAGGTAGGTAGTAGGTAGGTAGGGACAGACAGACAGACAGACAGACAGATGATAGAGATAGATAGATAGATAGATAGATAGATAGATAGATAGATAGATAGATAGATGGATGGATGGATGGATGGATGGATGGATGGATGGATGGATGGATGGATGGATGGATGGATGGATGGATGGATGGATGGATGGATGGATGGATGGATGGATGGAGAGAGAGAGAGAGAGAGAGAGAGAGAGAGAGATGATAGATAGGAGAGAGAGAGAGAGAGAGAGAGAGAGAGAGAGAGAGAGAGAGAGAGAGAGAGAGAGAGAGAGAGAGAGAGAGAGAGAGAGAGAGAGAGAGAGAGAGCAAAGGTACATCTTTTTTTTAAGGGGAAGGGAAGGAAAACAACAACAGTGACAATAGCAACCACTGGCTTAGGAACTTACTCAGAATATGGAGTATCTGTTGAAGGAAAAGAAAAGAAAAAAGACAATTAATCCAAAGATAGAACAGAATGTCTTGCTTGTAGATGACAGTTGGCTGGATTATGAACTGGAGTCACTCCTATTAGGAGGAAGGGGAAAAAATCTATTGGAGACCCCACTTACTATTTTCAATTGTGAAATTCTGTTTCAATGAGAATTGGAAATGGAATAGGGATATGCGATCCCTCTTCAAAAGTGTAATGGGTGATTTGTACTCATAGGACATTGTAGGGACCCAGAAATAAAGCTGTGTTAGAAGAGGGTGATATTTAAATGAAGCCGTAAATTGTTGGACCAGTGACATCTGTGGAAGGAGGATGGTGTTTTGCTAAGTGTCACGGCCGGCCAGAATCAGATATCCAGGCAATTGGTTCTTTTCGACCCAGAGATAATGAAAACTCCAGTAAATAACGAGATGTTAAGCTTCCTTATTAACTCAAGCAAACAGATTGAAAAGTATAACATATCTTGCCTTTTTTTAATTTCTTCACCCCTGGACACGGCTGTGTTGAACTTACAGAATGTTAATGATGGCTGAAGCCACTGAGAAGAGATAGTAAGGGGTCTACAGAAGGGTGAGGAGGAATTGTAAAATTTATTTTCATACTCAGTGTGTGAAGATCAGGCCCAGTGATGAATGGCATCAGACGATAGCAGGGCTGAAATATTTCTGTCAGTTTGGCCTAGTGTCACCACCAGGGTAGAAACCAGGAGACTGCAAGTTCTAGTCCCACTTTAGGCATGAAAGCCTGCTGGGCAGAGGTGGGTTCCTACCAGTTCTAACCGGTTCTTTAGAACCATTAGTAGTTCGGCGATGATGTCACAGAGCCTGTTCTATTGGTGTCTCCGTGGGTGCCGCCATCTTGAATTTTGCTTCTGCGCATTGCGCAGAAGCTATTTTTTTATTGCTGTGGGCGTGCGTACACGTGCGAAGCGTGCGCGTGCGCATGGCACGACCCTGAGCAAACCGGCAGCAAAAGGATCCAGAACCCATCCCTGCAGCTGGGTGACATTGAGCCAATCACCAGGAGACTGTTATTGTAGTCCTTCTTTAAGGCATGAAAGCCAGTTGGGCGACTTTGTACCAGTTGCTCTCTGAGCCTAACCCACCTGACAGAGTTATTGCTGTGGGGAAAATAAGAGGAGGAAGACAGGACAAAATTAAATTTAAAAATAAATCAAAAAGTATTCTGTGCACATTTTGCTTTGCAGAAGCTGAACATCTCCAATGTTAAACCCTATTTTCATACCATTAAAAAAAAATCACTGCTCGAAATCAGCTATTTTGTCACCAGATGTTGACCGTACAACCTGAGGGTATTTGGAGGAGTACAAATTGGAGACCGAGTCGGGATACAAATAGCCTTCGAGTCACATATTTCTAATCCCTGGTCTCCAGAAATGAGAAGTCTAATAATGAGCAGCTTTTCGCAGAGCTAAACGCCGCGAGAAAACACGAGTGCCTTAACAAGCGACAAAAACATCTGGCTGCATTTCAAGTGTCTCCTTTTGAAGGGAAGCTACTAATCTATAAAAAGGAACACTTCAGAGAACTTTATCTTTGATTCATACAAAGAAATATTTGTAGCAGCTGCTTCTCATTTGGGCTGAACCACTTTGCTGTGGTTTCTTGGTCTTCTAGTTGGAAGTCTGACACTCTTACTCCGTGTCTCAGTGCTTCGGTGTTAAGGGGAAAGCTTGAAGTGGAGGCTGATATGTGCCTCCACTGAAAAGTGACTCAAAACTGTTCTGCTTGTTGGAGAATCTTGCTAAAGTAAGCAAATTTAAGATGAACTCCATTTCCACTCTACCAGGTTAATGCTGGGAGTGAATTGGTAAAAAAAAGGAATGGATGAGCAATAGCGGAATGGGACAACCAATTCTCCACGGGACAACTCGCCGCAGCCAACTTGACAAAGGACAACTTGCCGTGTTGAACAATTGAACAGTTCAATTTAATTATTTCAAATAAATAAAAAATATATTTTAATTTTTGTCGTTCACATTCCATTCCGTCCCTCCTTTCTGACCCTTTCATTAATAATTCTATTCCACCTTTTCTTTGATATTAGTGTAACAAATTGTCCCACAGCAAGTTGGCTGTGGCAAATTGACCATGGTGAGTTGGCTGTGGTGAGTTGGCCGTGGCGAGTTGACCATAGTGAGTTGGCTGTGGTGAGTTGGCCGTGGCGAGTTGACTGTGGTGAGTTGACCATAGTGAGTTGGCTGTGGTGAGTTGGCCATGGCGAGTTGACTGTGGCGAGTTGACTGTAGTGAGTTGGCTGTGGTGAGTTGGCCGTGGCGAGTTGACTGTGGTGAGTTGACCATAGTGAGTTGGCTGTGGTGAGTTGGCCATGGCGAGTTGACTGTGGCGAGTTGACTGTAGTGAGTTGGCTGTGGTGAGTTGGCCGTGGCGAGTTGACTGTGGTGAGTTGACCATAGTGAGTTGGCTGTGGTGAGTTGGCCATGGTGAGTTGACTGTGGCGAGTTGACTGTAGTGAGTTGGCTGTGGTGAGTTGGCCATGGTGAGTTGACTGTAGTGAGTTGGCTGTGGTGAGTTGGCCGTGGCGAGTTGACCATGGCGAGTTGACCATAGTGAGTTGGCCGTGGCGAGTTGACCATGGTGAGTTGGCCGTGGCAAGTTGGCCACAGTGAATTGTCATAGACCCGAGTAATAGGGCTTATGCAAGTATCTTTTTTTATGGTTGGACTTCATATAATTGACCTTGAGCCCACCCTCTGTTTATGTGAATCCCTCAAATAAATTTATTGAGTGTTTGAGGTTTGTCTTAGTTGGAAAAAAAGGAGGGAGTGAAGAGAAGGAAAATGAAGAGCAGGGAAGGAGAAGGAATTGACTTATATTTACATCAACAGTTAACAGAGATATCTTGGAGAAGGATGAGGTAGGAGATGACCAGGCTGAGACTGAGGGAGGAGTGAAATGCGTCATCAGTCCTTTTGCACTCTCAAGAGATCTAAGTCCAGCCCACCTTGAATTCCTGTGACTCTTATCTACTGCCAATTTGCTTTGACCATCAGTAGTTCAGTCTTGTAGAGAGGGTAAGCTTGCAATAAATCTTTGTATTCCTTTGAACTGCCTGGATTTTCTGATTTCTCTGGCTCTTGACGTATGATTAAGCTTCAGGAAATGTATTTCTGCAGCAAAATGGAGAAAAAGATCCAACTTTTTGTGCTAAAGGTATTATTTAAATAGAATTTTTTGAACAACATTCAAAAACTAGTACAGCCAGTTCTTGACTTGCAAACGTTCATTTAGTGACAGTTCAAAGTTACAATAGCACTGAACAAGTAACTTATGACTGATTTTCACACTTACAACCAGGGTGGGTTCTAATTTACCTCACCGCCAGTTTGCTTCCTTCCGCACTGCGTGGCTGTGTGTCATGGGCATGCGCAGCGCAATGCTGAAAATTAAAACAAAAAGCCAAAAACAAGATGGCAGCGCATGCACAGTGCTGGAAACTCGCCTTCTGTGCATGCGCAGAAGGAAAAAACCTGAAAAAATTCAAAAAAATTCAAAAAAAATTCAAAAAAAAGAGATGGTGGCATCCATGGACTGGCATCGACAGAATTGGTTCCGTGACGTCACCGTGACATCACCAGCGATTTGCTACTGGTTCTATAGAACCGGTGCGAACCGGGAGGAACCCACCTCTGTTACAACCATTGCAGCATCCCCATGGTCACGTGATCATAATGCTGACCCTTGGCAACTGGCGTGTATTTATGATGGTTGCAGTGTCCCGGGGTCACGCAATCACTTTTTGTGACCTTCTGACAAGCAAAGTCAATGGGAAAGCCAGATTCGCTTAACAACCGTGTTACTAACTTAACAAGTTATTAACAATGATTCACTTAACAGCTGTGGCAAGAAAGATCGTAACATAGGGCAAAACTCACTTAACAACTATCTTGCTTAGCAACATAATTTTTGGGCTTAATGTAAATTTAATTTAAATATGAGCCAGCAGTGTGCAGCAGCTGCCAAAAAAGCCAACACAGTTCTAGGCTGCATCAGGGGCGGGTTCCTAATTTTTTTTACTACCACTCTGTGGGTGTGGTTTATTTTGTGGGTGTGGCTTGCCAGCCATGTGACTGGGTGGGCGTGGCTTCTTGGACTGCTGAAGGGAGGGGAACTGAGATAGGTCCTGCTGCCCATTCCCCATCCCCTCAGCAGCTTGAGAAGCCTCGAACGTGCAAAAATGCCTAGAATCATCACTGCGCGTTCGTGGCTTCTCGGACTGCTGAAGGGAGGGGAATGGAGATAGCTCCTGCCATCCATTCTTTCAGCGTCTCACGCGCTCCCTCAGCCATCTTCCCCTGCTTGGACTCACTGTGGGGTAGGAAGGCAGCACATGAGCAGTGCCGGAAACTCGGCTTCTGGACATGTGCAGAAGAATTTTTTTTAAAAAAAAATAATTTTTTAAAAAATGGCGGCGCCCAGGCACCGGCAACTGACCGCACCGGTACTGTGACATCACCAGCAGGCCGCTACCGGTGCTATAGAGTGGACCGCACTGGTAGGAACCCACCACTGGTAAACAGCGGGATAGAATCAAGATCACATGAAGTGTTAATACCACTTTATAATGCCTTGGTAAGGCCACACTTGGAATACTGCATTCAGTTTTGGTCGCCACGATTTAAAAAGATGTTGAGACTCTAGGAAGAGTGCAGAGAAGAGCAACAAAGATGATTAGGCGACTGGAGGCTAAAACATATAAAGAACGGTTGCAGGAACTGGGTATGTCTAGTTTAATGAAAAGAAGGACTAGGAGAGACATGATAGCAGTGTTCCAATATCTCAGGGCTTGCCACAAAGAAGAGGGAGTCGAACTATTCTCCAAAGCACCTGAGGGTAGAACAAGAAGCAATGGGTGGAAACTAAACAAGGAAAGAAGCAACTTAGAACTAAGGAGAAATTTCCTGACCGGTAGAACAATTAATCAGTGGAACAGCCTGCCTCCAGAAGTTGTAAATGCTCCAGCACTGGAAGTTTTAAAGAAGAGATTGAAGTGGTGTAGGGTTTCCTGCCTAAGCAGGGGATTGGACTGGAAGACCTCCAAGGTCCCTTTCAACTCTGTTATTCTATTCTATTCTAATTGTGGTCAAAAGTCGAGGGCTATCTGTATGTCATCAACAGTGCTAGTATCTAGGTAATATTATGGGGAAATCCCATCTCTCTTTCTTGGTTCGTTTTCCTCCTTGTAGCTTTCCAGATCTCTTGTGTAAGCTCTGGGTACTATCTAAGTCACTTCTGTGCTTGCTGTTATGTTTTCTGTAGGAAAAGTACAGTATCAGTCAAATTTAATATCTAGGTACAGTATCTATGGTTTCTAATGGCATTTTCCATCTGTGAAGTTATTTTGCATAAAACCTGTTAGAATAAATGTGAACAATGTGACTCTTGTTAACTTCAGTGGTGCTTCTCAACGGGAAGCCCTGAACAATTAAGCTGCACGCAAATGAATTCAAAGATTATTTTAATGCAAAATGGAATAGGAAGGTGTCACATTTCAGCAGAGAAACAACTGGGTCTTTAAACATTGCCTTTTCTTGCTTCCCATTTTTTTACATGGTCCTGAAATCGCCCCCATTTAAAAATGGTTTTTCACTGTAAATGCATGTTGTTGTTGTTAGTCACGAAGTCGTGTCTGACCCATCGCGACCCCATGGACAACGTTCCTCCAGGCCTTCCTGTCCTCTACCATCCCCCGGAGTCCATTTAAACTCATGCCGACTGCTTCAGTGACTCCATCCAGCCACCTCATTCTCTGCTGTCCCCTTCTTCTTTTCCCCTCAATCGTTCCCAGCATTAGGCTCTTCTCCAGTGAGTCCTTCCTTCTCATTAGGTGGCCAAAGTATTTGAGTTTCATCTTCAGAATCTGGCCTTTTAAAGAGCAGTCAGGGTTGATCTCCTCTAGGACTGACCGGTTGGATCACCTTGCAGTCCAAGGGACTCGCAGGAGTCTTCTCCAGCACCATAGTTCAAAGGCCTCAATTCTTTGGCGCTCAGCCTTTCTTATGGTCCAACTTTCACAGCCATACATTGCAACTTGGAAAACCATAGTCTTGACTATATGCACTGATTAATTGTTCTAACTGTCAGGAAATTTCTTCTTAGTCCTAGGTTGAATCTCTCCTTGGTTAGTTTCCACCCATTGCTTCTTGTCCTGCCCTCAGGTGCTTTGGAGAATAGATTGACCCCCCTCTTCTTTGTAGCAGCCTCTGAGATATTGGAACACTGCTGAACATCTGCAGTGCTTCACATGCACATCTGTGTACTTTACAGAGCAGTGCCTATGTGATCTCAAATTGCTGGAGCTCTTGTCATGGTCTTCTCCATGGTAGCTCCCTCCCTGGGGAACATCATTCATGTGGAGATAAGATTGGCCTCCACCCTGACACTCTTTCAAAAGGCCCTAAAGACGTGATTTTGCCAGTGGGCCTGGGGAGCCCACGATGATATGGAGCCGCTCAGTTAGTTGGTTTGGTTGTTGTCCCTGGGGTGGGGACTGTTAATTGTCTTTTGTAATTAGGGTTTTATTGCCATAAACTGCAGGAGTCACTGTGAGTGAGTTGGGCAGCCATGTAAATTTTCTAAATAAATAATGTTCTTTTGATCAAGATCTCGTTGGAAGTCAGAGCTTTTCCCTTCCTGAGGACATAGAGCAGCCCTCAAGGAGCAGCCAATGACCTTGGACAATACTGTACATCCAGGACATTCCTTTTATCTGTGTTTTCATCTAACTTCCAAATTAACATGATCAAAACAACTTCCGTGCCAAAAAGTAGCCCATTGCGGTTCTATAGGGCCTAGGGCAGGGGTGTCAAACTCAATTTCATTGAGGGCCGCATCAGGGTTGTGTTTGACCTTGGGGGGCTGGGGTGATGTGGCCAAGGTGGGTGTGGCCAGCTTGACGTCATTCTTGTCAGGGGCGTCTGTGGTGGCTCGAGCGCTCTGCCAGCAAAAATGGGCTCCCAAGCTCCATTTTTGGCTGCGACAGCTTCCTACAACCCTCTGCCAGTGAAAACAGAGCTCAAGAGGGCCACCCACAGCCCTCCCAAGCTCCGTTTTCACTGGCAGAGGCACCGCAAGCCGGTCCGTTGCTGTTTCCAGGGTGATCCCATGGGCCAGATCTAAGCACCCTGTGGGCTGCATCTGGCCCACAGGTCTTGAGTTTGTCACCCCTGGCCTAGAGTATCTCTGCACCAGGGGTGGGTTCCTCCCAGTTCGGACCGGATCACCCAACCGGTAGCGACCCGCTGGTGACATCGCTGTTGGTGCCGTTCCGTGCACGCCGCCATCTTTTTTTTTGATTTTGTGAGAATTTTTCCCCTTCCGCAGCTTGAAAAAGGGCCCTCCCGCCTGCCCACGGGTGAATTCTGACCTTTATTTCTTCGCCCGAAGCATAGCTGATGAGCTCCTCAGCTGTGTTTTGGGCTAATTCCTGCTTCTGAGCATGCGCGGAAGCCAAATTGCACGAGGGGATGCGCGCACACGGAGCAAGCGCATGCGCGTGAAATGTCGCGATGCGAACTGGTGGCGAAGGTAAGTGCTCTGCACCCATGGCTTTTTGTCTGAAACAAAAAGGAAGAGTTGATAAAACACAGATTGTAATTTCTCCTGGGTTCCTAAGAAAATGTTCTTCTCTGTGGCTGATGTTGCTGGCTGCTGAGTGCCTAATGACATCTGGGAGTTCTACAGTTCCTCTCCCAGATTATTAAAATGTATCACAACCGGCAGAAATATGCTGTCAGTCAGGCAAACGCTCTTGAACGAGATCCTCTTGCGGTTTCTCCACTCAATTGCCTAATGTCATTTCCTTGATATTTTCAAGGCGGAGTTCTAACTGTATGGCTCTTTTAGTAACATCAGTTGGCTCAGATTCGATGGTCCAGATTTCATGGCCCAGATTTGATTGTCAGATTTCTCATAACATTGGACACCGATGCTCTTCTTAGATTATAAATTTGTCTACAATAATTGCATCCCAGTTCCTAGTTTGAAAGTTCCACTGCAATGGTAGATAAGGGGAAACTCAGATGAATGGCCCGAGTTATGGGTGTTTAGGGCTCCCACATTTCCCAGGACTCCGGTGGCGCTGAAGGGTGTTGGCATTTCCGCTGAAACTCTGTTATTATCAGAGCCATTCAGCTTGCCTTCAGAAGTTGTGAGAGCTGCAACAATAGAGACTTTCAAGAGGAAATTGGACTGCCATTTGTCGGAAATGGTGTAGGGACTCCTGCTTGAGCGGGGTTGGACTAGATGACCTACAAGGTCCCTTCCAACTCTGTTACTCTGTTATGACTCTGTTGTGACTCTGTTATCATCTGAACAAGTAGGGTTTGCACCGATGTATTTAAGAGTCCCTTGGGAGTTGGGCGGCATAGAAATCCATTTAATAAAATAATAAATAAATAAAATAAGCACCATTGAGCCGACTGGGTTTTCTCAAAGTGTCATGGACATTTCAAGTTTTACTTCCAAACCTTCTAGTGAGAACAAGTTCCTAAAAGCTGTCTGTACTACTTTGAATTAAAAAGGAGTTACGGAAGAGTTACATCACAACTGGTTCCAGATTCTGATGCTTACCTACCATGGTCCTTCTGAAATAACTTTAGTGTCTTAATAAATGTATAATAGAAAAATCATTCTGAGCAGCAACTGTACTGTTCTCTGTTTGATAATATAACATAAACTTGACGTTTATATATAGACTTCTGCAAGAATATATATATTCTAATATCCTGGAGATAAATTGTTTCAACTTCAACTTAATTTAAGAGCCAAGGCGGCGCAGCAGTTAGAGGCAGGTACTGCAGACCACTTTAGCTGACACTGATCCGCAGGTCAGCAGTTCAAATCTCACCGGCTCAAGGTTGACTCAGCCTTCCATCCTTCTGAGGTCGGTAAAATGAGGACCCAGATTGTTGGGGGCAATATAAATATACATTGCTTACTGGTGTAAACCGCTTAGAGAGTGCTTGCACTATGAGGCGGTATATAAATCTCACAAAATAAAATAAACAAAAATAAATAAACTTCTACCCTCAAAACGACACTATAGGGCACTGCACACCAGAACAACTAGACACAAGGACAGTTTTTCCCCGAATGCCATCACTCTGCTTAACAACTGATTCCCACAACACTGTCAAATAATTTACTAAGACTGTATTACTATTATTCTTCTCTTCCTTACTAGTATCTATCTCTTCCCAATTATTACTATAACCATGTTGCTTGTATCTTTCAATTTATATTGTTTTTATTTGTTCCCTAGTACGATTTGATAGCTTATCAGTAACCTTGACTATCACTAAGTGTTGTATCTTTTTATTCTTGATTAATGTATTTTATTCTCCTTATGTACACTGAGAGCATATACACTTAAGACAAATTCCTTGTGTGTCCAATCACACTTGGCCAATAAAGAGTTCTATTCTATTCTATTCTATTCTATTCTATTCTATTCTATTCTATTCTATTCTATTCTATTCTATTCCATTCCATTCCATTCCATTCCATTCCATTCCATTGTTCTATTCTATTCTATTCTATTCTATTCTATTCTATTCTATTCTATTCTATTCTATTCTATTCTATTCTATTCTATTCTATTCCATTCCATTCTCCGCTCCACTCCATCCAATTTATTCTATTCTATTCTATTCTATTCTATTCTATTCTATTCTATTCTATTCTCCGCTCCACTCCATCCAATCTATTCTATTCTATTCTATTCTATTCTATTCTATTCTATTCTATTCTATTCTATTCTATGACAATCTGTGCTCAATCTAGGCCTTTAGATGTTCCAATCATGCACTTGTCACCCTTGTAACTTGAGTCCATGCACCTTGTAATCGGTCATTCCCTTCTTCTCTTTCCTTCCACCTTTCTCACCATTATGGACTTCTCAGTGCTTTTTCCAATATCAAAATTGCAGCAATGTACAGGGCCAAGTTAAATTTCTAATCACAGTTGAATTTCAAAAATAATTGAAATACACAGGTGCTGCCACCTGTTTTTTATTTATCTCTTCGACTCAAACCTCTTCTCTCTTCTTTTAGGGCATTTTTCTCATCACTAGTCTCCTGAACTCTATTCAAAACAAGCTGAGATGTGAGACACAAATAGGTTAACAGATTGCTTGGTCAGTGGTATAAATAATGCCCACTCATAGTTTACTGAGCTGTGGTTTTTTTCAGCCCAATGTTGTGAGTTTGTACAAAGCACTGAATCATAATCTGACATTAGGGGGTGCTTGAGTAAATAAAGAATTATGTCTTTCCCTTCCTCTGTTTCAGGGAACAAAAGCCTACATTTGTGTTGTTAGAGCAAATCCAGAATGGATTTTATACTCATGCTAATTCACGCAGAACCATAGAGCAGGCCAAGTCATCGCTCGGGAACACTGAAATAGAAAATACCTTATTCCACCAGACTTGAAATATTGGGATTAGACAATTTACAACTACGTCGCCTCCGATCTGATCTAAATGTAGTTCATAAAATCATATACCAAAATGTCCTTCCTGTTAATGACTACTTCAGCTTCAACCGCAACAATACACGAGCACGTAATAAATTCAAACTAAATATAAAGCGCTCCAAACTCGACTGCAGAAAATACGACTTCAGCAACAGAGTGATCAATGCCTGGAATGCACTGCCTGACTCTGTGGTTTTCTTCCCCAAACCCCAAAAACTTTAACCTTAGACTGTCTACAGTCGACCTCTCCTCGTTTCTAAGAGGTCTGTAAGGGGCGTGCATAAGCGCACCAGCGTGCCTACCGTCCCTGTCCTACTGTCCTATTGTCCTCTTTTATCGTTACTTTTTACTTATGTTTATACAAATTACTACTATACATGTTTGACAAATAAATAAATAAATAAATAAATAAATAAATAAATAAATAAATAAATAAATAAATAAATAAATAAATAAATAAATTAAAAATAAAAATAAAATAAAGATCGGCAAAGCATCATGAAGAAAATAACCTCTTTTCTTTTTTCGTCTGCCCCTCTTTGTCTTCTTTCTGGTCTGTGCTAAGACCTTAAATCCTCAGAAAAATGGGAAAGTGAGCATCTCAGGCTTCCCCTCGCATGGAGAATTCAGTTCTCAAGAAGTTGAGTCGTGGACGGTCTCCCTGAACCAAACAGAGGTTGTGCCAGTGCCGTACTTAGCATACCTGCGTCTTGTGTCATTTCTTCTCATTTCAATGGGTCTCATCCAGAGGACCAATTTCAAAAGCATCTTAGTCTCTTCCTGGTTCTCCTTTCACTGGATGCAAAAGCATGGAAGGAGTTAATCCATTAGCGGGCAGGTGAATAGCAGCTGCAGCCAAGGACTATGTGAAAAGCTCGGAGACCTTGGATCCCTCTTCGGGAGACAGTGGCGGTCCCTCCTTCCTCTTTTGACTGTTGCAGAATTCATTCCTGTCGCTAAAAGCGTCTCTTGTCCTTTTCTTGGTAAATATCACAGGTGCGCCCAGGAATTCCAATCACCCATCGTTCGATTAGAACATTAAACCTTTTAGGGAGGAAAAAGAAGGAGAAGGTCCTGCATCTTTTATTTGGCATTTGGGATTATGACCTTGAAGCGTTTCGATTTGGTTTTCCGAAAAGCAGAGCAATCTGGATGCACTCCAACCCAAACGAATCAGTCCCATGGGGTGGGGTGGGGTGTCTGCGTGTTCACGTCGGAGCTTCTGTGTGCCAATGATGGTTTTAAAAGGAAAAAAAACACACGTTACGTGCGCACAGTAAAATAATTAGTAGATTTGAAAGGGGTCCTCTTGAAAGTGTGCATATTTAATAAAGATCTTTAGCAGTAGTTTTCTTCCTGCGGGCATTTGGCCAAGGAGGTAGCATTCAAGGCTAAAGTCCTTACCTTTGTATGGTGTCTAAAAAAGTATCAGTTATTTGAAAAGTCCCACAATGTTCAGCCAATCAGATCACTCTGTTAAATGAACGTTCCAATGACTCCCTTATAAAAAAAAGCCTGCAAGGGTGTTAATGGACTGTGATGCCATACTTATTATCGAAGATGAGGAGAGAAGCTCAAATCTCCCTTAAAAAAAATTTGGGGGGGGGGGATATTTCAACATTGAATAGCCTTGGTTGATGGGTTACGCTATAGTAGTGATGGCAAACCTTTTTTTGCTCGGGTGCCAAAAGGGCGCGTGCGTGTGCCCACACCCATAATACAATACCCTACCCCCCGTGTATGCAAAACAATCTCCCTGTGATGCCCCCCGCGCATGCGCGCAGACCTCACTGAAGCCTCCAAACTTCCGGTAGGCCTGTTGGGCCATTTTGTGCTCTCCCCAGGCTTCAGGAAAGCCTCCGGAAGGGTGGTGGGTTGTAAATATTTTTGCTACTGGTTCGCGCTTGCGCTTGCAATGCTTCTGCGCATGTGCAGAAGTATCCCAGGTGGGTGGGTGGAGCCTCCCACACCGGCGCTACCGGTTCTAAGAACTGATCCGAACTGGGAGCAACCCACCGCTGTTCTGGAGCCTGTGGATGGTGAAAAACAGGCCCAACGCAGGGGTGAAATGCTCCCGGTTCGGGCGTGCCTGCCGGTCATCGTAGAGCTGGTAGCAATTGCAGCGCGAGGATTTGCCCACCCTCCCAGACGCCGCCATTTGGGTTCTTTTACCCTCTGCACATGCGCAGTATGCTTTGTTCATGCGCAGAGGGTAAAAGAACCCAAATGGCAGCGTCCAGGCGGGTGGGCGAATCCTCGCACTGCGATCACTACGAGCTCTACAACAACCGGCAGACACGTCTGAACTGGGAGCCATGTCACCCCTAGCCCAACAGGCCTACCGGAAGTTCATTTCTGAATTTCTGGTAGGCCCGTTGGATCATTTTTCGCCTTCCCCAGGCTTTGGGAGGCTTTCCTGAAGCCTGGGGAGGCTGAAAATGGCCTCCCCCCACCCTCCAGAAGGCAGAAAATCAGCTGGCCAGTGCGCACTTTTGCAGCATCCCCATGGTCGCATGATTTACATTCGGACGTTTGACAACCGACTCACAGTTATGATAGTTGCAGTGTCCCCGGGGTCACGTGATTCCCCCTTTGCAGCCTTCCAAGAAGCAAAGTCAACGGGGAAACCAGATTCACTTAAACAACCATGTTACTGATTTAACAACGGCAGTGATTCACTTAAGGAATGTGGCGAGAAAAGTCGTAAAATGGGCCAAAACTCACTTAACAAATTTCTCCCTTAGCACCAGAAATGTTGAACTCAATTGTGGTCGTAGGTCGAGGATTACCTTTACCCATAAGGACTAGAAGCACCATGTTAAATGGCATAGATTACACCAAGTTACTAGGCCTCATGATTATGCTGACAACAGTGCAGAAACCTTACTGAAAACCATGTCCCACTATAACTGAAATAGTCAAAAACAATGGACGGATGTAACTAAAGAAGGTCTCTTCTCGCAGGGGGTCAAAAAAGCCAAAGAACAGCCATAGCGATGCAATCCAACCCCTATCCTTTATTTGTGCGTCGCAAGCAGAGGTGGGATTCAGTCGGGTCGGACCGGTTCGGGGCGAACCGGTAGTAGCAACCTTCGGGGCGAACCGGTAGTAGCGACCCACCCACCCCCGCCCCGGTGCTATGCCGTCCTATTTAGCCACATTTTCTAAGCCGCGCACATGCGTGCAAGCCACGCACGTGCGCTCACATTTTCGGTGCTGGGTGAACCGGTAGATAAATTATGTGAAGCCCACCTCTGGTTGAAAGGCATGTAACAAGGATTGAAATTTTGATTCAATTGGGTGGCCACTATGTTGACTTTTTTGACTCCCTTGTGGGCACCCCTGGTAACTAAACCTATCATTAATAGGCTTCCCAGCAGGGGTGGGTTCTAACTTACCTCGCTGCCATCTCGCTTACTCCCGTGCCACATCGGTGCACCTCGTGGGCGCGCACATGTGCAGTGCAGAAAAAAATAAAAAAGCCAAAAACAAGATGGCGACCGCATGCACAGTGCCGAAAACTCGGCTTCTGCGCATGCTTAGAAGAAGAATTTTTTTTAAAAAAATTCTAAATAAATAAATAAATAAAAGATGGCGGCGCCCACAGACCAGCACTGTCACGGTGTGAATATTGTCAGTTGTATGTCTATGCAGGGTGATGCACCCCTACTCTAATATTATGGTATATTCCAATACAAGCAGAACACGTGATATGATCTTGTACGCATGTCCACATTCCAGATCCACCATTAATCACTTTTGACTTGGCTCTTGACCGGAATGGTCGCATTTTCTTAGCAAAAATGTAATTATTCAGAATTTATTGTTTTTGTACCAAAATAAATATTTCTATTAGACTTTTAATCTCGGCTTTATTTCTAACTGTCTGAATTCCAAGCAAAGATCCAAATCGCCTCTATGAGATTTATTCTCATCCCTCAACAAGCACCGACCGAACTGAGTCCGTGACGTCATCGTGACGTCACCAGCGGGTCGCTACCAGTTCGGGCGAACCGGTCTGAACCGGGAGGAACCCACGCCTGCTTCCCAGGAAGGAATGTTTCCCCCCCTGAAATAACATGGGCATCCCCAACTTCTCTGAAGATCTCATTGCTCTCCTTAGACGCTTAAGAATTAGCGTACATCGCCTTATTCTCTAGATAAAATCATCAGGATGTATTTGTGCTCTCTCTCCTTTGAGGCTGATGAATGGTGTCTTGAAAGTAGGTTTGACTATTCATTCTCCATTCTTTCTTCACCTGTTCAGAACATTCGACAGGGTTGGCTTTGGTTCAGAAATATCCTACTGGTAATTACTCCTCTTAGAGGTTTTTTTTTTTTAGTGCCCAGTAGGGATAGAGATCATAGCCGCGTTATAAGGTTTTCTTTTTCAGGCTGTCAAATTTGAGCAAAGAGATGACCAAACGACAGAAAGATTTCCTGGCATTGAAGATCTTTCACGGCGGGTTTTTTTTTTTTAAAGAAAAAAGAAAAAAACCTGGTGGAAAATAAATAATTTGGCTTTCATATAGAGTCCATCCGAGCAGGGTCTCCCTTATCTTTGCTTATGGCAGATTAATTGTTAGTGCAGGAGAACGTTTTAAACTTGTCCTCACTTGCTTTTTTCATGCCAAGGTATCCGCTTCGTCGTAGCAACCTCTTTTTATCTGAAGTATGAACTTTTTTCTTTTTTGCAAACCGATTCGAAAGATCAACCCTGCGTTTTTTAAAAGGTCGAAACGTTCTCCCGACAGTATCTTCCCGTCAGGCTTGCTTTTCTTTTTGCTTCCCCTTTAATGGTGCTAATGCTCATTTTACTTATTCAGAACATTAAAAGAGCAAATGGTTTATACGAGGTGTTGCTAATTACCTATATTACTGTACTACTGTGACAGATGTGGGCAAAAAAAAAGAGAGACTGAAAATGCCCACAGCTGTGCACTCCATGACACCAAGCGGAGATGCAGACAGAAGGCTAACAGATGTCCCGAACTGTCACTTTGCCTACAAAAATTATCTCTCTGCTTTCCTGCTTCTTCTTTTTAAGTGGGATGTATTGCTTTTCGGTTTAGAATCATAAAAACACAATATAAGCAATCAATAAAAGCAGAATGGATGCGGGGGGGAAACAAGTAACCAAATATTCAAGCGAATAACAAATGCCGTGTTGTCGTTGTTGTTTTTTTAAGGAGGAAGAAAGAAATAGAAAACAGCAACGTGCGGAAAAGCTGAGCAATTTATGCCAAATGTTTGGCAGAAAATAAAAGTTTTCATAGCCCCCTTAGAGATAGATAAGGGGTGTGTGTGGGGTGCCGAGCACATCCCTCCATAGGGCAGCTTTGGGGAATGAAATGCAGGATGCCCCATGCTGTACCATTCAAAACAGAAGAAAACAAAGCATACCAACAGGTGATCTTAGGGGAGGGGAACTAGGTTGGGGATTCATGGAGTGACAGTAATCCTTTAATTTAGCAGAGTCTCAACTATTTGAAGACGGGGTTATCCACCAAATTCAACCTTAATTTGCAAAGATCTTGCGGAAATCATGCGTTTAAAAAAACCTTGCCTTAACAATTGCAACAAAATCAGCGCCAGTTTTTTAAATTCAATTTGCTATTTTTTTTATTGGCCAAGTGTGACTGGACGCACCAGGAATTTGTCTCCAGTGCATAAGCTCTCACTGTACATACAAACAGCAAAGCCCTATGTACAATGTTGCCGTATAGTAAATATTGCCCTGTCCAGTTGCGAAATTCTACAACGCAAGCTAACGAAGAAAAGGCAGGACTAGAGAAAAATCTCTGCAGAACATATATCTCATATTGCTCTTGTTTCGGTGTAAATATTTTTTTTATTTAAAAAAAAAGCCGGGGTGGGGCATTTTAAACAAAAGAAAGTACTGGGGGAGGGGAAGGAAATAATTAAATACCTTCTTAAATATCTTGGCCAAATGCTTTGACTTTTATATTTGCATAGGGTGGAATAACAATCTAAATTGGCTCATTAAATACAACATTTATTATGTTATTGCTTCCCACATTCATAATAATATATCTTTTTTTTTAAAGTGAAACTATGACGCCTGTGGTCCAACAAGAGTTTTCTAATTTATCTTTTGATTAAAAAAAAGAAAAAGAAATTAAGAGACCAATTAGGGAGGGAAAGAATCTTGAGTTCCTGTTATACAGAAGTTGTAATGGTTTAAACACGACGTTTGGTGTAATCAGCATTTGACTGGGGTTTTTTCCCCCCCCCCTTCCGTCCTGTTAAGAAACATGGTTCCAAACTGGGTTGGTTTCTTTGGAGGGGTTTGTTTCTAAATTACTCCCCGCACTTAATTATGAGGATGAGAGAGAGGCCTTATTTCTCTTTGTTGTGGGCTAAGCTCTCAATAATCCCAAACAAAACAGCCAGTTCTGGAAGATATAGGATTTGCTAGCAGGATTACGGTCCCCTAGATAACGTTGTGCAGTCAGGAGGAGCAAAGCTTTATTTTAATTCAGATAAGCCAATAAACAAGCCACTGACAAGAGTAACCGGTTTCCGTTGCTACATTGGCAGCTGAAGGATAGAAAATCTATTATGCCCTGTTTGCTGTACGTTTAATAGAGATACGAATTAAAACTCTATGGTACCTGAGCTTTTAATTGTGATGGCTATCATAGCATTTGAATAACTGTCCCTGTCGGTAGGTCTGTTCTATATTTGGTCTGGGTTCGTATATACGTTTCACATGCGTTAAGTGGACTGTTCGCCGATTCACAGAATCTGAGCAAAGCGAGTGATGTAATTATTCTTCTTACCGAAGAATTCCGATTCTTCTCCCATTGGGAAAATAAAAAAAGAGAAAGATCGGGAAATCAATTATAGACATTTTCTGGGTGGCCAGGAATGATTGGAATTCAAGGACTCCTGAATTTGCTACTGTCACTTTTCAAAGAACTCAAACAAATGTCTCCAAGCCCTCTTCGCCCCAAATCCAGTGCATTTTTTTTTGTAATTTGGCGAGAGTGCTTGAAATCAACAAAGGAGGGTCGTCTTAAAATGAGCGTGAAGATGAGACTGGAGTACCAGGCGGGGTGAGGGGGGGTAGGGAGTGGATTTGGTTTGATGGAAGAAGTAATTGAAATAAATTAACAGCAAAGCCGAGGAAAATTTGTGGTGGAGAACATTCCCTCTTCAGTGCTGTCTTTCATCTGGGGGTATCTAAAAAGGATTGCTAGACAACTGAAAGCCATTAATGGTTCAAATTGTAGTGAGTCACTCTCAAGTATGTATATACGTGTAATTTATATTGCCCAAATCAACATTAAATTAGCCACCGATCTACACCGTCTGTATAAATTATGCAGATACTGATACATGATTCCATTCTGCAAATTCGCTACTAACCAGAAAAGAAGAAAAAGCACTGAAAATTTTCATTTCATATCATAGCTTTTCCTGAATCCTTGGAACAGTTGTTGTTTTTTCTTGGCTTTCTATAATATAATTATTTCTTTCAAAGCCAAAAGACAGATGCTAGCACAGTTTGTGGATGAACACTTTTTTTTAATACCGTAATAGATTTCATTTTGATAGATGCCATGTTTTAAGTCAGAAAGACATCCCTGATAGATACCTTTTACTAATAATTAAAACACAAACAGTATTTTATGGACGTGTGCTTGCAAATATGTGGTTTTTAGCTGTATAAGACAGTATGTTTATTTACTTACATCTTTTAAAATAATGATAAATGATGTCATAATCTTACCAGTCCAGCCTATTAAATAACATGATAACCTTAAAAGGAAAACTCCAAGCCTGAAGCCCGAACAGTCTAGAAGAAAATACAATTAGGAGAGAAGTTGTGTTACTCAAAGGTCGAAAAAGATAATACCCTAAGTTACAGCTGCACCAATTTGGCAATATAAATTACACAAGTTGAAGTTTAAAGAAGGCCCCTGAGAAGACCTATTTCCTTAGAAAGAATATGTTGAAGTTTCTTTTTCCTTGTTTGAAGTGGACTTGGAAGGATTTTTAAATGGCCAAATTCATGCTTTAAGGCCCCTAAGGGTTTAAGATACCCATTTTCTTAACTTTCAGAGTTCTAAAGCCGTGATGGCGAACCTGTGGCACGCGGAGCCATATTTGAGGGCACGTGAGGCATTGCCCTATGTCAGCTCCAGCACGCATGTGCGTATTGGCCAGCTGATTTTTGGCCTTCCAGAGGGCAGGGGGAGGCCGTTTACGCCCTCCCGAGACTTCAGGAAAGCCTCCTGAAGCCTGGGGAAGGCAAAAAAATGGCCCAATGGGCCTACCGGAAGTTCAGGAATGAACTTCCGGTAGGCCCGTTGGGCCCGTTTTTCACCATCCACAGGCTCCAGAGGCTTTCCTGAAGTCTGGGGAGGGCGAAAAAATGGCCCAATGGGCCTACCTGAAGTCCGGAGGCTTCAGTGAGGTCTGCATGCATGCGTGGGGGGGCAGCGTGGGGGTAGGGCATTGTATTATAGGTGTGGGCACACATGCGCGTGTTAGCGCACATGCGCGCGCCCTTTTGGCACCCGAGCAAAAAAAGGTTCACCATCACTGTTCTAAAGAGAGGGATGAGAGTCTCAAAACCTGTATAAATAATAACAAATAAGTTCGTAATTTTTAGTTCCATTCATACTGATAGTTTGGGGAAACTCTCGGGGCCTTAAATGAGATGCTGGCAGATTGTACGTGGGCCGCAGATGGTCAACTCTTATGTAGGACAGGAGTTTCTTCAATTGTTGTATCAGGCTGAATTAAACTTAAAATATATCCCTGGAGCGTACGTAAAATGACCTTGAGGAACAGGAGAAAGAGCTGCAACCAAGACAACAGTCAGATAAAAGAAACCTTAGTTCAGTGCAGAAATGTAATTTCAGAAAGCATCTCAGACATGATCATCATTAGTTCTCATGAAGATAAAGAGAAGGAGCAAGCTCTTTCAAGGTGTCTATGGAGATTCTCAGTCATCCAGGTCATGGTTGTCCCCAAGGTGCTTTTTCAAGAGGCAACTGGACTTTCTGGTTTTTTTCTTTGAAGACGTTTCACTTCTCATCCATTCTTGGATGAGAAGCGAAACGTCTTCAGAGAAGAACCAGAAAGTCAAGTTGCCTCTTGAAAAAGCACCTTGGAGACAAGCTCTTTCAAACTTCCAAGATTCTGTTAGTATAACCCTACAATAAAAGTACCGTATTTTTCGGAGTATAAGACGCACCGGAGTATAAGACGCACCTTAGTTTTTGGGGAGGAAAATAGGGGAAAACAATCTGCCTACCAGGTATTCATCTGGCTAGTGTCCTTAGTCTGGTCAGCTTCAGCACATTATTTTATCCCCTGTTTAGGACTTAAAAAAACCTTCTGAGAGAGTAACAGTGAAAGAGCATGCAAGCCAGTAAGAGCTGGGAAGATAGATAGCACCTGGTTAGGGCTAGAAAAAAACTTATTCAGAGCAGCTTCAGCACATTATTTTATCTCCTGGTTAGGGTTGCCACAAAGAAGAGGGAGTCAAGCTATTATCCAAAGCACCTGAGGGCAGGACAAGAAGCAATGGGTGGAAACTAATCAGGGACAGATTCAACCTAGGACTAAGAAGAAATTTCCTGACAGTTAGAACAATTAATCAGTGGAACAACTTGCCTCCAGAGGTTGTGAATGCTCCAACACTGGAAGTTTTTAAGAAGAGACTGGATAACCATTTGTCTGAAGTGGTGTAGGTTTCCTGACTAAGCAGGGGGTTGGACTAGAAGACCTCCAAGGTCCCTTCCAACTCTGTTATTCTATTCTATTCTATTCTATTCTATTCTATTCTATTCTATTCTATTCTATTCTATTCTCCGGTGTGATGTATGCATCACCCACACTTAAAGAGCGATGAGGTTAAGGAAGATACTGACTGGCCCTTAGTCAAAATCTGAGTCAGACTGAATCTTATTGAGATCGTACTAGGATTTCTGCAGTCAGCTTGATTTTGGAAGCCTGTTATTATCAGAAGGAAATTGCTATCTAGAGACCTTTTCTCTAGTTTCCTGCTGGAAGATTATCATTGGGTTCATTATAACCGTTATGTTTTTCATCTAGGATTATGTTCCCATGTGCATTTATGGTACATATTTTCTTAGTTCATGCAACCCAAAGACACGCAAGAGATATCTAACCAAGGTTACCTCTGTGGAAACTCAGCATAGCGTGCAAATATATTGAATTTTTACCTGGTCTGGTTAAGTGGGCTGTATGAATACAGCTTATGACAAGTGGGAGGAAAATGGCTAGGTTACATTTTCCACGGCTGCGCCTTCTGACTTTTTAAAAAAAATTATTTCTTTTTCAGCTGCCCAATTGATATTTTTTTAAAAAAGTGGATATGCACACAATGGTGTGAGTAGATTTGAGGATGCTTCGTTGCTAAGACAGAAAATTAACCCAGAGGTTTTTTTTAAAAAAATAACAAATATTCCTCTGAATTCTGCAAGTATTCTATTCACTCGGGATATTCTGGGCCACCACAGGGAAGACGTATGTTGACTTTAGAGCAGATTATCATTACTGTCAACAGTCATGAAATCAGGAGGAGGAGTGCAGGCAACTGTATCAAACCACAAAAGAGAAGACACTCACCCAGACTTGACAACAACCTCTCTGCATTCCTGCTGTAGCTTAATGATACAAAGGAAGGCAGGTAGAATCTAGCCACAGTCACAGGACACAGTCTCTCTCTCATTTAGGCTTGAGGAATTGCTAGTTGAGGGCTGCTTCTTGTCTCTCCTTCTTCTCTCTTTTTCTTTCTCTCTCTCTCTCTCTCTCTCTCTCTCTCTCTCTCTCTCTCTCTCTCTCTCTCTCTCTCTCTCTCTTCTTTCTCTGTCTTTCTCTGTCTTTCTCTCTGTGTATGTCTCTTTCTCTCCCTCTCTTTCTCCTTCCCTCTCTGTCCCACTTTCTTTCTCTTTCTCTTTATCTCTCTCTCTCTTTCTCTCTCTTTCTCTTTCTGTCTCTCTTTCTCTTTCTCTGTCTCTTTCTCTCTTTCTCTCTCTCTTTCTCTTTCTCTTTATCTATGTTTGTCTCTCTCTTTCTCTCTCTCTTTCTCTTTTTCTCTCTGTCTCTTTCTCTGTCTTTCTTTCTCTCTCTCTCTCTCTCCCCTCTCTCTCTCTTTCTCCTTCCCTCTCTCTCTCCCACTTTCTTTCTCTTTCTCTTTCTCTTTATCTCTCCCTTTCTCTTTCTGTCTCTCTTTCTCTTTCTCTCTGTCTCTTTCTCTCTCTTTCTCTTTCTCTTTCTCTTTCTCTTTATATATATATATATATATATCTCTCTCTCTTTCTCTTTTTCTCTCTGTCTCTTTCTCTGTCTTTCTCTCTCTCTCTCTCCTCTCTCTCTCTTTCTCCTTCCCTCTCTCTCCCACTTTCTTTCTCTTTCTCTTTATCTCTCTCTCTCTTTTCTTTCTTTCTCTCTCTCTCTCCCCTCTCTCTTTCTCTCTCTTTCTTTCTCTCCTTCTCTGTCTCTCCCTTTCTCTTTTTCTTTCTTTCTCTCTCTTTCTCTCTCTCTTTCTCTGTCTTTCTCACTTTCTCCCTCTCTTTCCCCCTCTCTCTTTCTCTCTCTCTTTCTCTGTCTTTCTCACTTTCTCCCTCTCTTTCTCCCTCTCTCTCTCTTTCTCTCTTTCTCTTTCTCTGTCTCTCTCTGTCTCTGTCTCTCTCTTTCTCTGTCTCTCTCTCTGTCTTTTTCTCTCTCTCTGTGTGTGTCTCTTTCTCTCTCTCCCTTTCCCTCCCTCCCTCCCTCCCTCCCCCCCCCCTCTCTCTCTCTCTCTCACACACACACCCCAAATAAGAATCTTCATAAGCAACCCATTGGCTTAAGGGTAATTAGGAGTCTTGCATTATGGCTGATGGGTTCACAAACATTTCAACTGATCATCAAGAAGTCCACTCACCTTCTACAGGTAGTCCTCAACATATGACTGCAATCGAGCCCAACGTTTCTGTCATTAAGTCAGACATTTGTTAGGTGAGCTTTGACTCATTTTACGACCTTCCTTGCCACGGTTGCTACTTGAATCATGGCAGCTGATGAGTTAGTAACCCGGTGGTTAAGTGAATCTGGCTTCCCCATGGATTTTGCTTGTCAGAAGATTGCTAATGGGGATCACATGACCTTGGGACATAGCAACGGTCATAAGTACGAAGTGTCTGAATTTGAATCACACAATCATGGGAATACTGCAAGTCTGTGCAAAACAAAGACACATTTTTCAGTGCCATTGTACCTTTGAGCGGTCCCTAAACAAACGGTTGTAAATCAAGGACTATCTGTAGTTGAATTTGCCTCTTGCTGACTTCTAAGATATCTCCATGTAATTTTCTTGGCAATATTATGGAACGAATCTACCACTACAGGCAGTCCTTGACTTACGACCACAAGTGAGCCCAAAATTTCTGTTGTTAAGTGAGGCCTTTGTTAAGTGAGTTTTGCCCCATTTTACCCAACTTTTCTTGCCACAGTTGTTAAGTGAATCATTACCATTGATAAGTTAGTGACCCGGTTGTTAAGTGAATCTGGCTTCCCCGTTGACTTTGCTTGTCAGAAGGTCGCAAAAGGGGATCGCATGACCCCCTAGGACAGGGGTCGGCAACCTTAAACATTCAGAGAGCCATTTGGGCCAATTTCCCACAGAAAAGAAAACACCGGGAGCCACAAAACTCTTCCCATGCCTGACTATTTCCTGAGCGGCCACAAAACTAACATATACTGTATAGTTGAATTAAAGATTCTGTTTTCTTCTGAAACTTTTCATTTCTTGGATTTATCCATGGTTGGCCTACCAGGAGTTGAAAAGCTTAATAAATTGCGTGTCGGTGGGGGTCGCATATTGGCAGTTGTGATGCATATTTTGAGCAACTGCGAGCTGCAGCAGAGGGATGAAAGAGCCACATGCGGCTCTAGAGCCGCGGGTTGCTGACTCCTGCCCTAGGACACATGAACCAGTTTGCCAAGCATCTGAATTTTGATCACATGATTACGGGGATGCTGCAAAGGTCGTAACTGTGAAAAACGGTCGTAAGTCACATTTTTCAGTGCCGTTGTAACGTGGAATAGTCACTAAACAAACTGACAGTAAGTGTACTGTCTTCTGAAGTGTTTTTCCAACTCCTCACTCGAGTTTAGTAACCTGGTTGTTAAGTAAAGCTGGCTTCCTCATTGACTTTGTTTCTCAGAAGGTTGCAAAAGGGGATCACATAGACAATGCAACCGTCATAAATGTGAGTCCATTGTCAAGCATCCAAATATAAATCACGTGACCATGGGGGATGCTACAATGGTCGTAAGTGTGAAAAACTATCATAAGTCCTTTTTTCCAGTGCCGTTGTAACTTTGGCTGGTCGCTAAACGAACTGTTATAAGTCGAGAATTACCCATATCGATCCAAGAATAAATTTCAAAAGCATAATCTAAGTTCAGTTACCCAGGCAGTCCTCAACTTATGACCCACAAGGGAGGCCCAAATTTCCATTGCTAAGCAAGGTGATCGTTTGTGAGTTTTGATCCATTTTATGATTTTTTTTGCCACAGCTTTTAAACAAATCACTGCAGTTGTTAAGTGAATCATGGGATCCTTCAGTGAATCTGCCTTTGACTTTGCTTGTCGGAAACCAGCGGGCGAGGTTACAAATGGTGATCACATGATCCCAGGACAATAGAACTGTCATAAATACAAGCCAGTTGCCAAACGCCCACATTTTGATCACATGACCATAGGGATGGTTGTTAGTGTGAAAACCAATCATATGTTTTTTTATTAGGGCAACCTGGTCTACCCAAATAGGGGACGGAGCATACTGCTTCAAACACTTAATCTCTCCCCTGGTATAGCTGACCAATCGAGGAAAGCCTGTGACTTAGAGGTTAATACATCTACCTAATACCCTGTTTTAGGACTCTGTCCAAACGTTTGGGTTGGCAATATATAAACCAACAATATATGTTTGTATATATTGATGTAATATAGCTTTAAATGTATGCTATGTTCCGATTGGCTGTAGTGTTGCAAGTTGCCATAAGAGGGAGCTAGAGTTCATAGCTTATTCTCTCTGTTACTGTCTCTGTGATTCTCTGATACTCTCTCTGATATTCTGTTATGTTTGTAAGTTGTGATATCTTTGTTTAATGTATATAACAAAGACAAACTGGTAAGAAGAATCTGTACTTCTAGATACTGACAGATTTGAACGTGTATGACATGGACTGCTTATTGGACTGTGCTAACTCTTAAAGTAAAAACTATATGCACTTTAATGTATCTGTGTGTGTGACTGAATTCATACCTACTGCAATATCCCGTTTCTATGTGCATGTCCTTGATAACTCAAGGGTTGCTCTGCACATAACTTAACACCCTGTTTCCCCTGATAATAAGCCCAATCGGGCTTTTGAGTGCATGGCAATAAGACCAAGTGCTTATTTCAGGGTTCAGAAAAATGTAAGACAGGGTCTTATTTTCAGGGAAAGACGGTATGTAAGTAGCCTGGGTTCAAATCCCAGAAAGGTATGGCTAGTTGACGAGAGCTAAATAGCTTGAAATAGATCTCTACTAGTCTCCCTTTATTTCTTTGTTGGTAAATATAAATTTAACACAATCATAAGTTACTTTTTTCAGTGCTGTTGTAACTTCGAATGGTCACTAAATGAATGACTGTAAGTCGAAGGACTACCTGTGTTTTCCCACCCAGAGAAGAGTTTGTGCATTAGATTTATATCGATCAGACATGCAGGGTACCCCAAAAGTTGTGCTTTGATGGAGGCTGAATACTGGTTTGGAGATGTCTTCCCTTTCTCTGCCTTTTGAATTGACTCTTTATCAACATCACAATACTATTCCCTGTGCTCTGGGTTTCATTTGTTGTTTAATTAACAACAAACAACAACAACACATGCATTCCTCTATTTTTTTTTTAAAAAAGATGTGACTTGGATATCTGTTTTTAGTTTTCTTCCTTGGTTTTGTATATATGGTTTCTGTATTTTGTTGTAGTAAGTAGTAAGTAGGTACCGTAGTAATAAGGATCGAAAAAGTATTTCCTTTTTCAATCCTTATTAAAACCGTGCAATTTTCTTTTTTAAAAAAAAGTAAAAATGCATCACAATTTGGTATCCTCAAGCAGTTATTTTGCGCTGATAAAACTTGTAAGCAAGCCAGAAAGGTTGAGCCTATTTTCCATATGCCTTTTTATTCTTTTGTTATTCCCTGTCATATTTTAGATTTCCCTTTTGTGCTATGTAGGACATAATTATAGTAACAGGCCTGTTGGACTGTACTTTTCAGCAAATATACACAAATAGTCAAACTTTCTTTGTTGCCAGAGAGTAATCCCATTTAACAATGGAATTCAGTACTGAAGCAAAACACATTTTTTGAGTAAATACTCTAAACAGTACAATAGCAGGAATTTTATACAGAGACTTACAAAGGCCTTACTATAAAGAGCCAGTTTTTATTATTAGAACATAGATAGATAGATAGATAGATAGATAGAGAGAGAGAGAGAGAGAGAGAGAGAGAGAGAGAGAGAGAGAGAGAGAGAGAGAGAGAGAGAGAGAGATAGACACACACACACACACACACACACACACATATATATATATGTAGGTCTTTGGTTATCCGGGTTTTCTCCCGCGTGAAATTGAAAGTGGAAGCGGGAGAAAACCCGAATAACCAAAGACCTACATACAAACACCCTCGAAAACCTCAGAAAACGCACACACACACACACACACACACACACACACACACACACACACAAACACACAATTTTGGATTTAAAGGAATTTGCAGCTATCCTTATCCTGCAGACCAACAGTTGGCCAATAATTTTGTGTTTCGTTGTCACTATATTGTTTAGGAGTTTGATCTTCCCCAGGGAAATAGAGATTGCTATAGTCTCATTTCATTTTATTTTGTTTCATTTCATTTCACTGACTTCTGCAGACTTCCTTGTTCCTATGTTACAGCGAGAGATAATTGAAACTTCAAAAACATCATCTTGTTTTGTTATCCATTTAAATCAAGAATGGGTTTCGGTTGTTGTTTTTTCAAAATCTTCAGGCAATTCGCAAATTCCCCTTCTTGTTCCTTTCTTTCAATGGATCTTTTGCAAAAGATGTCCCCTACAGTTTGTGGCCGTTAAATTTAAAGTTGTGCTATAACTGGCTGAATTATTAATTGGATTAATTTGGGAAGGGGACAGGAAGTTGTAAAGGAATTGTCTATGGAGATTCTCAAGCATCCAGGTCATGGTTGTCCCAAATGTGCTTTTTTCAAGAGGCAACTGGACTTTCTTGGGTTTTTTCTTTGGAAGACATTTCGCTTCTCATTCAATAAGCTTTTTCAGAATGTGGGTATATGCATAATTTTGTATTTATTTATTTGTTTGTTTTGTCATGTTTATGCAGTGCAGGGATGTCAAACTCGATTTCATTGAGGGCCGCATCAGGGTTGTGTTTGACCTCCGGGGTGGGCGGGGCTAGGGTGGGCGTGGCCAGCTCAATATCACTCTTGTCGGTGCTTGTGTTGGCCCGAATGCTCTGTCAGCAAAAATGGGCTCCTGAGCTCCATTTTGGGCTCCTGCAACCCTCTTCCAGCTCCGTTTTCACTGGCAGAGGCACCGCGGGCCAGTCCTTCGCTTTTTCCAGGGTGGCCCCTTGGGCCAGATCTAAGCACCTCACGGGCCAGATCCGTCCTCCGGGCCTTGAGTTTGACACCCCTGATGTAGTGTATATTGGGGGTTATGACCAGGAGTGGGTTCCTCCTGGTTCGAACCGGTTTGGGCAAACCGGTAGTGACCCGCTGGTGATATCTCGATGATGTTACCGACCTGGTTCGGTCGGCGCCGGTCCGTGGGTGCCGCCATCTTTTTTTTTGAATTTTTTTCAAAAACAAAATTTCGAATTTTTAATTAATTTATTTTTTCTTCTGAGCATGCGCAGAAGCCAAGTTTCTGACACTGTGCATGCGGTTGCCATCTTGTTTTTGGCTTTTTTCCCCCCAGATTTTTTGCCACTGCGCATGCACGCCCACGCGGCGTGGGAGGAAGTGAACCGGCAGCGAGGTATGTAGCAACCCACCCCTGGTGATGACCCTTTGAGAGCTGTAGGCAACAAAATTTCATTTTAATGTATGCCGATTAGTGTACGTTCAAAGTGACAACAAAGTTTTTCTAAGTCTAAGTCATGACCTGGATGCCTGAGCATGTCCATAGACATTTAGCGATGCACTTTGAGATGAACACCCTTCGAATGATGCCGGAATATGAATAGATTTCCAGAAAAAATTGCAGACTACAGGAACCATTTGCACTTCAGTTTGTGATGCAGACAACTTGAAGTCCACAATTCTGGGAATTGAAGTCCACAGGTCTTAAAGTGGCCAAGATTGAGAAACACTGTGTTAAAGGATTCCCATTGTCCAGGGGTCTGCAACCCGCGGCTCTAGAGCTGCATGTGGCTCTTTCATCCCTCTGCTGCGGCTCCCTGTCGCTCAAAATATGCGTCACAACTGCCAATGTGCGACACCCACCGGCACGTGATTTGTTGAGCTTTTCGACCCATCTTTTTTTTCAGAGTTCAAAATGTTTTTTGTTGCATGCAGAAATAAAAATGTGTTTTCTCTGTAGCAGGTCATTGATTTCATAAATGCAACACACTATAGTTTTTTTTATACATAGCATAAAGGTAAAAAGTAATACATGCAGTGTTATCTTCATTTTAGATATCAAAAGGGTTTTGTGGCTCCCGGAGTTTTCTTTTCTGTGGGAAATGGGTCCAAATGGCTCTTTGAGTGTTTAAGGTTGCCGACCCCTGCCATTGTCAAAGCAGATCCTACAACTGCCTTGTAAGGAAGGCTCCTCCTGCTATTATCCCAGATTGTAGGCGCAGAGCTAAAGCTTTAGTAGAGGCACGAGTGCTTTTTGTGGGAAGAGATTAAACATCCAAAGCTGGCTTGGAGTAGCCACTTTACATAGTAAAGTCTACATTTGGCCAAGAGGCTCCTTACTAATGCTTCTTGTTTTTACTCTGGCATTCTACTAATCCGAGTGTGGCATAAATAGGTCTGTATGGGGGAAGACCTCTGATTTCAAGATGCTATTAAGATGGGACAGATGGCATTTGAGAAAGCAATTACGGCTTTGTCCCAGAGGGGCTTTTTTCACAAATCAACTGGACTTTTTAAGGTGTTTTTTTTTCCCATTGAAAACGTTTCGCTCCTCATCCACGAAGCTTCTTCTGTCCAGAACTGAAGAAGCTTCTTGGATGGGAAGCAAAACGTTTTTTTTAAAGAACAAGAAAGTCCAGTTGCCTTTTGGAAAAAGCACCATCTTGTGGGCAGGGGGGAGACTTTTTGGGACAACCATGACCTGGATGATTGAGAACCTCTATAGATTATGGGTTAG
>JALIGW010000005.1:72133799-72158799 GCA_023053685.1 Diadophis punctatus similis
GAACCTGGCTTTGGCAAGCTTCGAAGTCTGGTCTAATGATTAAGAAACCGGGTTAGAAACCAGAAGACCATGAGTTCTAGTCCCGCTTTTGGCACGAAAGCCACCTGGGTAATTTCGGTCCACATTCTCAGTCCAAGCCACCTCACGGGGGAGAAAATAGGAGGAGGAATTTATACCGGTATTATTATTATTATTATTATTATTATTATTATTATTATTATTATTATTATTATTATTATTATTATTATTATTATTATTATTATTATTATTATTATTATTATTTAGTAGTATTGTTATTGTTGTTATTGTTATTGTTGTTGTTATTATTATTAGTAGTATTGTTATTGTTATTGTTGTTGTTGTTACTGTTGTTATTATTATTATTATTGTTATTGTTATTGTTATTGTTATTATTGTTATTATTATTGATGGTTTTTTTAGATTTATTATTAGAGTTGGAAGGGGCCTTGTAGGTCATCCAGTCCAACCCCCTGGGGCTCAAGCAGGAGTTCCTACACCATTTGAGACAGATGGCAGTCCAGTCTCCCCTTGAAGATCGCAAGTGTTTGGGCTCTCACAACCTCCGCTGGCAAGCTGTTTCACTGGTTGATTGCTCTCACCATTAGAAAGTTTCTCCTCACTTCCAGGTTGAATCTCTCCTTGGTCAGCTTCCATCCATTATTCCTTGATTGGCTTTCTGGTGCCATAGAGAACAGCCTGTGATGGTTATGGTGATGGTGATGGTGATGGTGGGATATAAATCCTTCCTTCTTTCCTTTAAAAGTCTAAACCCGGTGGGCGAGTTTGGAAAGCAAGGAAGGGGAGAACGTTCGCTGGAGTGGGGTAGATCGGATGGGACGACGGCTGGTCGAAGGGGGACATCCCCGCCTCCTTCCCAAAGGGCGGGCTGGGGGCTTGGGAGCCCTTAGGACTGGGTTACAGAGGTTGCGAGAGGAGAATAGGGACGGCCGTCCTTCCTTCCTGGAGTGGGGGAGACAAATCCGGCGGCTAGCAGAGCAGCAGCCCCCGTGGCGAGTTTTTGTCTTGAGCTCTCCTCCGCTTGGGGCGAGGGCGCCTCCCTCCCGGAGCTGAGGTCGCTGTTAAACTCGGCTGCCTAAAAGGTCGGGGAAGGGGGAGCGGGAGGAAGCTGGCTCTGCTTCATCCTGGACGAAGTGTCTTTTCCAGGAATGGGGGAAAGTGCTTCCCTGCCGCCCCCGTCGAAAATTAGCCCTTTTCCTGCCAGAGTGAATGTCCCTGATGGATTCAGGATGAAGTTTCCTTCCCTCTTCTTTCTTCTCTTTTCTCTCTTCTCCTCCTCTCTTCTTCCTCTCTTTTCCCTCTCCTCTCTTCTTCTCTCCTCTTTTTTCTTCTCCTCTCTCCTCTCTTTTCTCTCCTCTCTCTTCTCTCTCTTCTTCTCTTTTCTCCTTTATTCTTCCTCTCTTTTCGCTCCTCTTCTCTCCTCTTTTTTCTTCTCCTCTCTCCTCTCTCCTCTCTTTTCTCTCCTCTTCTCTCCTCTTTTCTCTTTTCTCTCTTCTCTCTCTTCTCTTCTCCTCTCTTCCTCCTCTCTTTTTCTCTCTTTTTCTCCTCTTTTATCTCTTCTCTCTTCTTTTTCTTCTCCTCTTTTCTCTCTTCTCTCCTCTCTTTTCTCTCTTCTTCTCCTCTCCTCTTCCTCCTCTCTCTTCGTTCTTCTCTTCTTCTCTCCTCTTTTTTCTTCTCCTCTCTCCTCTCTTTTCTCTCCTCTCCTTTTTTCTCTCTCCTCTCTCTTCTCTCCTGTCTTCTCCTCCCTTTTCTCTTTTCTATCTCCTCCTCCTCTCTTTTTCTCTCTTCTTCCTCTCTTTTCTCTCTTCTCTCTTCTTTTTTCTTCTCCTTTTTTCTCTCTTCTCTCCTCTCCTCTCCTTTCTCTCTTCTCTTCTCTTCTCTCCTCTTTTCTCTTTTCTCCTCTCTCTCTCTCTCTCCCTCCCTCCCTCCCCCCACCCCGAAATAGCCACAACAGTAAAGCTAGGACCGTAGCACAACCTTGACTTTTGGGAGAGAGGATGAAAACGAATTCAAACTGCCTCCCATCTGAATGAGCGATGCTAGTCCCAGTTGAAGATTATCCAAGCTTTCCTTCTCGAAAGACGGAAACGAAGCAGACCTAATTCCTGCAGAATAATTTAACTCATCCTGCGCCCACTTCTTCGGATCTCATTCCCTCCCCAAACTCGGCATCTGTTCCCGCACAATGTGCTAAACCGTCAACTGCGGTTAACGCAACCGTTTGGGAGCGACTCGTTGGTCCCAGGAGCCCATAACTCCTCTTATGATGGGAATGAGCTCCATTCACACGAATCCTTGCGACAGATAAAAGTGGTTGGTTTGGGCTTGAGTTCGCCGTCGGGGTTGGTAAATTACGGCTCGGGCGTTCGAGGGTGGCGCCAGGTAACTTGAAGGAGGCCCGAACCAGCTTTAGCGCGACTTTGGGACACGAGGGAGTTCAGCACAGGACAGTACCGGGTCTAGAAACTTGGGATCTGGAAGCTCAGAAGTCTTAGGTCTTCGGAGGGAGACTCCCCCCCCCCTCGATCTCCTCCTCCGCTGGGCGTGCGGGACGGGGTACCTGATCTCTCTGGGTAGAGATCTCTGAAGCTTCAAGAAACTTAAGGGGGGGCAGGAAAGCGCTGGTGGGGGGAGGAAAACAAACTTGCTTGGAAACCAGCCAGAGAACTGCAGTTTGGCAGCCTAGAGAACTACCCACGCGGCCAAAGCCTGCATGATCTCTGGAATCTGGCGGGTTCACATTCGCAAGTCCCAGAAATGTACACGTGTGCGGGCGTTCCCGCTTTTTTTTTTAAACTCAGCGTTTCCAGGGAGGGTCCCCCCCCCCTTTCTCTTCCTCTTCTAATTCTTGCAAGGGGCGGGGAGGGAAAGGGAGACTAATGGGACGCCCCCCACCTCAAACACAAGACATTGAAAAGGAGCAGACGTTTGGAGACCGATTGAGCTTCGAGATGCAATCCTCCCTCCCCCCCCCCTTTTAAGGGGAAAATGTACCGATGATGATGATGTTATTAGTGGTGGGAATAACAACCGTAATAACAAGAAGAGGAAGTCTGTCTGGTGGGGAGAGAAGAACAGCGAAGCTTCTGGCGGTGGTTTTTTCTTTTTCTTTTTTCTTTTTTTTCTTTCTTTTTTTTCTGGTGGTGTTCCTCCTCCTTTGGGCGGGTGAGGGAAGGAGGGGGGGGGCAACCTAAATCTTTACCAAGCTTCTATTCTGTGGCTTCAACAAACAGAATCCCCATTACTTCACGGCGCCTTTTGTCGGCCCTATACAAATGAGAACAAAATGGTTATTCAGGAACGATTTGTATTGTGTGGTGGCTCTCACAAAGCGCACTGTTATTGTATTAAAAAGAACCATCTGTAGCAGAAACAATGGCATTAAATTATCTTTGAATACCACTGCCAAAAAAAATAATAATATAAAGCTTTTATTCTTTATTCTTATTATCCTTCATGGGAAAAAAGAGGGGGGGGAAGGAAGGAGAAAAGGGGACAGAGAATTGACTTTTTTGTTGTGGGTCCATTCTTATAACACACAGCGCGCGCGCGGGCGGGCGCACACACCACACACACACTACACACAGAAAAACAGCCATTTGGATTTTTTAAGCCATACCATAAACGATTTCTCTCTCTCTCTCTCTCTCTCTCTCTCTCATCTCTCCTCTCTCCTCTCTCTCTCTCTCTCTCTCTCTCTCTCTCTCTCTCTCTCTCTCTCTCCTTCCTTCCTTCCTTCCTTCCTTCCTTCCTTCCTTCCTTCCTTCCTTCCTTCCTTCCCTCTTTCTCGCTCCCCCCCCCCATTCTAGGGGCTGCAGTTTAATGCTAGGAGTAAGACTTGGAGGGTGTGTAGGCAAGCAGTAGAACCGGGGCTAGAAAACCCCGGTTTCATTCGTTCGGGTTGAGGGAGAAGGACGAAGCGAAGGGCACTAGCGGAGCTTCCGAGCCTCTGCCCGGGCGTCCGGGAGGAAAAAGGGCATCCAAGCCTGGAGAGGCCGAGTGAGACGCGAGAGCCCCCCCTCCCCACGGACTTGGCGTTTCTTCGGCCAATCAATCACACGGCTTCCGAGACAGCCGTCCGGACTGGAAAGAATCTGTAAGTAACTTCAGCAACTTTGTCACGAACTCCAGTCGGCTTTTTCTCACCTTCGCCTTGGGGGGTGGGGGGGTAGAAGGGGGGGAAGGAGATGTAGAGAAAGGAAAAGGTGGGGGGACCCTGAAATCGGGGGAGGATGGGGGGGGGGGGACGACTCTTTGACTGTCTGGATAATTTTCATATTTTGGCTTCTCGCTTCTTCCTTCCTTTCCCTGTTCCCATTTTGGGATTGAAAGTGAGGGTTTCTGGAAAGCCGAATTGATGGGCTGGCAAATTCATACCCGCCGCGGCATTCTCTTCTTTCTGTATCCTCCTTCTCCTTTCCCCCTCTCCGCCCCCACTTCCCCACCCGACATCAGGAAGGAAGGAAGGAAGGAAGGAAGGAAGGAAGGAAGGAAGGAAGGAAGGAAGGAAGGAAGGAAGGAAGGAAGGAAGGAAGGAAGGAAAAGATAAGATGAGGGAGAGGAAAGAGCGTTCACACAAAAAGCGGGAGGTTCAAAAAAGTGCCTGGCAAGAAAGCGAAAGCCGGTTTGGGAAATACACTCAGCGAAAGGCCAAACCGAACGAGAGAAGTGAGTGACCGGGGACTCAGCTCCCTGTTCTTCTGTGTGAATCTGACTCGGCGCATCCTGAACTTCCGGGAACCAGGTAAAGGAGGAAGAGGGAGTGATGGAGGCGGCGAGGACCGGAGAGGAGAAAGAGCGGAGGAGAGGAGGGGTGGTGGTGGGGGAATGGAAAAAAAGGAGGAAGAGGAAAATCAGAGAGCGCGGATTACCTGCGAAGGCTTCAAAGGGTGCTGGCGTGGTGCCAGACGCCGAGGCTGGCTCTTGCTTACTCGCGCCCCTGATGGTCAGAGGGCGACCGAGCCCTTCGCCCGCTCGCTCCTTCGCCCTTCGGAGAGGCCAGGGCTGTTCCCACCGCCCCAATTTGCTCGGCGCCCCCCCCCCCCCCAATCCAAAGAACCAGGGATTCTCCCTTCGTCGCTGCAGCGGCTTTGACGGCTTCGCGCGGAACAACGAAGAGCGAAAGAGCGAAGACGTCGCTAATTACAATGGAGAATTAATCTCCCCCAGTCCAGTCCAGTCCAGTCCAACCCCGTCGCCGGCCGCTCGGGTTCTGCGTATCCCCAGCAAAAGGGGTTCTCGCCCGGAGACGAAGTTGCGTCTGTTTTGATCCCTCCCTCCCTTCTTTCTTTCCTTCCTTTCCTCCCGTTCCCCTTCTTCCTTCCTTCCTTCCTTCCTTCCTTCCTTCCTTCCTTCCTTCCATCCTTCCTTCCCTTTCTCCTCCCATCTTCCTTTCCTTCCTTTTCCTTCCTTTCCCCCTTTCCTTCCCATCTTCCTTCCTTCCTCCTTCCTTCCTTCCTTTCCCCTTCTCCTTTCCTTCTTCCTTCCTTCCTTTCCTTCCTTTCCCTTCTCCTTCCCATCTTCCTTCCTTTCCTTCCTTCCCTTTCCTTCCTTCTTCCCTCCCTTTCCTTCCTTCCCTTTCTCCTTCCCATCTTCCTTCTTCCTTCCTTTCCTTCCTTCTTCCCTCCCTTTCCTTCCTTTCCCCTTCTCCTTCCCTCTCTTCTTCCTTCCTTCCTTTCCTCTTCTCCTTCCATCTTTCTTCCTTCTTTCCTTCCTTCCCTCCCTTTCCTTCCTTCTTCCCTCCCTTTCCCCTTGCCCTTCTCCTTCCCATCTTCCCTCCCTCCTTCCTTTCCTTCCTTCCCTCCCTTTCCTTCCTTCTTTCCTCCCTTTCCCCTTGCCCTTCTCCTTCCCATCTCCTTCCTTCCCTTTCCCTTTCCGCTTCTCTCTCCTTCTTTCCTCCCTCCCTCCCTCCTCTCTTCCTCCCTCCTTCCCTCTCTCTCCGGATTTCCTGCTTTTTTTTTACTCTCCCTCCCCCCCCCCCAAAAAAAACTTTAGGTTATTTTACAGGCTGCCGTAGATCAAGGTTAATCTCGGGTTGAATGACGGAGCTGTGATTGACAAGGGAGAAGGTGTGGAAGGCAAGGCGAGCTGTCTTATTTACAGCCCACTGCCGGCTACAGGGGCTTTGTTAGAAATGGGAAGCTAATTTAGCGCTGATCAAAAGCACCACGGAGTTAAAGGGGCTGGTAATGACTGCTAATTTCATTTCAGCCTCATACATCCCCGACCGCTATAATTAAAGACGCGCTATTTAAATACAGGTGAAGAGGCTTTTTAAGAGCGATTTGGGGTGGGGGGGGAAGGGAGAGAAGGAGGTGAGGCTGTTGCCGTTTATTTAGGCTCTCTGTCGCGAAGGCTGGCGGCGGGACTGGGGGAAACTGAATATTTCACGTCCAGGTCCTTCCCTGCGAGGAGGAATCGCGGTTTAAAATTGGGCCCTGTTTTCTGGTGGCGCCGCACAGCCTTCCTTGTCTTCAATAAGAAGAAGAAGTAGGCGCCAATGGAAAAATAAATGTTATGTTTCATGTCACTGCGGTCCATAAATAGGAGACCGGGAGAGCCTCGAATATGGATCCATTTCTCTCGATCTGATGACTTTTAAGGAGAAACCTAAGCAGGCTGTGGGGGGGGGGGAAGGGGGGGGAGGGCTATTGGTTGGTTAAGATGGAGAGGAAAAGGGATAAGCTTCCCCCCCTCTAAGTACCTCTAAGGAAGATCATATATTAATTAAATTGCCCCCTTCCCTCCCCCCCCCCCCATTTCATGCCAGATTTCATGCGAAAGATGTCGTTTCTGAACCCCGATGTAAATATCTCTCTCTAGGGTGAACTTCAAAGGACAAAAGCTTCACATTTTCGGTTAGTTAAAACTGATACCAAAAAGAGAGAGAGAGAGAGTTGGGGGAGAGAGAGGGGGGGTGGGGGAAGGAGAAGAAAAAGGGAAAGGAGTTAGCCTTAATCTCTCTCTCTCTTTTTTTTATCCATGAGGACTAAAGATCCGTACTCGACCCCGCTAAGCTCGCAAGCTTGCAACGGCTCTTCTTCAGAGGTTGCAAGGCGCTTAGAGGAGAGGCGCGGGGGGGGGGGGGACCTGTGTAGGATGTGCGAGCGCCCCCTGTCGGCTACAGAGCCCGGCCGGAGCGACGCAGCAGGCGCCTGGACGAATTCCTGCGCCTGGCGCGTAAAAACTTTAGCCACTTAACAAAAACAATAAACCGGCAATTAAAGTCAAAAGTAGAGGAAAGAGACTCGTCTTAGCGCACGCTGCGCCGGCCCACAACTTGCCTTTTGGGCAATTCGCTAGAATTTTGGGACGCCCCCCTGCCGTTTTTAAATAGGAGACCACCACCCCCATCCTTCCTTTTCATCTCATTTTTTTTCCTTATGAGCGGGAGGGAATATGAAAGACAAGCCGGTGTCGGATCCATCTGTCCTTTTCACTTTTTTTCTAGGATATAGAATATCTGTATATTTCTAGGATATAGAATATCTATATAGGATATAGAACATCCTATATAGAATATAGGATATAGAATATCCTTACCGTCCCTGTCCTAATGTTCCCTCTTATCAGTACTCATTTTATGTATATAAACAATGTTATATCTAGGTATATTACCAACACGTACTTGACATAAATAAATAAATAAATAAATAAATAAATAAATAAATAAATAAATAAATAAATAAATAAATAAATAAATAAATAAATAAATAAATAAATAAATAAATAAATAAGTAAATAAATTTGCCCGCAAGGGAACCACAATACAAATAAGGCTCTAAGGTTTAATTTGAAAACTGCCCCTGCATTATAAGTGTTGGGTATCCATCGGTGTTACCGACCCACAGAGGAAACCTGACTAGCGATGGCTGGTTAAAAAATGTATACTTGAAACGAAACTCGTTAGGGTATCCACCAACAGGTGTGCCGTTGAAACGCAAGTTAACATTCCGAATGTGCGTGTGTGTGGGGGGGGTGTCTGTGATACACACGACGTTTCGGTGGAGGGACAAATGTCATTTAAGGGCTCGTTCCCCCCCCCCCACCCGCCCATCCGGTCAGCATTATCTGGCAACACAACTAATAAATCTGCTAATGTAAGATCTTCAATAAAAGAGAAACAATGGTTATCTCGAGCATTTAAATTGGTTCCCCCACTTCTTTCGGACAAAATGATTTAGTTCAGATAAAGGGACATTGGCAGTTTGTGGTATAGATGTGGGTGGGTGGGTGGGTGCCACACTGCCAATGCCCTTTTATCTCAGCCACATCATTTCATGCGAAGGGAGAACCAGGGCCAAATTAAGAAGCCTTTTTTCTCCTCTGCCAAGCTTCTAAACATATTTTTTTAATTTGCGTTTTTTCCTAGTTCTCTTGTTTAACCGTTGGCTTTTCGGGGATATTTCCAAAGATGCCAAAAGCGAAAAACCATTCAAACCGAATCCATAAAGGCAGGGAAGCAGCCTGTGCAGCGCCCACGTGCCAATCCCCCCTGAACGTCCTCAAGGGATGACCGCGCAGAGCTTTAGGTCCAAAACGCGTCCTGATCAAGGGCTCATTGACACCCTGAATCACTGAAACTACCGTATCATTATTCGGATTTCTGATGGGGCTGACTTCTTGTACACGCCACAGCCCCTCTCCGAATTGCCTTTTTAAAATATATATAGTATATAATATTATATATATTATAATATTAAGTAATCTCTCTCTCTCTCTCTCTCTCTCTCTCTCTCTCTCTCTCTCTCTCTCTCTCTCTCTCTCTCTCTCTCTCTCTCTCTCTCTCTCTCTCTCTTCTATCATCTATATCTCATCTAATGTATATGTATATGTATATGTACGTATGTTATGTATATGTATAGATATGTGTGTATTTATATAATATATTTTATATAGTATATTATACATTCTATATATGTATACTATATGTATATAGTATACATACATATAGTGTATTTATATAATATATTTTATATAGTATATTATACATTATATGTGTGTGTGTGTGTATATAAATGCTTCTGAAATGAACAAATTATGTGTGTGTTTATATATGTATATATGTATGTGTGTATACATGAGTATCTATATCTATATATCTATATCTATATCTATATCTATATCTATCTATATCTATATATCTATATCTATATATCTATCAATATCAATATCAATATCTCTGTGTGTGTGTGTTTGTGTGTGTGTGTGTGTGTGTAACATTTTTTGCTGATAAATGAAAATAAAGGGAGACTATTATAGATCTATTTCGAGCTATTTTGCTCTCGTCAGATAGCCATACCCTTAGTGGAAATTGAACCTGGGCAGTCTGCTTATAAGGCAGTAGTTTAACCTCTAGGCCTCGACAGAATAAACATATATCTATCTATCTATCATATATCTATATCTATCTATCTATCTATCTATCTATCTATCTATCTATCTATCTATCTATCTATCTATCTATCTATCTATCTATCTCTATCTATCTATCTATCTATCTATCTATCTATCTATCTATCTATCTATCTATCTATCTATCTATCTATCTATCTATACACACACACATATATACACATATATACACATATATACATGTATACATGTATACATGTATCTCTGCGGCCTCGAAGGTCACTGGGGTGGGGCGGGAGGGGGCTTCTGCGACCGAGGAAGGGTCGCGTGACAAAAAGCCTAGCTCCGGGGACACTTGTCTCCTCCAGCCTAGAGGGGGGGAGGGGGAGGGAAGGAAGGGGGGGTGTCATGTATTGCAGACAGCAGTACCCCTCTTCTGAGGCTTCAAGGAAGCAAAAGTCCCCGAGCCCAGTTGCTAAGTGAATTGAGTCGGTTCCCCTTCCAGGCATCCCTCACCGGAGCGTTGTTGTTGTTGTTTTTTACGCGGAGGCCAAACGAGAGAAAGACGCGGCCTCTTGGTGCTCTCGGACCTTGGTTTATTTGTTCAGCACTTGGGGATGTTACCTAGTTTGGGTAACGAAACGTCTTTAAGAAAACCCGCAAGCTCAGAGAGCGCCAAAGAACCCTCCCTTTCAACCCCGAGCTAAAAATCTTCTCCTTTATCGCTGCAGAGGTGAGTTTCCTTCCGATCCAGGACCGTCCAGGACTGCCGTAAGGGGCCAGGAAGTGGCCCGTTCCCAGGTGCCGCAGACGGTGTTTTAAATCCCGATCCTAAAGGTGCTTTTTCAAAGGGCAGTTGGACTTTTGGGACAGCCATGACCTGGACGATGGAGAATCCCCATAGACATCCCCATCCTAAGTGTTCCGGTCTCTCGAGCACTTAGGATCGGAGTGCGCTTTTGTCTCTCACGGAAGAGAGAGACAAAAGCGCAAAACGGGAAAGAAGAGCGCAGCGTTACTTCCACCCCGTAGAAGATGACAATCGGCTCGCATCAAAAGAATCGACACCCCTCATCGCCCCCCACCACCACCATCCCTCTGACATTATCTCTCCATACACCTGACCGTCGTCCTTCAAACGTGGCTTTCCAAGAGAAAGGAGCAAAAGGGGGTGGGTGGGAAACAAGCGAGTGGCATTTGTAGAAGCAGAGGCGGAAAACCTTCAAGGGATCTGTTTCTAACAGAGTTTTGGATTTTTTTTTTTTTTAAAAAAAAACCCGCCTTGGTTCTGAAATTCTGGAGGACTCAGCTTTGGACGGAAGGCAGGTAACGCTGAAGCTGAGCCTTAGCCTGGTAGGGAGTCGATACCTATTTTTTTTGTCTTTTCATTCATTCATTCATTCATTCATTCATTTATTTATTTATTTATTTATTTATTTATTTATTTATGTCAAGTACGTGTTGGTAATATACATAGATATAACATTGTTTATCTACATAAGATGGGTACTGATAAGAGGGAACATTAGGACAGGGACGGTAGGCACGCTGGTGCACTTATGCACGCCCCTTACTGACCTCTTAGGAATCGGATGAGGTCGACAGTGGACAGTCTAAGGGTAAAGTTTTGGGGGTTTGGTGACGAAACCACAATGTCAGGTAGTGAGTTCCAGGCATTTACCACTCTGTTGCTAAATTCACTCAATTCACTCAAGGGAGGGAAAAAACCACAGTGTTTGCTGGTACCTTTCCATCCGGCCTCGGAATTTTCCGGAAAATAAGATTATGCCTAGATAGACTGATCGATCGCTATTTATATTACACAGTCTTTCGAAGCATTAAAAAAAAAGCAAGAAAAAGGGAACTAACAGACATCCATCCAACCAATAATCCAGGGTTGTTGTTTATTTTTTTTTAAAAGTAATCGGATAACAAGAATTAGGGAGGAAAGGAGGATATCCGTTGAAAGTTCAAGAACAGGACACACAAAAGACAGTTGTTAAAAAAGATGAGGTGCCTAGAAAAGAGTTAAGGAGCTCAAACTGTCATAGGTACTTAATTTATTTTATTTATTTATAATTAAATTTATATACCGTGTCAGAGTTACGCAATAAATCAGAAGCTTCAAAAGATAACTGCATTTTGCTGATTCAAATAACTTCTTTATAAGTAGAATAAAACATTAACAATACCACACTTTGTTTCAGATCACATGTTGAGATGTTTTCATACTGGAGTATAATGGTGGACAGACTAAACCACGCCCTTCTTCTTGCTAAGTTTCTGGACATGCTCAATTAACACTTCAGCCCGATTGGCTGACTCAATCACATGGCTCTCCCAGTCATGGAATATTCCAACACTCCTCCCTTCATTACTAGGAGAGACATCAAACCTATTGGATTTAAACATTTCCTATAATGGACACCACCCAATGGTTTGGTCATCATGTCTGCTAAATTATCCTCTGAAGAACAATGATGTAAACATATCAATTTTTCTTTTACAGCTTCCCTGACATTCCAATACTTAATGTCCACATGTTTACTTCTGTTCTTCACTCTGTCACCTGTTGCCATTTTTATACAAGCAGCATTATCTTCATAAACAGTTACAGCTTCATTTACATTTACATTTAAATCTTGTAACAACTGTACATACCAAACTACTTCAGAACATAACTCAGACAATGCAATAAACTCTGCTTCTGCAGTTGAAATAGCAACCGTTGTTTGTTTTCTGGACTTCCAACCAATTAAAGCCCCTCCAAACATTATTACAATTCCAGAATTAGACTTTCTGGTTTTTACATCATTTGCATAATCACTATCAACATAACATTTCAATTTTAATTCTTCAGTGACCTTTATTTGAAGACCCAAATTCACAGTTCCCTTCAAATACCTGAGAATTCTTTTCACACCCATCCAATGCAACTTTGTAGGTGTAGCAGTAAAGCGACTTAGAATGCTCACTGCACAAGCTATGTCTGGTCTGGACCACTGTGACAGATATAACAGACTCCCTATTGCAGAGTGATATATCTCCTGATCACAGGCTTCACTTTTATCCTCACCCAAACTATTGTAAAAATCTGTGCTCATAGGTGTAGGAGCAATATTACAATCTTTCATGTTATATTTCTCTAATAATTGTTCAATTTTTCTCCTTTGACTAAGAATATAACCACCTTTTTCAGTTTTTTGTATTTCTACACCGAGATAATTCTTTATTTCTCCCAAATTCTTTAATTCAAATTTCTTTTCTAATTTATTAGCAAATTCTTTAACTTGTGATGCATCCTTTGCAATGAAACAAAGATCATCCACAAATGCTAATAGTAGACAATTCCCACCTTGTAACTTTCCAGTGTATATGCAACCATCAGCTTTGCAACTCTTGAACCCAAGACCTTTCAATGCAGTATCTAAACAGATATTCCAATTTCTGGCTGACTGCTTCAGCCCATAAATGGCCTTGTTCAATTTATACACCATGTTAGGTTTTTTACTTTCATACCCTGGCGCTTGAACCATATAAATTTCTTCCTCTAATTCAGCATTGAGAAATGCAGTGGTTATATCAAAATGCCAAATTCTATGCCTGTATGCTGATGCTAATGCCAGTGCTAGTCTTATGCTCTCACCTTTTACAGTTGGCGCGAACACCTCATCATAGTGCACATTCTTTAATTGAGAAAAACCTTGTGCCACCAATCTTGCCTTATACTGTACTTCATTATTGGGTAATACCTTTTTCTTATATACCCACTTACATCCTACAGCCTTTGTACCCTGTGGCAAAGTCATAGATGTGAACACTTCATGATCGCCCATGGATTTCATCTCTTTATCCATGGCTTCCTTCCACTTTTCTTGTTCAACTTCTGGTAATGCCAATACTTCCTTATAGTTTCTTGGCTCATACCACACATTACACACTTTAACTTTACTGGCAGAATACCTGTCTGGCGGAACCCCTCTGTTCCTACGCTCTGACCTACGTGACATTGCCTGTACTTGTGTTTCAAGCTTTTCTGTCTTCATATCTTGTTCAGACTCTCCTCCCTGAACATAGACACCTTCAGTAAATGATTCACCATCATTAAATGAGTTATTGTCACTAAGTGGATCACCGTCGCTAAGTGGATCACCATCACTAAGTGAGACATTTTCAGAATTTGCATCAATTCTGTTCCAATTTTGTTCTGCAAAACTAGCAGACCTTGAAATCACTATCCTTTTACTTCCATCGTTAAAGCGATACCCTTTTGAGCCTGGCTCATAGCCCACAAATCTGAGCTTTCTAGCCTTTTGTTGTCCCTTTCTTCTGATTGCCTTTGGAATATGTACCCAAGCAGTACTTCCAAATATTTTTAAATGTGCTAGAGAAGGCTTTCTCCCATATAGCATTGCATATGGAGTATTATTGATGGATGAACTCCACAACCTATTTACTAAATAATTGGCAGTCAGTATGGCTTCACCCCAATATGACCTGCTCATACCAGAATCCTCCAGTAATGAGTCTTTCATTGTTTGCAAAACACCATTCCTCCTTTCAGCTACTCCGTTCTCCCCCGGTGTGTAAGGATTTGTGCGCCTGTGTCTTATTCCCAATTGTCTCAACCATTGTTGAAAATTTGTTGACATAAATTCAGAACCTCTGTCAGTTTGCAACTGACATACCTGTTGTTTGTACCTTCTCTCTACAAAGCTTAACCATTGCTTAAATTGCTGTAGCACCTCTGTTTTACTCTTAAGTAAGTAGCAAAACCCAAACCTGCTGTAGTCATCCACAATGACCAGCGCATACTTTGCTCCTCCCAAACTGGCTTGCATAGGCCCAATTAAATCAGCATGCACCAGTTCTAGAGCTCTTGTGGTTTGTCTTGTGCTAAACTTGCTAACTGGGAATGCTTTGGATTTCGATGCTTTGCATACGGCACAATCCAAATATGCCTTACATACCTTCAAATCTAATCCTTCTGCAAATTCTTTCATTTGTTGAACAACCTTAAAATTAGCATGACCAAGTCGTCTGTGCAGAAGATGAACACACGAATTGTGTTCTGCTACATTTTTAAATATCTGGGAACAATGTGGGACCTTTTGTCCCTGCAATACATAAAGATTATCCTCTTTTATGCCCTGTGCACAAACATTCCCATTTCTTTGGATGATACACTTCCCATTAACAAATGTGGTTTCATAACCTTGCTTGTCTAAACTAGACACACTTAACAAATTATGCTCCATTTCAGGTACACATAACACATCAGTAAACCTGGATTCCAAATATGGAATTTGCACATCGCCTCTTCCAATGATTTTAGCCTTTTGACCATTGGCTAAGGCCACTTCTTCATGGTTTCCTGGGAAAAATCTGGAAAATAAGTTAGAATTATTAACAATTGTTTGACTAGCCCCACTGTCAATCAACCATTTGTCTCTATTGTTATTATAACAAACTTTTGCAACTGCAATCTGTCCTTGCAAATAATGTCTCTTGTCTTGCATATTTCTTCTCTGTGCACAGCTTTTCTGCAGATGATTGGTTTCTCCACAAATGAAACACGCTTTCTTAACTTGCTTGAAGAATTGTTGCTGTGTAACTTGATCTCTCCTGCCTCTGCTCTCCTCTTGTCTGCAGACACCTTGGCTGTTGCTAGAGATAGGCAGCCTGTGGAAAATTTTGCTGGAGACTTGCTGTAAGTTTCCACTGTACTCCTTGTTCGGCCCCCGCCTGTGGAATTTTCCATCAGCATGGCTGAAAAGCCTTTTCTCATATTCATTCAATAAACACGATTTCAAAGCCTCCAAATTCAAATCTGCTTCTGGCTTACTTTCAAAAATAGCTGATACAGTCTCCCAGCTTTGATCCAAACTATTTAACACTAATAAAACTTTCTGGGACTCTGGAAACTTTACTCCACGTTGCTCCAATTCTAAAAAATTAGACTGCATTTTCATTAAATGATCTTCCATAGAATCTCCTGGCTGCATACTGGCTCTAAAAAGCTTTCTCGAAAGTTGGACCACATTACACGCAGAAACATTGACATGTACTGCTTTCAATTTCTGCCATATTTCTTTTGCAGACTTTAATTCAGCTACATTTAAGAATTGATCATCCCCCAGACTTAAGAGAAGATAAGCCATAGCTTTGTCATGAGCCTTTTGATCTGCTGCTCCAAGCACACCTTGTGGGGGGTCTGCTACGATGTCCCATAATTCTTTTGCTTTCAAAAAACATTCCATTTTTGCAGCCCAAATTAAATAATTTTTCTTCCCCAATTTAGGTATTGGACTGTCTTTAAATTCCATAGCAGCAGCCATCCTGCTTTATTTTTCTTCTCTGCCTGTTCCTTTAACAACACAGACAGCTTCTTATCAGCTTTAAATTACAATGCAGTTTTAACTTTACTTCTTGAGCGATTCCTGAGCCCATAACCTGTCAGAGTTACGCAATAAATCAGAAGCTTCAAAAGATAACTGCATTTTGCTGATTCAAATAACTTCTTTATAAGTAGAATAAAACATTTACAATACCACACTTTGTTTCAGATCACATGTTGAGATGTTTTCATACTGGAGTATAATGGTGGACAGACTAAACCACGCCCTTCTTCTTGCTAAGTTTCTGGACATGCTCAATTAACACTTCAGCCCGATTGGCTGACTCAATCACATGGCTCTCCCAGTCATGGAATATTCCAACATACCGCCCTTCTCCAGGGGACTCAGGGCGGTGAACAGCCAAGTAAAAGCACAATATAAACATTAAAGTATGTATACATTTAAAAGAAAATATTACATCTGGCCCCGATTTAAGACAATGCAATTAAAATTTGGTAAAATCTTAAAAACCCCAAAAACTTTTTCACGCCAGCCCGGCTTGATAAAAATAGTACGTTTTGAGGGCACGGCGGAAGGTGGCCAGGTCATGAATGGTTCTTAAATCTGGAGGGAGCTGGTTCCAGAGGGTGGGTGCTCCCACAGAGAAGGCCCTCCCCCTGGGTGTCGCCAGCCTACACTGCTTGGCTGATGGCACCCCGAGGAGGCCCTCTCTGTGGGAGCGCACTGGTCGATGGGAGGCAGTTTGTGGCAGCTGGCGGTCTCGGAGATACCTAGGTCCAATGCCATGGAGCGCTTTAAAGGTAGTAACTAGCACCTTGAAGCGCACCCGGTAGACCACCGGAAGCCAGTGCAGCTCGCGCAGGAGGGGTGTTATATGGGAGCGCCAATTAGCCCCTGAAACCACCCGCGCAGCTGCATTCTGGACCAGCTGGAGCTTCCGGGTGCTCTTCATGGGGAGCCCCATGTAGAGAGCATTGCAGTAGTCCAGACGCGACGTGACGAGGGCATGAGAGACTCACTTCTTAAAATCCCTTGTCTTTCAGTCTGCCCTGCTTTCTCCAGAGCAAGTGCTGACCAGTGGTGAAATCCAAATATTTTAACTACCGGTTCTGTGGGCGTGGCTTGATGGGCGTGGCTTGATGGGCGTGCCAAGGAAGGATATTGCAAAATCTCCATTCCCACCCCACTCTGGGGCCAGCCAGAGGTGGTATTTGCCGGTTCTCCGAACGACTCAAAATTTCCGCTACCGGTTCTCCAGAACCTGTCAGAACCTGCTGGATTTCACCCCTGCATTTAGTGCTCGCAATTGACATTGGACCATTTCTGTGGAGCAGAATGTGGCCCGCATCAGTTTAGCTCAGATTTTCTTCCGTCCCAGATTCTCCAATCTGCCAAAATCCCTGGACGTTTTGGAAGTTCTAGGAAAGAAAATAGGACAAGGTTTAGACCCGCGTTTCTTTCTTAAGCTAGTAAGTATGGCAAGGAAGAGCAAAAGGGGAGGTTCTTCTGACTCTTAGAACACAAAGAACCCCCGAAAGGACTCAACCACTTTTAGGAGGAGGAGACCTTCCTGGAGAAAAATAGATAGCAAACAGGTTACCAGTCCTTTCCAAAGCAGCCTCTGTTCCCACCAATAAAAGAGAACATTTGTGGCTCAGGGTTGACATGAGGTTTCCTTGATGCTCTCTGAGCTTGCTTGCTTTGTTGCAGAAGTTTCATTACCCATACTAGGTAACATCATCCGTGCTGGTCATCGGTGCTAACATCACTAGCATGGAGGTGGCGCAGTGGTTAGAGTGCAGCACTGCAGGCTACTTCAGCTGACTGCTAGCTGCAGTTCAGCTGTTCAAATCTCACCAGCTCAAGGTTGACTCAGCCTTCCATCCTTCCGAGGTGGGTAAAATGAGGAGCCAGATTGTTGGGGGCGAATATGCTGAACTCTGTAAACTGCTTAGAGAGGGCTGGAAAGCACTGTAAAGCGGTATATAAGTCTAAGTGCTATTGCTATTGCTATGTTGCTTACCTTGGTGGCCCAGTGGTTATAGTGCAGTACTGCAGGCTACTTCTGCTGACTGCCGACTGCCTGCAATTTGGCAGTTCAAATCTCACCAGGCTCAAGGTTGACTCAGCCTTCCATCCTTCCGAGGTGGGTAAAATGAGGACCCAGATTGTTGGGGGCAATATGCTGACTCTGTAAACCGCTTAGAGAGGGCTGTAAAAGCAGTATGTGAAGCAGTATAGTCTTAAGTGCTATTGGGTCATGAAACGTCTGCAAGAAAGCAACCAAGCTCAGAAAGCACTAAGGATTCCTCTGTTCCAGCCAACATTTCTGCAACTGGACAGACGGGTGGGCAGGGAGCACCGCCCGCCAGTGGCCCCAAAGCAACTGCTTTTCAGAGATCGGCTCCGCTCCTGCGTGGGGCTAAACCATGATTTTGACTATCGAATAAAAAACACAGTTAAGTTGGATTCGCACATTGAAAGAAAGTAGCCACGTTTGGGATTGGAGCGTTGGGTGAAACCCCTTCTAGGGAACTAGTCAATTCAGAATAGCTTTGACCACTGACAGTTTTTCTAGTCTGGGAGGTACCTAATGCTTAGTGGGCCCAGCATGGTGGGAAGAGCCGAGGTGGCGCAGGGGTTAGAGGGCAGTACTGCAGGCCACTTTAGCTGACTGTGATCCCCAGGTCAGCAGTTCAAATCTCACCGGCTCAAGGTTGACTCAGCCTTCCATCCTTCCGAGGTAGGTAAAATGAGGACCCAGATTGTTGGGGGCAATATAAATATACATTGCTTACTGGTGTAAACTGCTTAGAGAGTGCTTGCACTGTGAGGCGGTATATAAATCTCACAAAATAATAAATAAATAAATAAATAAATAAATTCCAGGGCTTAAATCTGCATAAAAGAAGCCCTTGTTTCTTTGGACTGGTCTGGGATGGCTTTCTTTCTTCAGATGGGCAGGAGAATCAGGAGAGAGAAAAATCTTCTCCCCGTTCAGTTTTTCCACATTATGAAAAAAAAATGTCTACATCCGTGTCCATCCCCTTGCTTATTTTTCCACCCATCCTATCTCAATGGAGAGAAGATGCCCCGGTTTCTTCATGCGTTCTTGGTTCTGCTTTCTCAACCCCTTCAACTTCCTTTCTTGGGGTCTTGAGCAGAACTGGAAGCCAACTTCCAGATAGGCTGGCACTCTTAGACCAGAGCATTAATCTGAGGCCAGTTTTATTTTTGGGTTGGTTTCCTGAGCTGCAGCCCAGCTGTCGTGATGGGAGAGATAGTTGTCATGGGGCTAAAGAGAGAGCGGATGAAACTGGTCAATGAGATCCCTGTTGGACTAGCAAACAGAAGCATCCTGGCTGATGCTGATAGAGGGAAACATGGTCATATTTCAGAAGCTACTGTTTGTCTCCTGCATGGCAACCCTCCCTGCCCATCTTGAGTCTTGGTGGACAAGATCTAATGATGGGCGCCTTCCTACCTTTCCCCACCTAACCTTTCATTCTCTGGCAAAGAAGGGGAACATCAACCAGTTTAAACAATGTCTGAGCTGGGTGAAGTCTTGCTTGAGCAACCTTTCCAATTCTTCATTCTCTTCCCCCACCCTCCTCCAAAACAAAAAAAAACACACCCCAAAAATTCATTGGACTTCAGTTCTGAAAACCTCTAGTCATGTTTGGCTGAGGAACTGTGGGGAACAGAAGTCCAGTACAATTCAAAGGCTCTGGGTGGAAAGGTTGGGTGAAGATGTGTTAAGGAGAATAAATCTCCATAGAGGCGATGTTGATCTTTCTCTCGGAACTCAGACATTTAGAAATAAAGCCGAAGTTAAAAGTCTAATAGAAAATATTTATTCCGGTACAAAAACAATAAATTCTGAATAATTACATTCTTGCTAATTAAATGCGACCGCTCCTGGTCAGAGCCAAACCACAAGAAAAGGAATGGAGAATCAGGAATGCACACATGCGTACAACTCATATCACGTGTTCTGCTTGTCATGGAATGTACCATAATATTAAGATAGGGGTGCATCACCCTGCATAGACATACAACTGACAATATGGGGCTACCCTTGAAGAGTATTCGGAGACTTCAGTTGGTGCAAAATGCGGCTGCGCGTGCTGTGGTGGGTGTGCCGAGGTACACCCACGTTACACCTATACTCCGCCAGCTGCATTGGCTGCCCATCGGTCTCCAGGTACAATTCAAGGTGTTGATCATCATCTTCAAAGCCCTTCATGGCTTAGGACCAGGTTACCTTCGGGACCGCATTCTGCCTCATACTTCCCTTCGACTGGTTAGGGTCCACATAGTGGGCCTCCTCCAGGTCCGGTCAGCCAAACAATGCCGACTGGCAGGCCCTAGGGGGAGGGCCTTCTCTGTGGTGGGCCCTGTGCTCTGGAACCAACTTCCCCCAGAGACCTGAACTATCCCCACCCTGCTGGCCTTCCGAAAAGCCGTCAAGACATGGCTCTTCCTGCAGGCAGGGGGCGAGACTAGTTCCACCTGAGCTCTCCCCCGGTATGTCTGGTGATGAATATTTTTTGATTTTTTAAATTTTTAAATTCTGTTTTTAACTGTTGTTTATTATTTAGTGTTCTTGTATAATGCTGTACGCCGCCCTGAGTCCCTCGGGAGTAGGGCGGCATAGAAGAACCAATAATAAATAAATAAATAAATAAAATATTCACTACGTGACAAGATGGCACTTGAGACAAACCACAGGACTTGAGAGGGTTGTTTTGATCTGGATCAACTGCCTTGCTGGTCCGTAAGTGGAATTCTTTAAACAGGAAGGAAGGTTTTAAGGAAGGTAGATGCAAATGGAACTGGAGGAGATGTGGTCTCCACGTGTGGTCTCCAGTGTTATGCAAGGCCTGACTAAGAAAATGGTACCTCCTACGCTCAAATTGGTCCCTCTGGTTTCAGCCAGACTTTTTTCAACAACTTTAGGGGGATTTTGGCTTCTTGTTTTCCATCATGAGTGCAAGCTGCAGTGGGTTTTGCCAAACTGACCTTAGTCCCAAGAACAATTGTCTGTCTGCATTTCAGAAATTGCAACTTGGTGGTGCTATTGCCTTTGAGTGTTTCGTGGTATTCAAGGTCCTTTCACAATCAAGGGGAGTTAAGCAGCCTTTTTCAAGGGGTACAACTTACCAGACCAAGGAAATGGTCTCCTGGCTGATGGATTTCCAGTCCATGGTCTATGGAGATTCTCAATCATCCAGGTCGTGGTTGTCCCAAAGGGGCTTTTTTTCAAGAGGCAGCTGAACTTTGTTTTTCCCCTGAAGACATTTCGCCTCTCATCCAGGAAGCTTCTCCATTGTTCAGTCAGAACTGAGGAAGCTTCTTGGATGAGAAGCGAAACGTCTTCATGGAAAAAACAAAGAAAGTTTGGCTGCCCTTCGAAAAAGCATCTTTGGGATTTCAGGCCCAGACCCGAACCAATAACCAGGCCAGTTGACCCACACTAGACTAGGCTGAAATGGAGTTGGAGAGCTTGTCTTAGCATGGCATGTGAACTAGGCTTATAAATTTAGGCACAAGTTGATACGTGAATTAGCAATAGCAATAGCAATAGCACTTAGACTTATATACCGCTTCATAGTGCTTTACAGCCCTCTCTAAGCGGTTTACAGAGTTCAGCATATTCGCCCCCAACAATCTGGGTCCTCATTTTACCCACCTCGGAAGGATGGAAGGCTGAGTCAACCTTGAGCCGGTGAGATTTGAACAGCTGAACTGCTGAACTAGCAGTCAGCTGAAGTAGCCTGCAGTGCTGCACTTTAACCACTGCGCCACCTCGGCTCTTATCACTCGGTTCTGTTAGTCCAGGCAAAGGGTTTTAACATATTGCATGATCTTAACTAATGCATAAGTTTATATCAATGGGACTATGGGGGAGGTGCAATCCTTACCAGTACATCCTGAATGTTTTCCCTTAGAAGAAGGTAGCTTCTGAACAACTTTCAAATCTATTTGTTGTTGTTGAAGTCCTGTCCAACTCATCGCGACCCCATGGACAACATTCCTCCAGGCCTTCCTGTCCTCTACCATCCCCCGGAGTCCATTTAAGCTTATGCCTACTGTTTCAGTGACTCCATCCAGCCACCTCGTTCTCTGCTGTCCCCTTCTTCTTTTGCCCTCAATCGTTCCCAGTGTTAGGCTGTTCTCCAGTGAATCCTTCCTTCTCATTAGGTGGCCAAAGTATTTGAGTTTCATCTTTAGGATCTGTCCTTCTAAAGAGCAGTCAGGGTTGATCTCCTCTAGGACTGACCGGTTGGATCGCCTTGCAGTCCAAGGGACTCACAGGAGTCTTCTCCAGCACCATAGTTCAAAGGCCTCAATTCTTTGGCGCTCAGCCTTTCTTATGGTCCAACTTTCACAGCCATACATTGCAACGGGGAAAACAATAGCCTTGACTATACACACTTTTGTTAGCAGGGTGATGTCTCTGCTTTTTAGTATGCTGTCTAGATTTGCCACAGCTTTCCTCCCCAGGAAATCTATGTGTGAAACCAACTATCTGGCTGAAGAAGCAAGCCAGCTAGAACCTGATTGAGGTTAGGAGGAGAACGACCCAAGAAAATCAATATGATTTATTTTTAAAGCCCAAATTGACCCATAGATATGTTAGCAAGAACCCTGCAAGCCCAAGCCAGTATAGTGGGGTGCAGCCACTTTGCAGGTTTACCATCAGAGTACGAGATTGCTCCATCTCTGCTCCATCATCTTCAAAAGCTCCATCTTCTAACTATGCTCCTTGAACTTTGTGGCAGGGTTTTATCCTGCCCATTCATCTGGAATTGTCCCCATTTTGGTAAGGAAAGAAAATTAATTCCTTTTTGGTTGTTGGGGGGCGGGGGACAATGATAGTCAAGAACTATCACAGTCAAGGGCCCCTACCTTTGAAATGAGCTAAGCTCCAAAGGGGACTCATTTTCCCAAAAAAGGCAGCCCTGTTGACCTGTCACAGAAGAACCAATGAAGAACCAATAATGTCACATAGTGAATATTGTCAGTTGTATGTCTATGCAGAGTCATGCACCCCTATCCTAATATTATGGTACATTCCAACATAAGCAGAACACGTGATATGAGTTGTACGCATGTGTGCATTCCTAAACCACCATTAATTCTCTTCTGCCTTAGCTGTTGACCTGAACGGTCATGTTTTCTTAGCCAAGATGTAATTATTCAGGATTTATTGTTTTTGTACTGCAATAAATATTTTCTATTAGACTTTTAATCTCGGCTTTATTTCTAACTGTCTGAATTCCAAGAAGAGATCTAAATCGCCTCTATGAGATATCATTCTCACCCCAACAAATAAGATATTAAAGAATCCATCAGGCACTGGGCAGCCAATACATTTAAGATCATGACCCTCTTTTGGCAACAGTTCAAGCCTAAAGGTGGGGTAGGCGGCTCCAGCAAAAGACTATTTCAGGGGTGTCAAACTCGATTTCATTGAGGGCCGCATCAGGGTTGTGTTGGACTTTGGGGTGGGCGTGGCCAGAGTGGGCGTGGCCAGCTTGACATCACTTGTGTCGGAGGGGCGGGGCGCCTGTGGCAAAAACAGGCTCCCAAGGTCCATTTTCGGCTGGGACCGGCGGCCCTCCCGAGCTCCGTTTTCGCTGGCAGAGGCACCGCGGGCCAGTCTGTTAAGGTGAGAATAAATCTCACAGAGGCGATGTGGATCTTTTCTTGGAATCCAGACAGTTAAAAATGAAACCGAGATTAAAAGTCTAATAGAAAATATTTATTTCAGTACAAAAACAATAAATTCTGAATAGTTACATTCTTGCTAATTAAATGCGACCGTTCCGGTCAGAGCCAAACCACAAGAGAATAATGGGGAATCAGGAATGCACACATGCGCAGAAGATCACATCACGTGTTCTGCTTGTAATGGAATGTACCATAATATTAGAATAGAGATGCATCACCCTGCATAGACATACAACTGGCAATATTCACCACGTGACACAGTCCTTCACTGTTTCCAGGGTGGCCCTGTGGGCCAGATATAAGCACCTCCCCCCCCAGCCCGGATCCAGACCGCGGGCCTTGAGTTTGACACCCCTGGTCTATTTGGACATAGTTGCTTAGGAATAGGTCCCTATGTACCGCCTTTCTTTCAGGCAGTGGATAACATTCAAGAGGAGGGTTTCAAGAGTATGTTCAAAAAAGTTCAGATTGGTCCCCATGGTGAGATCAAAGCCTTGACATACAATGCAAGACACATAAAGAAAACAAGGTGGAGCTTTGATCCCAGTCATGGCCATCATCTAGAGCAGCAGTCACCAACCGGTGGGTCCACAAGAAAATTTGGGTGGTCCGCCGAAAAATTATTTGCATTTTTTATACTGCACTAAATCAGGGGTCCTCAAACTATGGCCCCTGGGCTGGATACGTGCAATGAACGCTTGTGTTGCTGCAGAAAGTCTCCCCCTTCAGGATCTTTCTGTGCAGGTCGGAGGGGGGCAGAAATTCCGACTTGGGGTCTGCTTCAGCCTCCTGGTGCGGGGTTTTGGGCAAAGAGCCGGAGGGCCTCGTTCCAGTGGGACTGCATCATGGCCTGGAACTAGCTGACCATCTCAGCCCATTGAGTCTCCAGGCGCTGGTACCTGGCCTTGCACTCCCGCAGGTCTTCCCTCTGCTTGGAAAGCCTATGCCTGTAGTCCTCAGTGAGGTGGTTCTGCTGAGCCTCCTTCTCGGTCAGATCCAATTTGAACTGAGCTGTTTTGCCAACTCTTTCTCATGGTGGCTGCTTAGCTCCAACAACTGCTTCCTGTTGAAGTCCTAAGGAGCCCAGGTGAGCAGAATGGCTGGGAGGGGAGGGGTGAGTAGAGGCCGGTGAGGCACCCCTAGATGTGAGTGACACAGTTGGCCACACCCACCCAGTCACATGACCACCTAGCCACGCCCACCCAGCCGGTCATTAGGCAGATCATATTAGTGGTCCGCGGGATTTAAAATTATGAATTTAGTGGTCCCTGAGGTCCAAAAGGTTGGGTACCCCTGGTCTAGAGCCAGGGGTCTCCAACCTTGGCAACTTTAAGACTTGTGGACTTCAACTCCCAGAATTCCTCAGCCAGCAAAGCTGGCTGAGGAATTCTGGGAGTTGAAGTCCACAAGTCTTAAAGTTGCCAAGGTTGGAGACCCCTGATTCTAGACCTTTTGGACCACTTGTGGACACTCTATTGTGGCAATAAACAGATATCCTCCTTCTGCTGCAT
>JALIGW010000005.1:72163799-72168048 GCA_023053685.1 Diadophis punctatus similis
CAATGCTGAGAAATTCCTTCCTAACAAGGACATTCTCTAAGTGTCCGCTGGTTCCCCGCCGCTCGGCTTCATTTCCATAAGAAGATTAACAGGCCGGGGAGAACACACTCAAATGCAGATGTAGAAAAGAAGGGTTTTTAACGAGCATCATAATAGTAAGTTGCTTGGCTAGTTCTCGCCTAATTGGTGCGAGTTAAACCTCAGTTTCCACCAAAGAAAGGGCGAAAGGGAAAAAAGAAAAAAAAAAGAAAAAAAAGAAAAAGAGAGGAGGGGGGAAGGTAGGAAGATTGTCGATTTATCGCCCCCCCCCAACCAGCCCTTCTCACGTAGGACAAGATAATAACATTGAGAAGTTTGGATTGAAAAGCCCGAATTGAAACCTAGCCAGTGTTTTTATTTTTATTTTATTTATTTTTTAAAAAAATCTTATCCCAACTAAATCCTTCTTCAACTATAACACTCGACTAATTTTTTTGCACCAGGTGAGAAAGCTGGTGGGGGCGTTTGATACCCTGCTTGGCGGTTTTGAACGTGGCCAGCACCCACCCGACACCCAAAAAAAAAACACTTGTTGGGAGTTGTTGTTTTTCCTAAGTATCAGAAAGAAAATAAGAGACGCGGCCCAAACGTGTCCGGCCGCTTGTTTGAATATCTAACTCCCCTTTTTCTCCGTATCTCTGGGAAAGACGGAAGAGGCCAAACCTTTTCCCTTGCGTCTTCGTACGTTTTAGCCCACGCGCTTTTGAAATCCCCCTCGGATTTAAAACCGCGCTTCTCGGGCTCGTTTTCTACCAGGCCGCGATCTCAACGTGCGGGGTGGGGGGGGGAGGAGAAGCGGGAGAACCGCTCGTCTGAACCGCCTTTGACACCGGGATTCGCGCCGTCTTCTTCATCGACTTCCGTGAGCATAAATGGCATTTCAGAGAAAACTTCAGACCTTATGAAAGTGCGGAAGGCCGGCGCCGGGAAGCAATAGACGGCGCGTGAAAATCCCAATCGGTTTTTATCTTATTTATAAATAGTGAATTATTATTATTATTTTTAAAAATCTTACCCAGCCCATTTATTCGGAATCTACGGGCGGGGACGTTGACCTGCATCCATTCCGAAAGCGCAGCTCATTAAAATAAAACGTTAAATACGCCCGGTAACGCAGACACGGTTTATTTATGGGGTAAATGCAATTAGGCGAGAGACAAACCAACTACTTTAACCTCTTATTATAGAGTTCAGGGCCGATAAAAGAAAGAAAGAAAAAAAAAGAAAAAAAGAAAAAAAGAAAGAAAGAAAGGAAGGAAGAGGAAGAAAGAAAGAAATAGAAAGAAAGAAATAGAAAGAAAGAAATAGAAAGAAATAGAAAGAAAGAAATAGAAAGAAATAGAAAGGAAGAAATAGAAAGGAAGGAAGGAAGAAAGGAAGGAAGGAAGGAAGGAAGGAAGGAAGGAAGAAAAAAGGAAGAAAGAAAGAAATAGAAAGGAAGGAAAGAAATAGAAAGGAAGGAAAGAAATAGAAAGGAAGGAAGGAAAGAAAGAAAGAAAGAAAAAGAAAGAAAAAGAAAGAAAGAAAAAGAAAGAATGAATGAATCTAGTTATAGCGTTAAGCTGGAGAGGAGGGTGCCTTCCTTGCCGCCTAGGCTGCTTGGCTGTAAATGTTAAATATCCATCCGTTTTCATTGTTTTACTCCCCGAGCAAATCACTACCTCCACACACCCATTGTTTTCCTTCGAACTTAATTGCCCGCGTTTTGTTTTCAGTTTTGCTTGCTTGTTTGTTTAGAGGACTTTTTTTCCCAAGGGTTTAGGGTAAACAACAAAGTGAACAAAGTATTTGGACCTCTCGGATGGTTAGCAAGACAAGGTCTGGAGAGCCGCTCTTTGTTTTTATTTTATTTTATTATTTTAGTTTTCAATATTGCAAAAGGTGGGAATCCCGAAAAGGATTTTTTTTTAATTAAAAAAAAAAATCTGCGGCTGCAAATGAGATCAGGGAATTCAGGAAAATTACAATCGCCTCTGAAGTTTGTAGCCTGAAGTTTGTAAGCCTCTCATTTCTCTTCCGAACCGATCATTCTCAGCAGCAGAAGAAAGCACGAACAAGCCAACTCATGTGAATGAGGTCAGCAAAGCAGAGCATGCCAACTTAATAACAGCGATAATATTCAGTATTAACTATAGGAGTTTCCCTATAGTCAGCTTCTCTCCCTCCCTCCCTCCCTTTCGTTTTTTTTTTTTAGAGGGGGAAATGCAGAGAGACCAGTAGGGGGCGCAGCAAGCCTATGCGTAAACCCCCGATCAGAAAGTTCAGGGCGCCCTTCCAGGCGTTTTTTCCTTTTGTGTATTTCCAAACAACTTTTCCGGTTGTGGGTCTCTCTGCGCTGTTTTTTTCTTAAGCTTTACCTACGAGCCGATCGGGAATTCTGGAAACGTCCTCAATACTTTCGGAGATCTGAGAGGCGTCAGGATAACCCCCCCCCCAAAAAAAATGAAAGGAAAAGAAAGGGAAACCCCGAACACCTTTTCTATTCGTATTTTTTTAAACCTTCCATTAAGTTTTCCAAACTTAAAAACAAAGTTCGCGAGCTTTTTTAAAAAAAAATGGATGAAAACTATACAACGGTGTAAGTGAAAGCAGGAGCTATCGGGAAAACATCTTCCCGTGGAAATGGACACGGGGGTGGGGGGGGGGGAAAGCAAGAAAATAATTTAGCGGGAGGAAGGGGGAGCTTTGGGGGCAAAGAACAGCTTCCCCCCCTCCCCTCCCCTCCCGAGTTCAGAATAAAATGTGCTGGCCAATAAACCCGGCTGTGGTGTTTTTTTTTTTTTTTTGCCTTTTTCAGAGACGAATCCTACATGTTTAAGCAGTTTATGTAGCAAATATGGCTGAATATTTATTTCTTTTTTTTTAATCGCTGCTTCCTCTCTTTCCACCCCTCCCCCTTCCTTCTTTGCATTTTAAGTGCGTTTTCACCCACTAAGATCCCAGTGGAATAAACTTAGCTGGGGGGGGTTTGTTTAGCAGCTTGTACTGACAGCAAAACAACAACAACAACAAAACTGCCTATTTGTAACGGTTGTGCTGTCCTGGGCTCTCAACCTCTTGAACCTTCTCTCTTTCCCACCCACCCCTCACATCCCTCGTTGCAAAGAGAGGAGGGGAGAGAGGCTCCTCCGCGAACTGGATGCGCGCTCTCGGCCGGCGCGCTCTCGTTTCCCCGGAGCATCCCCGAATTGGCTCCCCCAAAATCTCGGCGGCGTTTCACTTCTCCCTCGCTTTTCTCGGCCTGCACTTATTGTACCTGCGCACCTGCTTCCCAAGCCTTGCGGGGTATTCTGTGTTTGTGTGTGTGTGTGTGTGTGTGTGTACGTTGAGAAGGAATAATGCTGCACTTTAAAATTGCAGGGGGAGAAAAATGTTAAAAGGCCCGCCTGGGGGGGGGGGGAGAAGGAGGGAGGGAGGGAGGGAAGTGTCTTTATGCTTCCAAGTCCCAGGGAGCGCGTGTGTGAGCGTGAGTGGGTTTTATTGAATCTCTCTCTCTCTCCCCTTTCGCTTTGTGGAAGAAAAAGAGGCGAGGGGGGGGGGGAGAGAAGGGAAGAGCCCCCGGGTTGCGGGAGAGAAACTGCATTTGTTTGTTTCTTTCTTTCCCGTCTCGTGGAGAAAGATCAGATGCTCAGGAGGGGAGGCAGCGCGCAGCTTAGCCTGGCGTGGCTTCCAGCCGTGGAACTTGGGGCAGGGGGAGAGGGAGAGGGGAGTCGGTCGGGGAAGGGGAGAGAGAAACTACCCCGCGTCTATCGCGAGTCGTTACGTTGGAAGGAAGTTTTGGGCTTCTAGAGGCGCCCGGTCCAGCCGAGACCTGCAGGTGGACAGAGATGGAGGCTGGGGTGGGCTTGACTCTCCTCCTGGACACGCGGGATCGCGATTGGACCGGACCGCCTTCCAACAGGTGCAAGAAGATCGCCTTGGGACGGCGGTCCTAGGAGAGGGCAAAAAGGCCTGGGGGGGGGGGCCGGCTCTGGTCCTTGGGGGGGGGGAAGAGAGGAAGAACCTCATGTCCAGGGAGACGTGGGCGCAGCGCCATCCGAAGGGGTACTTTAGCACGAGGATGTGGGACAGGGCAGGTCGTCTTTGCAATGGTTGCTACGATAGGCGAGAGATCAACACAGTTTTTTTCCCCATGTCGAGGTCCTCTTCTAGATTCCTTAGGGGTCTCCAACCTTGGCAACTTTAAGCCTGGAGACTTTCAACTCCCAGA
>JALIGW010000005.1:72168148-72323148 GCA_023053685.1 Diadophis punctatus similis
AAAGCGAACTCTTTGCTTTTAGGAATAAATATTTCTTCTTTCCTCACAGCTGTCTGGATCTCATTTTTATTTATTCTTGCACAGCTCGAGTCGGAACCCCAAATCATTCTGACATTTCCTTAGCCATCTTTGTTGATTTTAATGGTAATATAATATCATTTTAATGTTTTATATTGTCTGTTTTTTTAAAAATCTTGTAGGCTACCAAGGATTGCTTGATGGCAAAATGGGTGGCATATAAAATTTTAACAAATAAATTAAATGAATCACTTTTGCAGTGTTGCCAAGAAAGCTATAAAGTCATTAAGAGTCAAAATTAACTCGAAGACGCAAAAATGTGAAGGGGGGAAAAAAGAGGAAAGAAACCATATAGATATTGTAGAGGAAGTTAAAATTACTTGCAGAAGTTTTCATACATTAGTAAATACGAAAACTGCCAGGGTTGGTTGTTTGAGTTCACATACATCTTTGTTCCCAAGATATTTTAGAGCAGTTATGGCTGATCCAGTTAGTTCAAATGATTGAAGGATGATGTAATAAATAAATAAATAAATAAATAAATAAATAAATAAATAAATAAATAAATAAATAAATAAATAAATAAATAAATAAATAAATAAATAAATAAATAAATAAATAAATAAATAAATAAATAAATAAATAAATAAATAAGCCAGCCAGCCAGCCAGCCAGCCAGCCAGCCAGCCAGCCAGCCAGCCAGCCAGCCAGCCAGCCAGCCAGCCAGCCAGCCAGCCACCAGCCACCAGCCAGCCAGCCAGCCAGCCAGCCAGCCAGCCAGCCAGCCAGCCAGCCACCAGCCACCAGCCAGCCAGCCAGCCAGCCAGCCAGCCAGCCAGCCAGCCAGCCAGCCAGCCAGCCAGCCAGGCAGCCACCAGCCACCAGCCAGCCAGCCAGCCAGCCAGCCAGCCAGCCAGCCAGCCAACAAACAAACAAACAAACAAACAAACAAACAAACAAACAAACAAACAACAATCTCATGGTTTACCTTCAGATTAAATGTATAGTTCTGAAAGAAAGTCATCATAACACTCTTTGGCACCAAGATGTTGAAGTGATATTTATTTATTTAATTGCCTATGATGCTGCAGACAAAAATTTGAATGACTAAGAGGCTCTCAAAGCCAGGATGTTCCTAAGATTTCTCATGACTAATAAATCCTGATCATAACTTAATTGCTATGAAATTATTTCTCCATTGCTTAATAACAAATTTTCTTCATTCTTCATTTGTTTCCGCCTTTTGACACTAGAGTTATAATATACCCATTTGTCTGCACTTCAGTGAAAATGGGTTGTTTGTCCCCATTCTTTCAAAACCTGTGTGGAATTATTATTGCATGGTAATACTATTTTGGATATATTTGCTATTTTGGGAAGAATGGACCCACTCTGTTAAAAATGACTTTGTTTTAGGAAGAGCCATTACTTTAACCTGCGTTTTGATTTATGTTCTGAATTAAAAGTTGTATTCCAGGCAATGGATGATAAAAGCTAAAGACTTAAATATCAAGTGCCAGGACTGGAAAAGGACTCAAATCGGATTTGGTACAGTCCCAGATTACTGGTAGTCCTTGAGTTACGACCACAATTGGTACTGGAATCTCTGTTGCCAATGTTGCAGTCCTTAAGTGAGCCATGCCTGTTTTATGACCTTTTTTGCTGCAGTTGTTAAATGAATCCGGCTTCTCCCATTTACTTTACTTGTTGGAGACCCCCTGGAAAGTTCACAAATGGTGATCACATGATGAGGGGATGGCTGCAATGGTTGTAAGTGTGAATACTGGTTATAAGTCATTTTTAACACCATCATAACTTTGAAATGGTTGTAAGTTGATACCAGATTCCGGGGAGAATCAGACAAAAATTTTGAAGGCTTAAAGTCCTGTGGAGAGGAATTCATTTAGTGACCATTCGAAGTTACCATGGCACTGAAAAAGGTGGCATATAGCAATAGCACTTAGACTTATATACCGCTTCATAGTGCTTTACAGCCCTCTCTAAGCGGTTTACAGAGTTCAGCATATTGCCCCCAACAATCTGGGTCCTCATTTTACCCACCTCGGAAGGATGGAAGGCTGAGTCAACCTTGAGCCTGGTGAGATTAGAACAGCTGAACTGCTGAACTGCAGTGCTGCATTTTAACCACTGCGCCACCTCGGCTCTAATGACTGTTATGACTGTTTTCCACACTTACAACTGTTGCAGCATCCCATGGTCACGTGATCAAAGATTGGACGCATAGCAACTGGCATGTCATTATGACAGTTGCAATGCCCTGGGGTCATGTGATCAGTTTTTGCGACCTTCCAATAGCAAAGTCAACGGGGGAAGCCAGATTCACTTAACAACCATGCCATTAACTTAACAACTGCTGTGATTCACTTTGCAACTATGGCAAGAAAGGTCATATAAAATGGGGCAACGTTCACTTAACAACTGCCTTACTTAGCAATAGAAATTTTGGGCTCAATTGTGGCCGTAAGTCAAGGACAACCTGTAATCAAACTGAGTTTGAACAGCCATGTGAAGATACTCTAGACCAGTGTTGGTTAACCTTTTTGTTGTCGTGTGCTGAAAGCGTGCGTGCGCGACAACAACCCCGTGTGTGACACACCCATAATGCAATACGCGCACAACTCCCCCATGTGCCCCACCCCTCTGCGCATGCGTGCATGCCCCCCACTCCCTGTTTTAAGCCCGGAAGACCTCCTGCACCAACCTGGAAGCCAAAACGGGGCACGGGGGCGCCGTACGAGGCCCCAAAATGCAATGAAGGCCCCCCCCATGCATGCACCCCTGCCCCCGTGCATGCGCAACAGAGACCCAAAGACCAGCTGGCTGGTGGGAGGCACGCACGCATGCACGGTGGAACTGGGCTGGGGCAACGGCTACTGTGCCTGCAGAGAGGGCTCTGCACGCCACCTGTGGCACAGGTGCCATAGGTTCGCAATTACGGCTCTAGACATTATGAAAATGCACTAACCATTTAAGGAAAACCAGAGGGGAAAAAAATATCTTTCGATAATTCTCCATAGAAACCCCTGCCATGTGGCCTTTCTAAAGGCAGGGAGTTTTAAAAAGTGAGATTAGCTGAGTTGTCAGAATGCAGATTTTCCAACTCCGCAGAGATCAGGGCCTCCAAGTTGTCACTTTGCCAAAACATGTTGTGGCAAGTCGGAGCCATTTTTAAAATTCATTCCATGACAAAAATCAATTGAAGCTTCATCTGATCCTAAACTTAATTATTTGTCATGAGTACATTTTTTTTAAAAAAGTGGGATTTTTTTAAAAAAGGGTGTAACAAGAATATTTAATTTTCCAAATTTGCTATGGATACAAAATGATATCTATGTCTAATTATAATCTTATGTCACAGAACAATAGTCTTGCATCTTACACCCCAACAATTTTTTTCCCCATTTGTAATTGTCACTGGTTATTTTGAAATCGCCCGATTATTAAAGGTTCTGTACCACGCCCGTTGCGTTGGCTCTGAGAATTCCTTGCAGAGTCAACCATTTTCTGACTGAAGTCAGAATGAAAGGTTTAACGATTATTTCTAACTCATTAGTGATAGAGAAGGCATAATGGACCTTTCTTTATTGAGTTCTTTGTTTGACATATTATGATCACACTTTCCTACTAAGCGGCATTGTAATATTAAGAACATATGCAAAATTTTGAAAATATTTACAGCATCTCCCTATTACCACTGCTCATGTTTCCATATCCTATAGTCGTACTTTGGAGAACCAAGTGGATTAATTTCGCTTGGGTGACCTCAGAATTCTGATAACAGGCAGAGAAATCTGTATGGGAAGCAATTTCTCTTCTAGATGACCAATGGGAGAGAGAAGGAAGGAAGAAGGAAGGAAGGAAGGAAGGAAGGAAGGAAGGAAGGAAGGAAGGAAGGAAGGAAGGAAGGAAGGAAGAGGGAGGGAGGGAGGGAGGGAGGGAAGGAGGGAGGGAGGGAGGAAAGGAGGAAAGAAAGAAAGAAAGAAAGGAAGGAAAGAAGGAAGGAAGGAAGGAAGAAAAAGGAAGGAAAAGGAAGGAAAAGGAAGGGAGGGAGGGAGGAAGGAAAGAAAGAAAGAAAGGAAGGGAGGGAGGGAGGGAGGGAGGAAAGGAGGGAAGAAAGAAAGAAAGGAAGGAAGGAAGGAAGGAAGGAAGGAAGAAAGGAAGAAAGAAAGAAAGAAAGGAAAAGGAAGGGAGGGAGGGAGGGAGGAAGGAAGGAAGAGGGAGGGAGGGAGGGAGGGAGGAAAGAAGGAAAGGAGGAAAGAAGAAAGAAAGAAAGAAAGAAAGAAAGAAAGAAAGAAAGAAAGAAAGAAAGAAAGAAAGAAAGAAGAAAAGGAAGGGAGGGAGGGAGGGAGGGAGGGAGGAAGGAAGGAAGGAAGGAAGGAAGGAAGGAAGGAAGGAAAGAAGGAAGGAGGGACCCCACTTCCTGAGCTTTTATAACTCTTGAAAAAGCAATCTCTTTGTCAATATTCCACTTAAAAAAAGAAAGAAACTGCTAGCCCTCCTGTCCATTATATGTATTTTTCTGGCTATTTTAAAAATGATTATGGTTGCTTCAAGGAGAACATCCTTGGCAGCAAAAGAACCATTCTTTCTGCTTCACATCCACTGCAAGTTGCAAGAATAAATAATGGAATTTTTGCAACCAGTTCCTTTTCACTAGAGCTCTAACCCTAGCTGATTGGCTCTGTTACATTGATCTAGATTGATTTTTTAAAAATTGTTTCATCTAAAGGTTGTAAAATGAAGCACGACCCACTTAACAACCGCTTTGCTTAGCAGCTTTGCTTAAATTCTGGTTCCAATTGTGGTCGTAAGGTTAAAGTACTCCGAGCTTTAGCTTTTTTTTCTAAGCCACTGTCTTTAAATTATTCCAGAGATATAGTCTAACGAAAATCATGGATAGGAGTGTGGCTAAATGTCTATGGAGATTCTCAACCATCCAGGTCATGGTTGTCCCAAAGGTGGTTTTCCAAAAAGAAAAAAAAGGCAACTGGACTTTCTTGGAGGGTTTTTTTCCTTGAAAACTTCTCATCCAAGAAGCTGAAGAACCTCAGAACCGACGAAGCTTCTTAGATGAGAAGCGAAACATTTTCAAGGAAAAAACCCAAGAAACTACATCTGCTTTTTGAAAAGCACCTTTGGGATATGGGCCATATGTGTGTGTGAGAGTGTGGTGCCCACATACAGGTACTGAATGTAAAAGAGTTAAGTTGTTGTATAAAGTTAAAGTGTGGTTAAAAGGAATTGTATACACAAGTAAGTATGGAGCCAAACAGCTTTTAAATGTATGGTAAGTAGAAAGGGGGAGGTGTTTATCCCAGTGCTCCAGAAGGCAGGGGGGATAGATTACATCACAAGGAGCCAGCCAATCGGATCATAGGTAGCAGGGCCAGGAACTATAAAAGGCCTAGGTGGAAGAGCTGAGGAGAGCTCTGTTTGTGGTAACTTCCAAGAGGGAAGGTTTATAGTGATTCTCTGCCTGAGTTTAACTGTCCAAGAGGGAAGTTAACAGGAGAGAAAATAGGCTCTAGGCAGTTCTGTGGGAAGCAGGTGCCAGGGTCAGGGAACTTTATTGATTGATATATTGTGTTATTTGTAGATAGAGATAAACGGTGAAACGTGCTCTAATCTATAGGCCTTAATCCAAAGAAGAACTGGGTTTTCTTAGATTTAGTCAGGAAAGCTAGTAAAGTCTCTGAGGGGAAGAAAAGGTGAAAAGAATTGAATAGCTGGTTGTGGCTGAAAGAAATTTACTTGACATTTACTGAGAAGTTTGTATTTAAATAAACTGTTTTCTTGTTTGTTCAAGAAACGTGTCCAAGTCTTTCTATTTCTCACATAAAGCATATCTTAAGCCATTCTGCAGGGCATAGAGATATTGTAACAGTAAAATCAAACCTCTAAGGAGAGAGAGAAGTGAAACAGAGGGCCTTACCCTTGGTCAGGGAGATATAAAAAAAAGAAAATTAAACAGAAATCTATTCTGAGCACTATTTTACGCCATCAAGACATATAAAACAATAAACCTGACTGGTAGGAGACAGGCGACCGCCCTCGCAGAGAGATATGTTTACCTTGAATCAAGAGCCAAGAGGTAGAAAATGGCAAGAATTCCCATACAAACATGCTGCTCAAAATTTCAAATCTTTCCAATCCCGCAGATGGAAACACTAGCTTTGCTGAACAGGAGTGGAAGCTAAAGCATACAAAGAACGGTTGCAGGAATTGGGTGCAGTGTTTTTCATTTATTTTATCTTATTTATTTGGTCAAGTACATGTTAGTAATTTACATAGATATAACATTATTTATGTACATAAGATGGGTACTGATAAGAGGGAACATTAGGACAGGGATGGTAGCCACGCTGGTGCACTTATGCACGTCCCTTACTGACCTCTTAGGAATTGGGTGAGGTCAACAGTGGACAGTCTAAGGGTAAAGTTTTTGGGGTTAGGTGACGAAACCACAATGTCAGGTAGTGAGTTCCAGGCATTTATCACTCTGTTGCTAAAGTCGTATTTTCTACAGTCAACTTTGGAGCGGTTCACTTTGAGTTTGTATCTGTTGTGTGCTCGTGTATTGTTGTGGTTGAAGCTGAAGTAGTTATTGACAGGAAGGATGTTGTAGCGGATAATTTTATGAGCTATGCTTAGGTCGTGCCGAAGGCGACGTAGTTCTAAGCCTTTTAAGTCTAGGATTTCAAGTCTGGTTGCGTAAGGTATTCTGTTGCGAGAAGATGAGTGGAGGACTCATCTGTCTAGTTTAATGAAAAGAAGGACATGGCAGCAGTGTTCCAATATCTGAGGGGCTGCCACAAAGAAGAGGGGGGTCAACCTATTCTCCAATGCACCTGAAGGCAGGACAAGAACCAATGGATGGAACCTAATCAAGGAGAGAACCAACCTAGAATAATGAGGAATTTCCTAACAGTGAGAACAATTAATTGGTAGAACAGCTTACCTCCAGAAGTTGTGGGTGCTTCATTACTGGAAGTTTTTAAGAAAAGACTGGACAGTCATTTGTTTGATTGAATGATAAAATAGAATAGAGCTGGAAGGGACCTTGGAGGTCTTCTAGTCCAGCCCCCTGCTCAGCAGAAGAACCTCTAGAATCTCAGACAAGTGACTGTCCAGTCTCTTCTTTAAAACTTCCAGTGATGGAGCACAGGCAATTTCTGAAGGCAAGCTGTTCCACTGGTTAATTGTCCTCACTGTTAGGAAGTTTCTCCTTAATTCCAGGTTGCTTCTCTCTTTGATCAGTTTCCAACCATTGTTTCTTATCCTGCCCTCTGGTGCTTTGGAGAATGATTTGACCCCTTCTTCTCTGTAGCAGCCCCTCAAATACTGAAATACTGCTATCAACATTGTGAAACATTATAGGGTTCCTGCTTGAGCAAGGGGTGGGGCTAGAAGACCTCCAAGGTCCTTTTCAACTCTTCTGATATTCTGTTATTCTGAGCTTCCAAACACATTGCCATAGGTCTATACTACAGGCCACCCAACCAAACAGAGGAAGTAGATGAACTTTTTGCTAGTCAGCTAACTAAGGTATGTAGGAAGCACATCACAATAGTAATGGGGGATTTTAACTACCCTGACATCAACTGGGAGACAAACTCTGCTCCAAGTGGAAGATCCAACAGGTTCCTAACAAACCTAGCAGACAATTTTGTTTCCCAAAAAGTAGAGAAGGGAACAAGGGGATCAGTTATATTGGACTTAATTCTCACTAACAGAGATGAAATGATAGAAGGTGTTGAAGCTAAAGGAACCTTGGGGGCAAGTGATCATGCAATATTGGAATTCAACATTATGCAAGCACAAGCAGTAGAACAAAATCAAACTAGAGTCTTGGACTTTAAGAGAGCTAATTTCAATAAACTTAGAGAGAACTTGGGAAAGATTCCATGGATGAGAATCCTCAAGGGGAAAACAACTCAAGAAGCTTGGGAAATTTTGAAAAGTGAGATTATAAAAGCCCAGACTAGCACAATACCAATGAAGAAGAAAAATAATAGGTCTCAAAAGAAACCAGCGTGGCTGCATAAAGAACTCTCTGACAAATTGAAAGACAAACAGGACAAGTATAAAAAGTGGAAAGAAGGGGAAATAACTAAGGTAGAATACCAGCAAATAGCCCGAGCCTGTAAAGATGAAGTGAGGAAAGCTAAGGCTCACAATGAACAAAGGCTTGCGACAAAAGTAAAAAGTAACAAAAAAAGCTTCTTCCAACATATTAAAAACAAGAAAAAAGTCAAGGAAACAATTGGTCCATTGCAGGGAGAAAGTGGCAAGAAGGTGACAAGCAACAGGGAGAAAGCAGAGCTACTTAACACGTATTTTGCATCTGTCTTTACACAAAGGGAAAAAACAGTCCAACCTATCAAAAACAGCATCACAAAAAACATATTAGGAACACAAGTTAAAATAGGGAAGAAAATGGTAAAGGAACACCTGTCTACCCTAGACGAATTCAAATCACCAGGATCAGATGGATTACACCCCAAGGTTCTGAAGGAACTGGCAGATGAGAACCACTGAACTATATCTTTCAAAGATCCTGGAGCACCGGGGAACTGCCAGAGGACTGGAAAAGAGCTGATGTAGTTCCCATCTTCAAAAAAGGGAAAAAAACAGATCCAGGAAACTACAGACCTATCAGCCTGACCTCAATACCAGGGAAGATTCTGGAAAAGATAATCAAGCAACGAATCAATGAACACCTAGAAGCAAACAAAGTAATAACCAAAAGCCAACATGGGTTTGTCAAAAACAGATCATGCCAGACTAATCTTATTACATTCTTTGACAAAGTGACAAAATTAGTGGACCAGAGGAATGCTGTCGATGTGGTTTACTTGGACTTCAGTAAGGCATTTGATAAAGTAGACCATAACCTACTTCTAGATAAAGTAGAAAAATGTGGGATGGACAGCAACACCATCAGATGGATTCAAAACTGGCTAACCAACCGCACTCAACGTGTAGTGCTCAATGGAACTGCATCTACATGGAGGGAAGTTTGCAGTGGAGTACCCCAAGGCTCTGTTTTAGGCCCAGTACTCTTCAACATCTTTATCAATGACTTGGATGAGGGAATAGATGGGGAACTCATCAAATTTGCAGATGACACCAAACTGGCAGGAATAGCCAACTCTCCAGAAGATAGGCTCAAGATACAGAAGGATCTTGACAGACTTGAGCATTGGGCGCTATCAAACAAAATGAAATTCAATGGTGAAAAAAGTAAGGTTCTACATTTAGGCAAGAAAAACAAAATGCACAGGTACAGTATATGTGGTACCTTGCTCAACAGTAGTAACTGTGAGAGGGATCTTGGAGTCCTAGTGGACAACCATTTAAATATGAGCCAGCAGTGTGCAGCAGCTGCCAAAAAAGCCAACACAGTTCTAGGCTGCATTAACAGAGGGATAGAATCAAGATCACGCGAAGTGTTAATACCACTTTATAATGCCTTGGTAAGGCCACACTTGGAATACTGCATTCAGTTTTGGTCGCCACGATGTAAAAAGGATGTTGAGACTCTAGAAAGAGTGCAGAGAAGAGCAACAAAGATGATTAGGGGACTGGAGGCTAAAACATATGAAGAACGGTTGCAGGAACTGGGTATGTCTAGTTTAATGAAAAGAAGGATCAGGGGAGACATGATAGCAGTGTTCCAATATCTCAGGGGTTGCCACAAAGAAGAGGGAGTCAAACTATTCTCCAAAGCACCTGAAGGTAGAACAAGAAGTAATGGGTGGAAACTAAACAAGGAGAGAAGTAACTTAGAACTAAGGAGAAATTTCCTGACAGTTAGGACAATTAATCAGTGGAACAGCTTGCCTCCAGAAGTTGTGAATGCTCCAACACTGGAAGTTTTTAAGAAGATGTTGGATAACCATTTGTCTGAAGTAGTGTAGGGTTTCCTGCCTAGGCAGGGGGTTGGACTAGAAGACCTCCAAGGTCCCTTCCAACTTTGTTGTTATTATTATTATTATTATTATTATTATTATTACATCCTGCTGATGTAGAAATAAAGATGGTTTCAGCCCTTGAACACTGTCACAAAAATCACACAGGTCCAAGGTTTACTTGGTACAGAATCCTTGTGTGGTGCTAAAAGCTTACTAAGCTTTGGAGGCAAAATGCAAAACTCACATTTGAATTTTGAACGGGCTATTTTATCCCCAGGTTCAAGACTTCTAGGTCAATTGCCCTCTTGTCAGTGCTTGATTTCAGCAGGTGTCATATAGGAAAAACCAGGGGTGAAATCCAGGAGGTTTTGACAGGTTCTGGAGAACCAGTAGCGGAAATTTTGAGTACTTTGGAGAACCGGCAAATACCATCTCTGACTGGCCTCACAGTGGGGTGGGAATGGAGATTTTGCAGTATCCTTCCCCTGGAGTGGATGGGAATGGGGATTTTACAATATCCTTCCCCTGGAGTGGATGGGAATGGGATTTTGCAATATCCTTCCCCTGGAGTGGGGTGGGAATGGGGATTTTACAGTATCCTTCCCCTGGAGTGGGGTGGGAATTGGGATTTTGCAGTATCCTTCCCCCTAGAGTGGGGTGGGAATTGGGATTTTGCAGTATCCTTCCCCCTAGGAGTGGGGTGGGAATGGAGATTTTGCAGTATCCTTCCCCCTAGGAGTGGGGTGGGAATGGGGATTTTACAGTATCCTTCCCCTGGAGTGGGGTGGGAATGGGGATTTTACAGTATCCTTCCCCTGCCATGCCCACAAAGCTACGCCCACAGAACCGGTAGTAAAAAAAAAATGGATTTCACCCCTGGGAAAAACTCTCTTGGCTGAGAACAGCTTTATTCTATCAGGTTCTCATTAATGTCATCTGGAAAACACCCCTCGATATTAAATACAGCTTCATGTCATCTGCTGAATGCCACCAAATATGAATTTGATGAATTTTCCCTTCGCCAGGAACTCATCGAGGAAATGGATTATCTAGGAAATGGATTATCTAGGAAATGGATTATCTACAGTAGAATTATCAGACTAGAAGGAGCTGGGTAGGATATTGAGCCAGCTTAGGTCATTCTCTAAATTTCTCAGCTAAGCATAGCTTTGAACAATGGGTTTCGCTAACCAGGTCCTATTATCCCTTGGACCAATGGTTTTCAAATTTTGTGCCAGCAGGGAACTCTTCCCATGTAGGTTCATCCGCTAAAGAATCCCAGCGCGCTGAAAGGGAAACCTGGGGCATTTTTTCCACAGCTTGTATCAAAAACCAGGGAAAAGAAAATGCAAAACACGCAAACAAATGGAGGAAGCCGAACTTTCTTTGGGGAAAGCATTGACCAACTCAATTAATGCTCCTTCCTGCCATGGCCCATTGAATTAGAAAACAAGCAACTTGGTTCTAGGAGGAATTCAAGGAGACTTGCGTTTTGTTGTTGGTCTTTGCCAGGAAGGCATTTTCAGAAGCCATTGCACTTGGAGAGGGTCATTCAAGGTCATGTAAATCAGCTTAAGTAAGGTAAGGTAAGGTAGGGTAGGGTAGGGTAGGGTAGGATAGGATAGGATAGGATAGGATAGGATAGGATAGGATAGGATAGGATAGGATAGGATGATGGATGGATGGATGGAAGGATAGGATAGGATAGGATAGGATGATGGATGGATGGAAGGATAGGATAGGATAGGATAGGATAGGATAGGATAGGATAGGATAGGATAGGATAGGATAGGATAGGATAGGATAGGATAGGATGATGAATGGATGGATAGGATAGGATAGGATAGGATAGGATAGGATGATGGATGGATGGATGGATGGATGGATGGATGGATGGATGGATGGATGGATGGAAGGATAGGATAGGATAGGATAGGATAGGATAGGATAGGATAGGATAGGATAGGATAGGATAGGATGATGGATGGATGGATGGAAGGATAGGATAGGATAGGATAGGATAGGATAGGATAGGATAGGATAGGATGATGGATGGATGGATAGGATAGGATAGGATAGGATAGGATAGGATGATGGATGGATGGATGGATGGAAGGATAGGATAGGATAGGATAGGATAGGATAGGATAGGATAGGATAGGATAGGATAGGATAGGATAGGATAGGATAGGATAGGATGATGGATGGATGGATAGGATAGGATAGGATAGGATAGGATAGGATAGGATGATGGATGGATGGATGGATGGATGGATGGATGGATGGATGGAAGGATAGGATAGGATAGGATAGGATAGGATGATGGATGGATGGATGGAAGGATAGGATAGGATAGGATAGGATAGGATAGGATGATGGATGGATGGATAGGATAGGATAGGATAGGATAGGATAGGATGATGGATGGATGGATGGAAGGATAGGATAGGATAGGATAGGATAGGATAGGATAGGATAGGATAGGATAGGATAGGATAGGATAGGATAGGATAGGATAGGATGATGGATGGATGGAAGGAAGGATAGGATAGGATAGGATAGGATAGGATGATGGATGGATGGATGGATGGATGGATGAAAGGATAGAATAGAATAGAATAGGATAGGATAGGATGGGATGGGATGGGATAGGATAGGATGATGGATAGGATAGGATAGGATAGGATAGGATAGGATAGGATAGGATAGGATAGGATAGGATAGGATAGGATAGGATGATGGATGGATAGGATAGGATAGGATAGGATAGGATAGGATAGGATAGGATAGGATAGGATAGGAAGATGAGATGAGATGAGATAAAATAAGTTTTATTGTCATTTTTTTCTGTGGGACCCTGGCACACATTTCTGACAGATGGCAGTCCAGTCTCTTCTTGAAAGTTTCCAGTGATGAAGCTCCCACAACTTCTGAAGGCGAGCTGTTCCATTGGTTGATTGTTTTCACTGTTAAAAAAATTATCTTTATTTCTAGGTTGAATCTCTCCTTGATCAGTTTCCATCCATTGTTCCTTGACTGGCCTTTGGGTGCCTTGGAAAATAGGTTGATCCTCTCCTCTCTGTGGCAGCCCCTCCAGTATTAGAACACTGCTATCAGGGTCCTGGTCCTTCTCTTCACTAGAGTAGCAGAGTGCAGAGAAGAGCAATAGAGATGATTAATGGACTGGAGGCTAAAACATACGAAGAACGGTTGCAGGAATTGGGTATGTCTAGTTTAATGAAAAGAAGGACTAGGGGTGAAAAGATAGCAGTGTTCCGATATTTGAGGGGTTGCCACAAAGAAAAGGGAGTCAAACTATTCTCCAAAGCACCAGAAAGCAGGGCAAGAAGCAATGGATGGAAACTAATCAAGGAGAGAACCAACCTGGAACTAAGGAGGAATTTCTTGACATGCAAACAATTATTTCATTGTATGGGTGTACTGTGTATGTACAGTGTATGTACGTACAATGACAATAAATTATTAATTAATCAATGGAACGACTTGCCTTCAGAAGTTGTGAGTACTCCAACACTGGGTTTCAAAAAGAGAGAAATTGGACAACCATTTGTCTGAAATGGTATAGGTGTTCCTGCTTGAGCAGGAGGTTGGACTAGAAGACCTCCAGGGTCCCTTCCAACCCTGTTATTCTGAAACTGGGGTGGGTTGTCCCTTCCGAGACTTTGCCATAAACCCCATTCCTTCTGAGGACTCAACTGTCCCTTGTTTGATCCAGGGGCGGGTTCCACTTACCTTCGCCACCGGTTCGCATCGCGACATCCCCTCGCGCGATTTCACTTCCGCGCATGCTCAGAAGCAAGAATTAGCCCGAAACACAGCTGTGGAGCTCATCAGCTGTGCTTCGGGTGAAGAAATAAAGCTCAGCATTCACCCGTGGGCGGGCGGGTGGGCGGGCTCTTTTTCAAGCCGCGGAAGGGGAAAACTTCACAAAAAAAAGATGGCGGCGCACACGGAATGGCACTGACAGTGACGTCACGAGCGGGTTGCTACCGGTTCGGGCGATCCGGTCCGAACCAGGAGGAACCCACCCCTGGTTTGATCACTGTCTCATCTGCAGCCCTTGCTCCTTTTTCTCAAGGTCATTCCCATGTACCATTACATCTTGACACAATCACAACATGGGGGCCACTACTTTGAATTTCTTTTTTTAATCACACCCCACAGAAACCTGTGTGTGTTCTATTGGGCTATCTTTCTGGCTTTCTTCCCTGGTCTCCCTCCCTACTTTCTTTGAAAACAACTTTCCTACTCGAAATAATTTATTTTCGACCGCCGCCACAGAACACAAATTCTTATTAGCCTTGAAGTGTATGCCCACCACCCACCCCCAAAATAGGCAGAAGCAGGGAAGGCTGGTGGCAGCGAGAAAAAGAGAGTTGTTTTCAGAAAAAGGAATCAAACCCTATCATGCCAAAACAGATGACCACCTCTTGCGTCTCTTATTTTCAATTCTTTGAAGTTTTAATCTTTTGAAAAGAAAAGCCTTTTAGCTGCTCTGTGGCAACAAGACAGTAACTTTTGACTCCCGGTTCATAAACGGATCTCTTCTGTTTCTTAACAATTACTGCTAAGTGAGTTTAAATCTGATCCTTCGTTGCTGGTGTATCAGCGCTCTGGGGATGGTTGACGCTACCGTTATCATTCGGCTTCATTCTTCCGCAGCCCTTTCTTTAAATTTTAGTTTTACTCTAAAAAAAAATCCACTTGAAAGCTGGTTTCCAATCAGATGTTATGCAAAGTATATGACCTGTCAATTAATCTTCTTGATTTCTCTTTGGTAGCATGGCATCCGAACCCCAAACAGTTCAAATATATGAAATCTCTTTCCAACAGTCTAATTAAAATGAAATAATGAAATGTCAAAACAATTGGATTTTGCTCCCCTAACAATGAGACTGTTTCACCCAGCCGTTAAATCTCAGTATAGACTCCTGTCCACTGCTGTGCCATCCTATCCTGGGGGAAAACAGAGATCTTGGTTACCTGGAGAAAAATGCAGAAACCTCAGAGATAAAGTTGAGCCTATTACAAAAAGCAGAAGCAGAAGCAGCAGAAGCAGCAGTGGAAGTGGAAGTGGAAGTGGAAGAGGAAGAGGAAGAGGAAGAGGAAAAGGAAAAGGAAAAGGAAGCAGAAGCAGAAGCAGAAGCAGAAGCAGAAGCAGAAGCAGAAGCAGAAGAAGAAGAAGAAGAAGAAGAAGAAGAAGAAGAAGAAGAAGAAGAAGAAGAAGAAGAGGAGGAGGAGGAGGAGGAGGAGGAAGAGGAAGCAGAGGCACAGAAAAAAGAAGGAGGAGGAGGAGGAGGAGAAGAAGAAGAAGAAGAGGAGGAGGAGGAGGAGGAGGAGGAAGCGGAGGAGGAGGAGAGGAAGAAGAAGAAGAAGAAGAAGAGGAAGAGGAAGAGGAAGAGGAGGAGGAGGAGGAGGAGGAGAGGAAGAGGAAGAGGAAGAGGAAGAGGAAGAAGAAGAAGAAGAAGAAGAAGAAGAAGAAGAAGAAGAAGAAGAAGAAGAAGAAGAAGAAGAAGAAGAAGAAGAAGAAGAAGAAGAAGAAGAAGAAAGGTAATAGTGGTTTGTGCACCGCAGTGTATGCTGGCCACATGACCATGAAAAATGTCTTCAGATACCACTGGTTCCCTCAGCTAAGAAATGGAGATGAGCACTGCCCCCTAAAGCCGAACACGACTGGATAGGGAAAATCTTTACCTTTATCTTTATGTTATGATAATCTTTGGGGTTGATTTAAGTCTGCATCTTAGACCCATGGTGGTGCAGTGGTTGGAATGCGGTACTGCAGGCTACTTCTGCTGCCTGCCAGCTGACAGCAATTCGGCAGTTCAATTCTCACCAGCTTAAGGTTAACTCAGCCTTCCATCCTTCCAAGGTCGGTAAAATGGGGACCCAGATTGTTGGGGGCAATAGGCTGACTCTGTAAACTGCTGAGAGAGGGCTATAAAGACTGTGAAGCGGTACATAAGTCTAAGTGCTGTTGCTATTGCTATAACAGCTTAGATGCTTTTGTATGGAAGCGGTGCCATTTTGACCATCTAAACACCGTTGGTCCTTACAACAAACAAGAATGTTGATTCCCCCCCCCGAATCTATTATATAATTCTATCATTTTCCAGGGGCATTACATTTTAAATGAAGTAGGGGATTAAAAAAAAACAATTCGTGAGAAACGTAAACCCCAGTGGGCAAAAGAAACCTCAAGTGAGCTGTAGGTATTTACCATCTGGACTGTAGTTAATTATCTAGCTGTTTTACTACGGGGGTCTTTGTGCTGATTGCTACCACATTTTAAGATCAAAACGAGGCTGTCTCTTCGCTCTAAAGTGTTTACCTTAGCCAGCAGGTGAAATCTTATGCGAAGAATCTTATGTCCCTGTTCTATTAAGCTTTAATTGAAAAAAAAAAACCCGAAACCTACCTGAGATGTTAATTAGAATCTAGATTCAGGTGCTAACCTTTTTGACTGATAGCGCCTGTTGAGTAATTGCAGGAAAGGGGCCCATTCCAGGCAGAGCAGTAATTACTGAATTAGTAGGAAAGTTCAGGTAGAGCCTCAGATTTCCAATCACAGGAGAGCAGTTGGTGAACCAGGACAGCTAATCCGAAGGGGAATTCAACTCCGGTCTCACCTATAGACACCAATCCTTATGTTCTTTAAGGAATAGCTGTTTGTTAAACTCCTCTATGAAAGATCCAAGGGTTTGTTATTTTGTATTTTAAAAAAATACGTTGTCTCTTTTGGCGGGGGGGAACTAGCAGTATCTAGCAAGGTCTGAAGGGCCAGTCGTTTTGTACGTAAAGAGTGGAAGAAACGCAACCTCCCCTCATCAAAATGTTTGGGGTCACCTCTAGACTTGGACAGGAAGGAGGACATGGGATAAGAAGGAAGACACTGTTGTTCTTTTTGTGTTTTTGTTTGCAAAGCTGTGTTTTCAGGAGGAAAAGCAAAGCTGAGGCAGGGTTATTGTGGGACAATCCCTTCGACAGATATACAGAAAGCTGAATGTATGCTGACTGAGCAGTTGGATCAAATCCAGCCCTTGTTTTGGGAAGAATTAAGCACTGACGCTAATGCAATCCAAACATCACAAAATAGCCCTCTACATGCCATCATTTTTTTATTGAAAGCATTGCTTAGTATACATGTCAACATGCTCCTATAGAGGCCAAGTCAAGAGTTGCGTCTAGAAAAACCTATTTTTTTTTAGATTTATATCCAATCTTCTTGTAGGAGGGGTTAAATGTGTCATCAGTTTGAAGTCATTGCGTTGCCACAAGAGACCTAAATCCAGTCTCCCATGAATTCTGTTGACCCTTATCTAACGACAATTTAGCTTTGACCATTAGTTGACTAGATTTTTGTATCAGAAGTAGCAGGAATAAACTCGTCTGTGCTTTGAACTCAACAAATGCTCTTGATCATTTGCGTTTCTCACTTTTAAGAGTTCAGGGCAATGTTCACGGCATGGTGTTCTTTGATTTTTCTTTCTTTCAGAACAACAAATCTGTGAAGTGGGCTGGGCTGAAAAATAATTATTGTTTTCCATTCAATCAAGAAGCTTTCATGGTTGAGAATAGAAAGGCTCTCCCTGGTCTTAATCTAGCATTTGAATCGGGGCGTCCAACTTTGGCAACTTTAAAACTTGTGGACTTCAACTCCCAGAATTCCCCTGATTTGTGAATTCTGGGAGTTCAAGTCCACAAGTCTTAAAGTTACCAGGGCTGGACACCCCTGACTGAATCCTTATGCTGTCCTTCAACTTCTTGGACATGAGAAAGGATGAGAGAGTGCTTCTTTTAAGCATTGCAAAATTGGTGTCATACGGTACAGATTAGTATACAATTGCATCAAAATGTTTGTAGGAGACAATAGGTCAAATTAGTGCATTTGATTTCTACAAGACAAAAAAACCCCTAGGAAAACCTCAATTTTTAATTGTTCAAAAGGAAGCTCAGAAGAGGTGGGATTCACATTAATTTACCTACCGGTTCGCCCAGCACCGAAAATGTGAGTGCGCACGCGGCTTCAAAACATCCCTAAATAAGACGGCATAGCGCCGGGGCAGGTGGGCGGGCAGACCCACAGGTGGCTACTACCAGTTTGCCTGAACTGGTCTGAACCTGATGAATACCACCTCTGGAGCTCAGTGTGTAATACTCTGTTCACTGGGTTCATGGAGGAAATATTTTTATTTTCTTGCTTCCTCTATTTTGCAATGACCCTGTCCATCTAACCTGCACCATTTGAAACTAAACAAGGAGAGAAGGAACTTAGAACTAAGGAGAAACTTCCTGACAGTTAGAACAATTAATCCGTGGAACAGCTTGCCTCCAGAAGTTGTGGATGCTCCAACACTGGAAGTTTTTAAGAAGATGTTGGATAACCATTTGTCTGAAGTAGTGTAGGGTTTCCTGCCTAAACAGGGGGTTGGACTAGAAGACCTCCAAGGTCCCTTCCAACTCTTGTTGTTGTTGTTGTTGTTGTTGTTGTTGTTGTTATACACAAAAACCAGTAATACACAGCAAACAAGATTTATATGCTGGATTTCGTATCACTATATCACAAGTCGAACACTTCCCAAGCGTCTAGGACTGTGTGATGTATTTTCGTATGATGCGTGCAGATCCTATTATTATTATTATTATTATTATTATTATTATTATTATTATTATTATTATTATTATTATTATTATTATTATTATTATTATTATTATTATTATTATTATTATTATTATTATTATTATTATTATTATTATTATTATTATTATTATTATTTATTCACAAAAAATGTAATACACAGCAAACGAGATTTATATGCTGGATTTCGTATCACTATATCACAAGTCGAACACTTCCCAAGCGTCTAGGACTGTGTGATGTATTTTCGTATGATGCGCACAGATCCAAGTAGGGTGGCCTTTTGCAACTGACAGATCGTGAGTTTGTCAATGTTTATTGTTTTCAAATTATTATTATTATTATTATTATTATTATTATTATTATTATTATTATTATTATTATTATTATTATTATTATTATTATTATTATTATTATTATTATTATTATTATTATTATTTATTCACAAAAAATGTAATACACAGCAAACGAGATTTATATGCTGGATTTCGTATCACTATATCACAAGTCGAACACTTCCCAAGCGTCTAGGACTGTGTGATGTATTTTCGTATGATGCGCACAGATCCAAGTAGGGTGGCCTTTTGCAACTGACAGATCGTGAGTTTGTCAATGTTTATTGTTTTCAAATTATTATTATTATTATTATTATTATTATTATTATTATTATTATTATTATTATTATTATTATTATTATTATTATTATTATTATTATCATCATCATCATCATCATCATCATCATCATCATCATCATCATCATCATTATTATTATTATTATTATTATTATTATTAATTATTATTATTATTAATTATTATTATTATTATTATTATTATTATTATTATTATTATTATTATTATTATTATTATTATTATTATTATTATTATTATAGGAGCTGAGATAGCGCAGTGGTTAAAAGCAGCATTGCAACCTTCAGCTGATTGCTAGTTCAGCAGTTCAGCTGTTCAAATCTCACCAGGCTCAAGGTTGACTCAGCCTTCCATCCTTCCGAGGTGGGTAAAATGAGGACCCAGATTGTTGGGGGAAATATGCTGAACTCTGTAAACCGCTTAGAGAGAGCTGTAAAGCACTATGAAGCGGTATATAAGTCTAAGTGCTATTGCTATTATATGTTTAAATCAAGTACCAGAGATTTGGCACTTAGGGGAAAAAAACTGCACATCAAATTAAACTTAAGCCACAATGCATAGAACTGCGCTGATTTATTCTTTGCTAACTTACCCTCAGTTCCTTGCTTGCAAAAAAAAAAAAAAACCCCACCGAAAAACAAAACCCAGCTTTTTCCACTTTTGAATAGTTATTTTTTCAAGGTTGTGCAAAAAGGGGGAAATATGTGAAGTTTCAAACCTAGGCCTATTAATCTGATCCTCCTTTAAACCTTTTTGACATGTTTAGAAGCTTGTAACGTTGGTGTCCTTCAGGTGTGTGGGCTGCCATGTTTGTTAGCAATGTTTGCTTTAGGAATTTAAGTGTCTGAACATTTATAATATCTCAAGGGATCTCGCAGTCCCAGCATGATAGGGCACGCAGCCCGAGGGAAACATTTCATGGAAATCTAAACGCTAGTCCCTCTTAAGCCGACGGAGATATAAAAATCCAGAAATTCAGGTACTTGGGTTTTAAAAGGGTACAAAAATGGATGATAGGGAGATGTATTTTTTTAAAAAAAAATGCTCACGGGAAGCTGCTGTTGTGTTAGTTTCATGGGAATTATTGAGTTCGATTGTTGCAAGAAGTTCTGGTCCTGTCTTGCCAAGAGGTGGGTTCCTCCTGGTTTGGACCAGTTCTATAGAACCGGTAGTAATGTGGCGGCCTGAGTCGCTAGAACCGTCAGTGACCCAGGCCTGCCACACCCCCGAACCAGCTCTCTCAGTGGCGCCGTAGGTGCCGCCATCTTGTTTTTTGCTACTGCGCATGCACAGAAGCTTTGATTTAGCACTGCACATGCGCTAAGCATGTGCGAAGTCCCACTGAGCGAACCAGCAGCAATTAAAACCAGAACCCACCCCTGTGTCTTGCCAAAGATTCATTTGAGAAAGTTTTAAGGGGCATTGTGTCAGTGTTTCACGTAAATTAATGCACTGATAAACGGAACAACTACTAATTCCTATTCTGCTGTATAAGAACAGATAAAAAGACAGTTTAATGATAATGAGTGTCGGAGGAATAGACTATAGGCCAGTGATGGCGAACCTTTTTTTCCTCGGGTGCCGAAATAGTGCACGTGCACGCTATTGCATGCGCGTGCGTGCCCACACCCATAATTCAAAGCCCCTCACTTGCCCCACCCCTGCACATGCATGTGTGACCCCCCCACTCCCCTGTTTCCTGACTTCCAGTGGGCTGAGTGGGCCCATTTTTCGCCCTCCCCAGGCTCCAGAGGCTTTCTTGGAGCTTGGGGAGGGCGAAAACACTGCCCCCGCCACCCTGGAGGCCCTTCGGATGCCAAAATCGCCCTCCCAGAGCCTCCGTGCGAGCCAAAAATCACCTGGCGGGCACGCACATGCGCATTGGAGCTGAGCTAGGGCAACGGCTCACGTGCCGGCAGATATGGCTCTGTGTGCCACCTGTGGCACCCGTGCCATAGGTTCACCATCACTGCTATAGGCCATGGGTGTCCTTCCTTTTGGGCTGCCTGGGCCACATTGAGTGAATTGTCTTGGGCCGCATATAAAATACAGAATATGGTAAATGTATATAAATCAGCTAATAATATTAAAAGTTTACGAACTTGTGGGGCTGCATTACTAGTTGTACAGAGCCACATGCAGCCTCTGGGCTGCGGGTTCTAGGTTGGACATAGCTGCTATAGGAAAATGATTAGAGCCCTTTCCTATGAAGATACAGTGGCCAGAATGGTTCAGAAGGCCTTATGAAGGCTAGGACCAGCTTTAGCAACTGGTCACAATAATTCACTTTATCTAATAATGGGGTTGGCTTTGACGCATAAAATATCGGCTGAGGCATCTGATCTTCTCAGGTTTTCAGTGACACACATGATGGGAAGGATTCGCTAGATCTAATGAAAAAGTTTAATGAAAAGAACGATTAGGAGTGACATCAGAGGTGGGTTCCTCCCGGTTCAGACCGGTGCGCCCGAACCGGTAGCGGCCCGCTGGTGATGTCACAATGACATCACAGAACCGGTTCGGTCGGTGCCGGTCCGTGGGTGCCGCCATCTTTTTTTAAAAAAAATTTCGGAATTTTATTTTTATTTAGAATTTTTTTGGGGGGGATTTTTTTCCGGTTTTTTTTTCTTCTGCACATGTGCAGAAGCTGAGTTTCTGGCACTGTGTATGCGGTCACCATCTTGTTTTTGGCTTTTTTTATTTTTTTGGCTTTTTTTTGCCACTGCACTTTTTTTTTTACGGTGCGGGAGGAAGCAAACCGGCAGTGAGGTAAGTTAGAACCCACCCCTGGGTGACATGATAGCAGTGTTCCAATATCTGAGGGGCTGCCACAAAGAAGAGGGGGTCACCCTATTCTCCAAAGCACCTGAAGGCAGGACAAGAAACAATGGGTGGAAACTAACCAAGGAGAGAAGCAACCTAGAACTAGGGAGGAATTTCCTGACAGTGAGAAAAATTAATCAATGGAATAACTTACCTCCAGAAGTTGTGGGTGTTCCAACGTTGGAGTCTTTTAAGAAGAGATTGGATAACCATTTGTCTGAAATGGTATAGGGTCTCCTGCCAGAGCAGGGGATTGGACTAAAAGACCTCCAAGGTCCCTTCAAACTCTGTTATTCTGTTACTCTGTTAGGTTATACCTCTGTGAAATATAAATATTGCACGACGACTATATATATATCTGGTGGCAGTGAAAATGTGGAGTGGCTTCCTTGGGATCTGACTGACCTCAGATATTATTCTGAGGCATCAAGTTATATTATTTTCAGCTTGACTAAGCTATTCTACCTTGAACCTTCTTTGGTCTTTACATTTCAAATCCTGCAACCTTCCTCTGTATCCTTGGATCTTATGCAAGATAATTTCTTATTTCTATTTTTCTATTTTACTTCGTTAGACTGTTTGCTAGTCAAAGCTGTCAGTGTCAAACCCATATTTTTATATAAGATTTTATTTTGATTACCTCATATTTTTGAACAGATAATGGTGCAGGGTGGTGGTGTTAAGTGCTGTTCTTGATGGGTTATTTTGAGATAATTTTTCTGTTTATTTCTCTTTAAATAACACCAAGGCAAACTACCTTGAAGTGACAGTATGCATATTTTATTAAAATAAATAAAAGCTGTTTATACTGTGGATACTACAAATATCTGTAATTTTTCCACCTTTTAAAAGAAAAAGGGCATAGTAGCTTCTGTATATCAATATTCCAATACAAGCAAACCAATCAAATGAAAACAGAAAGCAACAATGACATACACACACAAAACACCCACCCACCCAGGTTTTTTTAAAAAAATATTATTTTTTTAATGTTTTATTTATTTTATTTATATAACATTCAATTTCCATGAAACAGTGTGTGATCTGGGTACAGTTATTTTTAAACAGTCCTAATCCACATATTTGTTGTAGTATTCATCACAATGATATTGATAATATAATAATATAATAGCAATAATACTTAACATTATCTTCTTTAACAACTCTCCACGTTAACATTTCCTCTTTTTATGTCTCCTCCTTTCTAACTTCTGTTTCTAGTCTAGCCATTGATAAAATACATCCCATATCAAAAATATTATCATTAGATCCATAAAAAAGATGGCTGTAAAACCTACTGTGCACAAAAATATAGATCTTCAGACAGTGGTGAAATCCATTTTTTTTACTACCGGTTCTGTGGGCGTGGCTTGGTGGGTGTGGTGAAGCTTGGTGGGCGTGGCTTGGTGGGCGTAGCAGGGGAAGGATACTGAAAAATCTCCATTCCCACCCCACTCCAGGGGAAGGATACTGCAAAATCCCCATTTCCTCCCTACTCCTGGGGCCAGCCAACGGTGGTATCTGACAGTTCTCCGAATTACTAAAAATTTCCACTACCGATTCTCCGAACTACTCAGAATTCATGCTACCAGTTCTCTAGAACCTGTCAGAATCTGCAAAATTTCACCCCTGTCTTCAGAGGTTTATACTACAGGTAGTCCTTGACTGACAACAGTTCATTTAGCGACCGTTCAAAGTTACAAGGGTGTCACGTAGTGAATATTGTCAGTTGTATGTCTATGCAGGGTCATGCACCCCTATCCTAATATCATGGTACATTCCAATATAAGCAGAACACGTGATATGATAAGTGTGCATGTGTGCATTCCTAAACCACCATTAATTCTCTTCTGCCTTAGCTGTTGACCTGAATGGTCGTGTTTTCTTAGCAAAGATGTAATTATTCAGGATTTATTGAAATAAATATTTTCTATTAGACTTTTAATCTCGGCTTTATTTCTAACTGTCTGAATTCCAAGAAAAGATCTAAATCGCCTCTATGAGATATCATTCTCACCCCAACAAAGGGCACTGAAAGAAGTGACTTATGACCATTTTTCACACTTTATGACCATTGTAGCATTCCCATGGTCACGTGAGTTACATTTGAATTCTTGACAACTGGTTCATCTTTATGACGCTTGCAGTGTCCCATGGTCATGTGACCATCTTTTGTGACCTTCTAACACGCAAAGTCAACGGAGACGCCAGATTCACTTAACAACCGTGTTCTTAATTTAACGACTGTAGTGATTCACTTAACCAATGCGGCAAGAAATGGGACAAAACTCATTTAACATGTTTCTCACTTAGCAACCTAAATTCTGGGCTCAGTTGAAGTCATAAGTCGAGGACTACCTGATTAAGTTATCAAATAGAGAACCTGGTGCAGAAATCAGCCAACTGTATAATAATTCCAACCTCTAAAGCTCTTAGGATGGTAAAATGGATGAATAGGGATGCTACACTACATACATTAGATGCCTGTTTTTGTGGAGAAGTGAAAGTCCAGAGCTAAAAGCATTCGGAACATAGAATAATAAGGTTGCTAGGGACCTGGATGTCTTCTAGTCCAACCCCTTGCTCAAGTAGAAGACCCTATAATGTTTCCTAAAATGGCTGTCCACTCTCTTCTTGAAAACCTCCAGTGGTGAAGCACCCAAAACCTCTGGAGACCAGCTGTTCCACTAATTAATTGTTCTCCCTGTCACGAAAGTTCTTCTTAATTCTGGCTTAGATCTCGCTTTTGTATATTTTCATCCAGGGGCAGGTTGCTCACTTACCTTACTGCCGGAGCCATGCGCGCGCATCTCCATGCTTCGGGGGGGCGCACGCTCACTACGCGCGTGCGCCCCCTCGCGCGGAAGCAAAATTGCTGCAAAATCTTGCGAGGGGATGTGTGCACGCGTGAGATTTTGGTGCGATTTTGCTTCCGCGCATGTGCAGAAGCAAAATCTCACCAAAATCTCATGCACGCACACGTCCCCTCGTGAGATTTTGGCGCGATTTTGCTTCTGCGCATGCGCAGAAGCAAAATCGCCCGAAAATCACAGGGAAAAAATGGTGACGTGCCGGGTGGACCGGCAGAGAGGGCTCCGGAGCGGTTGCGAAATCCGCCATGCCCTACCGGAGCTGCGTACTGGGAAGCTCCGGCAGGAACCCACCTCTGCTTTCATCCCTTACTTCTTCTCTTGCCCTCAAGTGCTTTGGAGAATAGGTTGTCCCCCTTTTCTTTGTGACAGCACCTCAAATATTGGAAGACTTCTATCATGTCACCCCTAACCCTTGTCTTCATTAGACTAGATGTACCCAGTTCCCATAACTGTTCATCGTATGTTTTAGCCTGTAGCCCAGAAGTGGGTTTGGACCAGTTTGGACCGGTTTTATAGAACCGATAGTAACTTGGCGGCCTGGGTCACTGGAACTGGCAGCGACCCAGGCATGCCATGCCCCCGACATGCCATGCCCCCCATGAACCGGCAGTAACACAATCCGGAAGCCACCCCTGCTCTAGCTCTATAATCATCCTTGTTGATCTTCTCTGTACTCTTTCTAAGGTCTCCGTATCATTTTTTAAAACATTGTGGTGACCCAAATGGGACGCAATATTCCAAGCGTGGTCTTACTAAAGCAGTATATAGCGGCACTAATTTGTGATCTTGATACTATTCCTCTATTGATGGAGCACAGGAGTGCATTTTTAAAAAGAATCTCTTAAACTCAATACTTACTATCTTCTGGTATGGCTCTAACAGACCTTCTGGTGTGAACCATAGAGAGCTGATAAATCAAGTAGACAATTATGTTTTCCAAGCATTTTGGAATATGGCTCACAACTTTTAGTCATTGCAATGGGGTTTTGCATGGGTCTACCATACCTGGTCTGTGATTGACCCAGCAGGCAATCAGAAGAAATTTGGGTCTCTCAAATTAACATTCTGCCTCTGGGTGTCTCGGGGTCTTAAAAAGGCCTTGGCTTTAATGGTTTATTAAACAAATAAGGTACGCCTGGAAAGCTTAAGTGCACTCCATGAGCCTCATAAAAATATTATGGGATGCTTTCATCAGGCAGAAATATATGGACATAACTTTTACAGTAACCCTAACCAGAAAGAAATTGTAGTAAGTCACTTTAGTGGAGGGCAGAGATGAGATTATAAAATAATCCATATTTTATTTGTTTGTTTATCTACTTAAAGAGGTCTTTTTCGGCTCCCTTTTTCTATTTAAAAGGCACTCAGATCATTTTCGCCCAGAAAATACAGGAGTCACTTAGCCATCTATGTAGCATAAGACTTTGTAATAACTTGAAGAGCATACCGTATTTTTCGGAGTATAAGACGCACCTTTTTCCTCCCTAAAAGTGGCTGAAAATTTATACATACATACATACATACATACATACATACATACATACATACATACATACATACATATATATATATATATATATATATATATATATATATATATATATATATATATATATATATATTCTGAGGTTTTCGCAGGTGTTTGTATGTAGGTCTTTGGGTATTCGGGTTTTCTCCCGCGTGAAACTGGAAGTTTCGATGAAGTCTCATTCATCATCTTCAGGCTGGTGTCTTCTGCTTCCTGCTTCTAGGAGCAATACAATACATATACATATACATATACATATACATATACATATACATATACATATACATATACATATACATATACATATACATATACATATACATATACATACACATACACATACACATACACATACACACATACACACACACACACACACACACACACACACACACACACACATACACACACACACATACAATACCAGTAGCAGAGTTCTTCTTCAACATAGAAGCAGTTACAAGCAAAATACAAGCAGCTTCTAGTTCAAAGTTCGGAGCAGACAGAGAGTACAGAGTGGGCTGAGCCACGCCCAGCCTTCTAGCTTCAGTTTCGATTCTCTGCACAGACTCAGATGTGTTTAGCTCCCATTGACTTAGTTGCTATGCCAATTCATTGGCTGACCTTGTTACCATTGGCTCTCCCAGGTCATGAATAATCTGATATTTCCTAATGAGTTGGAAGGTTTTTTCCCCCTATTTTATTGGTTCTGAATTTGCCTTGGGGGTTCATCAGAGGAAAAGACATCAACTACCTAAATAAACAGAATTAAGCAGACGTTGGAGGTGGTGACTTTCTATTTTTATTCCTTTCCTTTCCATTTGTCCATTATAGGAGAATAGTCTTCAGCTCACTGCCTAGGAGAACAGTTCTACATTGCATAATACTCATAGGTTAGAAAACATAGAATGCTAAGGTTGGAAGGGATCTTGAAGACTTCTAGTCCAACCCTCTGCTAAGCAGGAGACCCTACACCATGCTGGACAAATGGCTGTCCAGTCTCTTCTTAAAAACCTCTAGTGATGGAGCACCTACAACTTCCAGAGGTAACCTGTTCCACTGAATAATTGTTCTCACTGTCAGGAAATTTCTATTTAGTTCTAGGTTGCATCTTTCTTTAATAAGGTTCTACCCATTGCATCTTGTCCTGCCCTCAGGTGCTTTGGACAATAGATCAACCTCCTGTTCTTTGTGGTAGCCCCTCAAATACTGGAAGACTGCTATCATATCATTCCTAGTCCTTCTCTTCATTAGACTAGACATACCCAGTTCCCTCAATTGGAATGATTAATCCCTCCATTGGAGCAATGTGATCCCTGTGATGTTGTCAAGTTATTGTGAGTCACCATCTTTTCTTTCTTGCTTCACTGCTCTATCTCGGTCCCTCTCTCATGGGTGTTCAATAACTGGGGGTTCCATAAGAAAGATAATTATTTCTAAAATCTCTGAGTTTCTTCATGTGAGTTTGCCTCTCCTCCAACATCCCAGTTCAAATTTACAGCTTGGCAAGGCCTTCCTTGTATGTTTATTTTGATAAAATAATAAAATAAAATAAAATCCACCTTTTTTTTCTCCTTTTAGAAAAATTGGATATTTAAATTTCCAGATGGAAAAAAGATGATAAACTTAGCAACCTGTTGTGTGGCCTAGCAAAGGTTTCATTGCTTCTCATTCACCATATGGCGTACCATTCACCGCCTGTACCCTAATGAGAATTACGTTTGCAGGTAATTTTCAATTGATTGTCTTGGGATAAACAAATTTCACATACTTGTTTTGCTAATGTATTCAAGTAGGCTCGCAGGGGGAAAAGATTAATTATCTAAAAAGCAAGCAGGGGCCTCTGCATTATGCAAAAGAGCCAACTATGATCAGAAAGAAGCCACCTGTTGCTATGACAGCAGAGAGGTTGTGATGAGGTAAACGGGGTTTCCTGAGCTGATTGGCCCAAATGAGATCACGGTGACCAACCGTAGGTTAGGGTTAGGGTTAGGTTGCAAACATGGTTGCAAAACAAGCAAAGAAGGTCAAGAACTGGAACGCACCTGGCCTGGACGAATTGCATGGATACTGGCTAAAACACCTGACCAGCCTCTATCATCGCATGGCCACTCAATTTGATAAAATGCTTCAAAATGCAACAAGCGAAAAATGGTTAACAGCTGGCCGAACATACTTGATAATGAAAGATCCAGAAAAGATCTTTCTTTTCTGAACCAAGCAACTATCGCCCAATTACTTGTCTTCCAACAACGTTCAAACGTTTTACAAGAATACTGGCAAATTCAGTATTCAATCATCTGATGGAAAAACCGTTTGTATCGGGGCGGGTTCCTCTTACCTGGCTACCGGTGCACTGCGTGTGCATCATCATGTTTCACACGCGTGTCCCCTCACGTGATTTTGCTTCCGCGCATGCGTGGAACCAAAATCTCACAAGGGGATAGCAATAGCATTTAGACTTATATACCGCTTCATAGTGCTTTACAGACCTCTCTAAGCGGTTTACAGAGTTCAGCATATTGCCCCCAACAATCTGGGTCCTCATTTTACCGACCTCAGAAGGATGGAAGGCTGAGTCAACCTTGAGCCTGGTGAGATTTGAACAGCTGAACTGCTGAACTAGCAGTCACTGAAGTAGTTGCAGTGCTGCTTTTAACCACTGCGCCACCTCGGCTCCTGACCGGGATGTGCACGCACGCACAATTTCGACAATTTTTGCTTCCGCACATGCGCGGAAGCAAAAAATCACCAAAATGATGATGATGATGATGATGATGATGATGATGATGATGATGATGGGGGGGGGGGAACTCTTGCAATGATCCTACAAAGGAATTTTTATTTGAAGGCAACAGAATCAGGGTTTTGCAGACGTTAGAAGGAATATGTAGCAGCTAATAAAATAATTTGGGAGAAAGACAATAGAATTAGCCTAGTTATTGTTACAGATCTCCACATACGTTTTAATCTGTTTTTCACTAATACCTTCATTCAAGATAAAGCACATCTTATTCTCCCCATAATACCTGTGCTGTCAAACATTATCATCTTGTACCTGTTTATGTAATTGGTTATAAGCCACCTACGGATAATTCAAAAGGGGCTGGCATTGTTTCAAACATTTGCGAGCTATGCTCAGCTTGAATAGGGGAATGGAGACCATTTATTCTTAACAATTCATTTTCTTTTGTTCCTGGATTGGTGTTTCCTGATAATAACCAGTTGAAGTCAATGGACATGCATGAGTCAAGTCAACTGAAGTCTCATTGATGCTTTCTTATTATGGTTCAAAGCCCATCTATCACCTGGATACACACATTATATAAAGTCATTGTTTAGTTAACTAAGGGTTATTGAGTAGACTACTTCCCTGGATTCAGACATCACATTAAACTGTAAACCATGGTCTGAAAACCATTTTGTCTGAAATGGTGTAGGGTTTCTTGGCTGAGTAGGGTTAGAACCAGAAGACACCCAAGTCTATTATTCTGTTATTCTGTTTACTAACCACATTGGCTGAGTTCACATAGCATTCGAAGCTAAAATATAAACAAAACATACGTTGTGTTGCATAACACACAATCAGTGGTGGGTTCCTACTGGTGCGGTCCACTCTATAGCACTGGTAGTGGCCCGCTGGTGACATCACAGTACTGGTGCGGTCGGTTGCCAGTGCCTGCGCGCCGCCATTTTTTTTTAAAAAAATTAAATTTTCTTCTGCGCATGCTCAGAAGCCGAGCTTCCGGCACTGCGCACGAGCTGCCTTCCTACCCCACAGTTAGTCCAAGCAGGGGAGGATAGCAATAGCAATAGCACTTTTCTTATATACCGCTTCATAGTGCTTTACAGCATTCTCTAAGCGGTTTACAGAGTTCAGCATATTGCCCCCAACAATCTGGGTCCTCATTTTACTGACCTCGGAAGGATGGAAGGCTGAGTCAACCTTGAGCCTAGTGAGATTTGAACAGCTGAACTGTTGAACTAGCAGTCAGCCTGCAATGGCTGCATTTAACCACTGCACCACTTCAGCTCTTAGCTGAAGTGGTGCAGTGGCTGAGGGAGCACGTGAGACGCTGAAAGAATGGGCGGCAGGAGCTATCTCCATTCCCCTCCCTTCAGCAGTCCGAGAAGCCACGAACTTTGTATGCAAAGCTTTTCATGTAAGGTATAAAATAGCAAAAATAGTAGTAACATCTCTCTGAAATAACTAATATATGACCGGCAAGCCACACCCACCCGGTCACATGGCTGGCAAGCCACACCCACAAAATAAGCCACACCCACAGAGTGGTAGTAAAAAAAATTAGGAACCCGCCCCTGCACACAATGTGTGGATCCCATCTTCTATTTGTGTACACTTCCTTGTCTTTTAATACAAAATTGATTCAATGACTATATTTGAGAGAGATTAATATTATTAATATTCTCCTTCCTTTTTCTTTTTTGTCTCCCAGGCTGTTTTCCTCTAATTACTAACAGTACTAAAATGTATAATTTCAAGTCACTGATTCTTCTCCCAAGTAGCAGATACGTGGAACAGGTGTAAAAGAAAACATGCAATTCGCACAGGATTGCACTGGATTGTAATTCTGAGCAGCCAACACAACCCTAGGTTGCATTAACAGAGGGACAGACTCAAGATCACTTTTGAGGTATCTGAGCTGCTTCTGCATATTTTCTGCTTGTTTTGGACTTGAGCTATGTTTTTCTCCTCATCACTTTGGTAACAGATCTGACCTATCTCTGCCAAGGTCTTCTTCTTTACTCAGTACATCAGCTGCTTTAATGAAAGCTAAAAATATCCTTCCTTACAGCAAAAGCTTCCTTTTGAGGCTGACCTCAAAAAAAGTTTCGCAAATGTTGGACCTAATTAATATTTGAGTGGGAGATTAAGAGGGCTGTAGGCTAGACTGTGAAGATGAAAAAATAGCCAGGTAGAAGATCCCACCCAATAACGTCTATCTGTAGGAGAAGAGCAGGCAGAGCTGGGCGGGTGGGGATGGAGTTAAGCACATCATCAGTTTAGAATTCTTGCGTTCCCACAAGCGCTCCGAGTCCAACCCTTCCTGAATTCCATTGACCCTTATCTGGTGCCAATTTAGCGTTGAACTTTACTTGACCAGATATTTGTGTATAGGCTTAAATAAATATTCTCAGCTGTAACCTTATGAATGGTACCAATCCTTTGTGCCTGACACCACTTTGCCGCCCAGAAAGGAATATTGACAGGGATTATCAGGAACCAAACTTCATATAAGAGCTGAAGTGGTGCAGTGGTTAAATGCAGCCATTGCAGGCTGACTGCTAGTTCAACAGTTCAGCTGTTCAAATCTCACTAGGCTCAAGGTTGACTCAGCCTTCCATCCTTCCGAGGTCGGTAAAATGAGGACCCAGATTGTTGGGGGCAATATGCTGAACTCTGTAAACCGCTTAGAGAGGGCTGTAAAGCACTATGAAGCGGTATATAAGAAAAGTGCTATTGCTATTGCTATATCAAGGGACATTGACTTTTGTAAAAAACCTTCCCGTAGGTAGGTGGCTGAGAAGTACTGGTAGTCCTTGACTTACGACCACAATAGAGGCCAACATTTCCATTGCTAAGCGAGACATTTGTTAACTGAGTTGTGCCCCATTATTCAACTTGTTTATGCCCGAGTTGTTAAGCGAATCACTGCTGTTGTTAAAGGGAATTACTGTATGCAGTTGTTCAGTGAATCTGTCATCCCCGATTGATTTTGCTTGTTAGAAGCCAATCGAGAAGGTTACAAATGGTGACCACACAATTTATGACAGTGCGACTGCCATAGATACATGCCAGTTGTCATGCGCCCGATTTTTGATGATGTGACCATGGGGATGCTGCAATGGTCATAAGTATACAAACGCAGAGAAGAGCAACAAAGATGATGACTGGAGGCTAGGGGACTGGACCAGTAGTGGGTTCTAAAACCCTTTACTACCGGTTCACGTGCACGCTTGCTCGCGCGCAACGCTTCTGCGCATGCACAGAAGCGTCCCGGGCGGGTGGGCGGAGCCTCTCACCGCCGGCGCTATCGGTGCTTAGAACCGGGCCGAACTGGGAGCAACCCACCGCTGGATTGGAGGCTAAAGCATATAAAGAACGGTTGCAGGAAATGTGTATGTCTAGTTTATTGAGAAGCAGGAGTAGAGGTGACATGAGAGCAGTGTTCCAGTACTTGAGGGGCTGCCACAAAGAAGAGGAGGGGGTCAACCTATTCTCCAAAGCACCTGAAGGCAGGACAAGAAGCAATGGATGGAAACTAGAAGCAACCTAGAACCAAGGAGAAATTTCCTGACAGTTAGAACAATTAATCAGTGGAACAACTTGCCTCCAGAAGTTGTGAATGCCACAACACTGGAAGTTTTTAAGAAGAGATTGGATAACCATTTGTCTGTCAGTCCTAGGTCACTTATTTTTAGTGCTATTGTAACTTTGAGCCGACATTAAACAAATGGTTATAAGTTGAGGACTACCTATAGATAACCTACACATTCTGTGTATGCGCACATAAGCAATAGCACTTAGACTTATATGCCGCTTCACAGTGCTTTTACAGCCCTCTCTAAGTGGTTTACAGAGTCAGCATATTGCCCCCAACAATCTGGGTCCTCATTTTACCCACCTCGGAAGGATAGGTAAGCGTAAATGCAAAGTCCCCCACCAGGGGCCGGTTCCTAATTTTTTTACTACCACTCTGTGGGCGTGGCTTATTTTGTGGGTGTGGCTTGCCAGCCATGTGACCGGGTTGGCGTGGCTTCTCGGACTGCTGAAGGGAGGGGAACTGAGATAGGTCCTGCCGCCCATTCCCCCTCCCCTCAGCAGCTCGAGAAGCCTCAAATGTGCGAAAATGCCTAGGATCATCACCGCACATTCGTGGCTTCTCGGACTGCTGAAGGGAGGGGAATGGAGATAGCTCCTGCCGCCCGTTCTTTCAGCGTCTCACGCGCTCCCTCAGCCATCCTCCCCTGCTTGGACTCACTGTGGAGTAGGAAGGCAGTGCATGAGCAGTGCCGGAAACTCGGCTTCTGGGCATGCGCAGAAGAAAAAAAATTTTTAAGTATTTTTTTTTTAAAAATGGCAGCACCCAGGCACCTGCAACCGACCGCACCGGTACTGTGACATCACCAGCGGGCCGCTACCGGTGCTATAGAGTGGACCGCACTGGTAGGAACCCACCACTGTTCCCCCACCCCCCTAATTATTGCAGATCGATCTGAGCTCCCCCGTAATGGCACTTCTTCATCCCTGTGAACCATTTGGGATGTTCATAAAATGCACTTCCGCACCGTTTCTCAGGATCAAAGGGTTTTTTTGTTTCTTAATGCAAAGGAGAAGCCCAAAACCCAAAGTGTGTGTGTATTGGGGGGTGGGGTGGGGGTGGGGTGGGGTGTAAATGTTTTTCTCAGATTTATATCTGCTTAAAATACTGTGCAAACATAATTAACATCGGGGTTAGATGACAAGATAGAAGGAAGTTTAATGTGAAAAGGAGAAGAATCAACTGCTTTATGACACGCGGAGGAGAAAAATGAGTTTGCTGCAGGCAAGATTGTCTATATTATTCTGCTAGATATTACGGGAGCTCCTGCCTTCTCCTATAGAAAATAACAGCTGGTAAGCAGGGAAGCAACCAAAGAGAGATCTTTTTCTTTTTGGCCTTTAATCTACTCCGGTGCTGTTTGGTGCCCATTTTAGTGTAAGACTCAGTAACTCACAGACAAAAGCTGTTGATAGATAGGCACAATTACTTGCTCTAGTATTGCTCTCAACTGTCTGCCTTTGACTGATGATGGTGGATAAAGTTTAGCTCAAGTCTGGGAAAAAAAGCCTTTAATATTTTTTTTAAAATTTTTTATTTTTAGACAGAAAAAGAAAAAAAGGCCCACTCTTGTTTCCGCGATCCCCTTTCTTTTAAACTTTGAAAAAGGAGGATGACAATTGAATTCTCTTCCAAGCAATTATGTGGATTCAAAAAGACGATTGGACTTGGGAGAGTAGGAATCTAAACACATTTTCACCCAAAATCTTACCGGGCTGGTGCAATCAGTGTTGACCACAGGTAATCCTCGACTTACGACCACAATTGAGCCCAAAATTTCTGTTGCTAAGCGAAAAATTGGTCAAGGGAATTTGGCCTCATTCTACAACCTTTCTGGCCGGAGTTGTTAAGTGAATCATTGCAGTTGTTAAGTTAGTGACCCGGTTGTTGAGTGAACCTAGCTTCCCCATTGATTTTGCTTGTCATAAGGTCACAAAAGGGATCACGTGACCCTGGGACACTGCAACTGTCATAAATATATATAATTATAATATAACGCAAATAATATATAACATAAACAATGCATGGACACCTTTAGCAAAAAAAAAAAAAAAAACCACTGGTTTGTGGTGTCACTTTACAAATTCAGTGCAATGTCGTTGAATCTTTAGATATGCAGACACCCAAAAAGCGAATTGGAAATGTGAGTTCTTGTTCAGCACATTTGACATCCTAAAGGTGGGGGTGGGGAGGAGGAGAAGAAAGGAAAGGAAAGGAGAAGACAGGGAACAATAGGCATCACACATTTTTTCCAAGTTTCAAGTTCTCATGAAGGTTGGACCTAGAAGAGCAATACTTGAAATGGTCTAAATAAATACAGAAAGGGTGGAGCAAATCTTGTGACAGTTTATTTATTTATTTATTTATTTATTTTGTTATTCTTATATGCCGCCCAACTCCCGAAGGACTCAGGGCGGCGTACAACATAAGAGATACAAGAATAAACAAAATTTCAAGCAATTTAAAAACAGTACAAAATTTAAAAAGACAGTATAAAAGTAGCAGCAACATCCATCCATTCAACCACATACATACTTGGGGGGTAAGCTCAATGGGTTAAGCTGTCCCCCCCACCTGCAGGAAGAGCCAAGTCTTAACGGCCTTTCGGAAGGCCAGCAGAGTGGGGATGGTTCGGGTCTCTGGGGGGAGTTGGTTCCAGAGCACGGGGCCGGCCACAGAGAAGGCCCTCCCCCTGGGGCCCGCCAGCCGGCATTGCTTGGCCGACGGGACCCGGAGGAGGCCAACTCTGTGGGCCCTAACCGGTCGGAGGGAAGTATGCGGCAGAATGCGGTCCCGGAGATATCCTGGTCCTAAGCCATGAAGGGCTTTAAAGATGGTGATCAACACCTTGAATTGGACCCGGAGACCGATGGGCAACCAATGCAGCTGGCGGAGAATCGGTGTCACGTGGGTGTACCTCGGCACACCCACCACAGCACGCGCAGCCGCATTTTGCACCAACTGAAGTCTCCGGATACTCTTCAAGGGTAGCCCCATGTAGAGCGCATTGCAGTAGTCCAAACGCGAGGTGACAAGGGCATGAGTGACCGTGAGTAAAGCCTCCTTCTCCAAATAAGGCCGCAGCTGGTGCACCAGGCGAACCTGTGCAAAGGCCCCCCTAGCCACAGCAGAAAGGTGATGATCTAATTTTAGCTGTGGATCTAGGAGGACCCCCAAGTTGCGGACCTGGTCTGAGGGAGTCAGTTTTGCACCCTCGAAGACCAAGGAGGGACAGTTGTCATGGTCCTTAGGAGGCATTATCCACAGCCACTCGGTCTTGTCGGGATTTAGTCTGAGTCTGTTCCTCCCCATCCAGATCTTAACGTCGTCCAGGCATCGGCACATTACATCAACTGCCTCCCTGAAGTCAGACGGGGTGGTGATGTACAGCTGGGTGTCGACAGCGTACTGATGGAAACACACCCCATGCCTGCGGATGATCTCACCCAACGGTTTCATGTAGATGTTAAACAGGATGGGCGAGAGAACCGACCCCTGGGGCATCCCACATAGTAGGGGCCTGGGGGACGATCTCTGCCCTCCTGCCAACACCGACTGCATCCGATCGGCGAGATAAGAGGAGAACCACCGCAAAACGGTGCCTCCCACTCCCAACTCGCCGAGCCGATGCAGAAGGATACCATGGTCGATGGTATCGAAAGCCGCTGAGAGGTCAAGTAGCACCAGGATGGAGGAGTTCCCCCCATCCCGGGCCCGCCAGAGATCATCCATCAGAGCGACCAAGGCAGTTTCTGTACTGTAGCCGCGCCTGAAACCCGACTGATAAGAATCTAGATGATCTGTTTCATCCAGGAGCTGCAGAAGCTGGGTCACCACCACCTTCTCTACAACTTTACCTAGAAAAGGTAAGTTGGAGACTGGACGGTAGTTTTTCAAATCGGCTGGATCCAGGGAAGGCTTCTTCAGGAGGGGTCGCACCACCGCAGCTTTTAATGACTGCGGTACGGATCCCTCTCGCAAAGAAGCGGTGACCACCGCCTGGATCCAGCCGCGTGCCACCTCCCTGCTGGCCGAGACCAGCCAGGAGGGGCACGGGTCCAATAAACAGGTGGAGGTACCCATCGCTCCCATAGCCCTGTCCACATCCTCGGGAGAAACAGGCCCAAACTCTTCCCATAATGGTGGACTAAGACTCGCCCCTGTCAACTCTATGGACTCTGCCATGCCGGAGTCCAAATTTGACCGAATCTGAGCGACTTTATCCGACAGAAACTCAGCGAATTCCTCAGCTCTGCCTTGTAAGTGTTCCTCGCTCCCCCCTTTTGCAAGGAGGGATCGAGTCACCCTAAACAAGGTGGCTGGACGAGAATCTGCGGACGCAATAAGAGCGGAAAGATAAGATCGTCTTGCCGCCCTTATTGCCACTAAATAAGATCTGATGTAAATTCTTAATAGTGTTTGGTCAGACTCGGTCTTTTTGGCTCTCCAGCGGCGCTCCAGACGTCTCTTCTGGCGTTTCATCTCCCGGAGTTCCTCGGTAAACCAGGGAGCTTTCCGGGATCCACTGCCACGGAGAGGTCGCTTAGGCGCAATTCGGTCTAACGCCCCTGATGCTGCGATGTTCCAAGCATCCACCAGGGAGTCAGCTGAGTTGTGTACCAGGGTTTCAGGTATTTCCCCAAGCTCCCTCTGGAATCCTTCCGGCTCCATTAGGCGCCTGGGGCGGAACCACCTAGTCAGTCCCGCCTCCCTGCGGGGGAGGAGTGGGGTTGTGAAATCCAGCCTCAGAAGGAAATGATCTGACCATGACAGTGGGGTGGTGACTATATCCCTTATCTTCAGATCATCTCTCCACTGCCCCGAGAGAAACACTAGGTCAAGTGTGTGACCACCCTCATGGGTCGGACCTTGAATTACTTGGGTTAGGTCCATGGTTGTCATGGAATCCATGAACTCCTGAGCTGCCCCAGAGGTTTCGCCAGCAGATGGCAGGTTAAAGTCCCCCAGCACCATAAGCCTGGGGAACTCAACCGCCAAGCCGGCTACTGCCTCAAGCAGCTCAGGCAGGGCCTTACTTACGCAGCTGGGAGGCAGGTACGTTAAGAAAAGGCCCACCTGAACCCCTAAGTCCAACTTCAGAAGGAGCGTCTCACACCCAACAATCTCCGGGGCAGGGATCCTACGAGGATGCAGATTTCCACACGTTATAATTGCCACTCCTCCCCCCCTTCCCTGGGGTCGGGAATGATGCTGCACCGAGAAACCAGCTGGGCATATCTCAGAGAGGGCTACTCCCCCCTCCTGCCCTAGCCAGGTCTCGGTAACACACACCAGGTCTGCCCCCTCCTCTGTGATTAGATCACATATCAGGGGGGCTTTGTTGATAATTGACCTGGCGTTAAGCAGCAGCATCCTGAGCCCAGGGCCCTGAAAACCCTGGTTGCCAGGTGTCCAGGTTGAGCACGATGGAACTGGATCAGAGGGGCCGGAACAAGGGATCGCTTGTATACAGCGAGGTCTTATTCCCCGAGAGCGGCCCTCCCCTCTGCTCCCGCAATATCTGCCTCTTCCCATTATGACCGAGATGTTCCGGCTCTCACCCCCATCAGAGACCCCCTCCCCCTCCCCGCTGGCCCTCCCCCCTTCCTGCAGGCCATACATACCATTCTCTCCAGCCAGGATAGTTTCGTTCCGTCCTCCCCCGCTTCTGTTAGTACACTCAGCGGGTGGGGGTGGACATTCAGACCCCGGCTCTACCATTATCAATGATCATACAGCACATACATATCTATCTCACTCATCCACAAACCACACACTCAAATCACAATCACACTTCCAAGAGGGGGGGGAATAATTTAAAGTAGGATTAAGGGTTAAGGCGGGGGGGCAAGTCTTCCATATAAAAAAGTGCGTGCTAGGAGAGCGGGTCCTGCGCATCTCCTCAGCTTCCCAGAATATTCTAGAGTCTGGGAGAGAGGAAAACCTCCCTTCTTCCAGTCGTCCTGAGGGAACAAATGCTCCTATCCCCATAGTCTGCAATTGTCCTCCAGTCCAAAACAGATTCCACATTGTCAACACAGTTGCTGGTTCGTTTACCCAAGACTAGCAATGGGGGGGGGGGCAAAACATAGAAAGGCCTGCACTGTTGATTCACGGCAGGCACCTCCCCCCCCCTCCACGGTGGCCCGTCCCCAGAAAGATCAGTTATGAGCACTCTGTCAAATGCGTTGCCCAATCCACAATGCAACAATGCAATAGAACCTGTCATTGAACAGGTATCAAGGATAGTCATCCTTATGCTGTTCTGCCAAACCTTATCGTATGTAGATCAGATGAACGGTCTTCCTAGAAAATCTCTGAGTGGAGCTCAGCTTGTCATGATTTCATGGATGATTGTCATGTAGCTTTCTTTGCAAAAATATCTAAGTTGATTTTCTATTGCCTTTTAGGATTTTTTTTAAAATTAACCTATAACCCTGAGATTCCCTGGTATTTTCCCATTCAAGTATCGACTAGCTCCAACCCTGGTTAGCTTTTTGGGATAGCTGAAGATGGATTAGGAGCTACCATAATTCATTTAGCATTTTTTTTTGCTTCCTAACTACTGCTAAATGCCAGGTGAGGCTTCCATAGTCTTGGCTCTTACTACTGTTAGCTCCCCAAGAGATATATCCAGAAGCATGCCGGGAGTTATAGTTCAGCCATATGCACAAACTCCCAGTTTGCTTATTTCCCAAATGTATTCTAGAATCACCAAGAACTCTTTGTTCCACAAAGAAATGTGTGCTGCTACTCTTACGTCCCACAGTACAAAAAGGCATGGTGACATGATAGCAGTGGTTCCAATATCTAAAGGGTGCCACATAGAAGAGGGAATCAACCTATTTCTCCAAAGCACCTGAGGGCAGGACAAGAAGCAATGGATGGATACTAATCAAAAAGAGAGCCAACTAGAACTAAGGAAAAATTTCCTGACAGTGAGAACCATCAATCAGTGGAATGACTTCCCTCCAGAAGTTGTGGGTGCTCCAACATCAGTGGTGGGTTCCTATTGGTGCGGTCCACTCTATAGCACCGGTAGCGGCCCGCTGGTGACGTCACAATACTGGTGCAGTCGGTTGCCGGTGTCTGGGCGCTGCCATTTTTTAAAAAAAATTCTTAATTTTTTTTTAAATTTCTTCTGCGCATGCCCAGAAGCTGAGCTTTTGGCACTGCGCATGCGCTGCCTTCCTACCCCACAGTGAGTCCATGCAGGGGAGGATGGCTGAGGGAGCGCGTGAGATGCTGAAAGAAATGGCGGCAGGAGCTATCTCCATTTCCCTCCCTTCAGCAGTCCGAGAAGCCATGAACGCGCCGTGATGATCCCAGGCATTTTCGCACATTCAAGGCTTCTTGAGCTGCAGAGGGGAGGGGGAATGGGCGGCAGGACCTATCTCAGTTCTCCTCCCTTCAGCAGTCCGAGAAGCCACGCCCACCCAGTCACATGGCTGGCAAGCCATGCCCACCTGGTCACATGGCTGGCAAGCCACACCCACAAAATAAGCCATGCCCACAGAGTGGTAGTAAAAAAATTAGGAACCCGCCCCTGTCCAACATTGAAGGTTTTTAAGAAGAGATTGGACAACCATTTGACTGAAATGGCATAGGGTTTCCTGTTTGAGCAGGGGGTTGGACTAGAAGACCTCCAAGGTCCCTTGCAACTCTGTTATTCTGTTGCTCTGCTTCTCATTCAAGATACCAGCCAGTCACAGTTCCTTCTGTCCTTTATTGTTTTTCTTCAAGGATTTCACACCTAGCCGTCCAGGTAAGGGCCAATTACGGCTTCCTCTTGATTAATGCAGGAACCAGCTAAGCCAGCTCCAGTGTGCTTCAAGCTTTGATTGATAAGCTTGAGAGAGCCTCTATGCTAGGTATGTAGGTCAGGAAGAGATAACAAGTGGAAAAGTGTGAGCTGAAAGGAGAGAGGCAGAGAGAGACCACACAGGGAGAATGCAAGCTATGTTTCCCCATTACGGCTGAAGAGTTGCAAGATAATTCAGTTCTTTGGCACATAACGCAATCCAATTGTAATGCCCCATTTATTGTATGCATCACTCTGATTGCTATCTGTGACATGCATACTGTACTTTAATGCCTGTTGCTTTCTAGTAAAGTATTGCTGAATTGCTCCTGGGTTGGAGGCTTTTTTTTTTAAGCATTCACATTTTATTTTTCAAAACACAGAACTACTGAAATCAGAGATGGGCAGAAGTGTTGATTTCTGGTTTCTCTCAACATCCCATTTCCTTTGCAAATGTCATTCACCCTATTTTCTAAGGGTCTTGCTCCGAACCTCCGTACTTTTTTTTCATAACAGTTTTGTCTGAAATGCCTTTTTTTTTTACAATTTCTCCCAGAGTCATGCATTTTTGTACATTGCTTTCAGAAACTATATTTTTTTTCTGCAGACTTTTGTCAAATGTAGCTTAAAAACGTAGCAAATTGCCCTACAGTGCAAAGAGATGTGTGAAGTTTGACCAAAAAAAAGGGTTCATATTTGATGGATTGGTTATTAATTATTTATCCCACCTTTATTATTTATGTAAATAACTCAACATATCAAACACATTTTCCTCCTTCTATTTTCCAAACAGCAATAATCCTGGGAGATGGATTGGGCTGAGAGAGAGTGATTGGCTCAAAGTCACCCAGCCAGCTTTTATGCCTAGGGTGGGATTAGAACTCACAATCTCCTGGTGATTGGCCCAAAATCACCCAGCTGGCTTTCATGGCTAAGTCTCCTGGTGATTGGCCCAATGTCACCCAGTTGGCTTTCATGGCTAAGGTGGGACTAGAACTCACAGTCTCCTGGTGATTGGTCCAAAGTCACCCAGCTGGCTTTCATGGCTAAGGCAGGACTAGAACTGACAGTCACCTGGTGATTGGCCCAAAGTCACCCAGCTGGCTTTCATGGCTAAGGCAGGACTAGAACTCACAGTCTCCTGGTGATTGGCCCAAAATCACCCAGCTGACTTTCATGGCTAAGGCGGGACTAGAACTCACAGTCTCCTGGTGATTGGCCCAAAGTCACCCAGTTGGCTTTCATGGCTAAGGTGGGACTAGAACTCACAGTCTCCTGGTGATTGGCCCAAAATCACCCAGCTGGCTTTCGTGGCTAAGGCGGGACTAGAACTCACAGTGACAGGACTTGAAGTCATGGTCTCCTACTTTTTAGCTTGGAACCTTAACAAAATGGGCTCTCTTGACATACCACTTTAATTTCCAGAACTCTGTGGGGCATAAATATTTGCTCTCCCTTCACTTCATCCCCACAGCAGCAACCCTACGAAATAGCTTGGGTTGAAAGCAACTGCACATGGGTGAAATAAACCAGTGAATTTCCATACCTGAGGAGAAACTCAAATCTGGATTTTCCCAGTGCCAGCCCAGCCTCTAAACCACATCACACCAGCTTTACGTATTGATTCAGAAGTGCCGATGAAACAAAATTCTCCCTATTTCATGGCAACTCTTCTTGTAAATACACCTCCCTTGCAAATCCCACACCCCGTCTCAGTAAGAACCTCCCTGTCTTTAAAAACTTGCCACCACGTACATCTGCTTGAAAATTTATATTTATTTGTTTGGAAGTTTGTGGGCGTTATTTAGTACCAAAATCATCTTCTCCAGTGACGACATTATGAGAGAGTGGTGAGAGATATGTCTAGTCTAGTGAAGAGAAGGACCAGGGGAGACATGACACAGCAGTGTTCCAATATTTGAGGGGCTGCCACAGAAATGAGTGGGTCAAGCTGTTTCCCAAAGCAGTCGAAGGCCAGACAAGGAATAATGATGGAAACTGATCAAGGAGAGATTCAACCTGGAAACAAGGAGAAATTTTCTGACAGTGAGAACAATCAAGCAGTGGAACAGCGTTGCCTTCAGAAGTTGTGGGAGCTTCATCATTGGAGGCTTTCAAGAAGAGATTGGACTGCCATCTGTCAGAAATGGTGGCAGACAGAGCCATATAGAATAGAATAGAATAGAATAGAATAGAATAGAATAGAATAGAATAGAATAGGAACAGAACAGAACAGAACAGAATAGAATTTTTTATTGGCCAAGTGTGATTGGACACACAAGGAATTTGTCTTGGTGCATATGCTCTCAGTGTACATAAAAGAAAAGATAAGTTCGTCAAGAATCATAAGGTACAACACTTAATGGTAGTCTGGGTACAAATGAGCAATCAAATCATATTAGGAACCAGTCAATATAAATTGTAAGGATACAAGCAACAAAGTTACAGTCATACAGTCATTAGTGGGAGGAGATGGGTGATGGGAACAATGAGAAGATTAACAGTAGTGCAGACTTAGTAAATAGTTTGACAATGGTGAGGGAATTATTTGTTTAGCAGAGTGATGGCGTTCTGGAAAAAACTGTTCTTGTGTCTAGTTGTTCTGGTGTGCAGTGCTCTATAACGTCGTTTTGAGGGTAGGACTTGAAACAGTTTATGTCCAGGATGTGAGGGGTCTATAAATATTTTCACAGCCCTCTTTTTGATTCTTGCAATATACAGGTCCTCAATGGAAGGCAGGTTGGTAGCAGAGGTGGGTTCCTCCCGGTTCACACCGGTTCTGTAGAACTGGTAGCAAACCGCTGGTGACATCACGGACCCAGTTCTGTCGGTGCCACCATCTTTTTTGGGGAATTGTTTTTTTAAATTTTTTTGCTGATTTTGCTGATTTTTTTTCTTCTGCGCATGTGCAGAAGCCGAGTTTCTGGCACTGCGCATGCACTGCCATCTTGTTTTTGATTTTTTAAAATCAAAATACGCGCAAAGCCATGTGGCACGGGAGGAAGTGAACCGGCAGCGAGGCAAGTTAGAACCCACCCCTGGTTGGTAGCAATTGTTTTTTCTGCAGTTCTGATTATTCTCTGAAGTCTGTGTCTGTCTTGTTGGATAGCAGAACCAAATCTGACAATTGTAGAGGTGCAAATGACAGACTCAATAATTCCTCTGTAGAACTGTATCAGCAGCTCCTTGGGAAGTTTGAGCTTTCTGAGTTGGCGCAGAAAGAACATTCTTTGTTGTGCTTTTTTGATGTTAGCTGTCCATTTTTGTTAGGTGTTCATATCTGAAGCACACGAGGCATTGCCCTGTGTGAGCTCCAGCGCGCATGTGCGCGCTGGCCAGCTGATTTGGGGTCTTCTGGAGGGTGGGGGAGGCCGTTTTTGCCCTCCCCAGGCTTCAGGAAAGCCTCCAGAACCTGTGGATGGTGAAAAATGGACCCAACTGACCTACCGGAAGTCTGGAGGCTTCAGTGAGGCATGCGTGCATGTGGGGGGGGCAGCGTGTGTGTGTGTGTGTGTGTGCACATGCGCAGGGGAGGGCATTGCATTATGGGTGTGGGCACGCGCTTGTGCGCCCTTTTGGCACCCTAGCAAAAAAAGGTTCGCCATCACTGGTGTAGGGTCTCCTGCTTGAGCTGGGGGTTGGACTAGATTACCTATAAGGTCCTTTCCATCTTTGTTAATCTGTAATCTGTGTTGAAGACAAATAAGAAAATACATTGCACAGCCAGGTTTCCTCAAAGATCACAAACCTTTGTTTTGTTTTGTTTCTTTTCTTTTTTTTTAAATTTTCTATTAAATACATTCCTTAGTGCTTAATAAACATCAGGTTTTTCTGAGTATTTAATTTGCTTAACAATACAAATGGCATTCTTACACTCCACCCCCTTTTTTTGAACTACCGGCAAAATAAATTCCAAGTCTGATAATAGTCTGTGTCTTCTTTCTGTTTGATTTTCAATGTAAGCCTGTCCATTTCTGCACAGTCTAATATCTTCTTAATTATTACCTTATTTAAAATACCTTACTTAAAATACCTTAATTAAAATACCTTATTCCACCAGACTTGAAATACTGGGATTAGACAATTTACAACTACGTCGCCTCCGATCTGATCTAAATGTAGTTCATAAAATCATATACCAAAATGTCCTTCCTGTTAATGATTACTTCAGCTTCAACCGCAACAATACACGAGCACATAATAGATTCAAACTCAATGTAAAGCGCTCCAAACTCGACTGCAGAAAATACGACTTCAGCAACAGAGTGATCAATGCCTGGAATGCATTACCTGACTCTGTCGTTTCTTCCCGAAACCCCAAAAACTTTAACCTTAGACTGTCTACAGTCAACCTCTCCTCGTTTCTAAGAGGTCTGTAAGGGGCGTGCATAAGCGCACCACTGTGCCTACCGTCCCTGTCCTACTGTCCTATTGCTCTCATTTATCATTACTTTTTACTTATGTTTATACAAACTACTACTATCCTATACATGTTCGACAAATAAATAAATAAAATAAATAAATAATATCTCAATCATCTTGAGGAGTTTCTTCATCTTTCCAATATTGTGCGAAGATAATCCTCGCTGCTGTTAAAACATGTAATATTAAATACATACCTCTCTTATCAAGTTTTTATGATATCATCCCTAATAAAAACAGTTCAGGTTCAAAATCTACATGTTTCCCTATTATCTTTTCTAGCCATCTATATGTATTTTTGCTCAAATTTTTTTTTGTTTTGTTTTAGCACAAGTCCACCACATATGTTTTGTTTTCTCAATGCTTGCGTGAGTCACTTCCATTTTGTTCTTCCGACTTACGCATCACACACTGTCCTTCCCCTTGTTGTTCTTGGTACCTCTCCCAGGAGTTTTAATTGAGTAAGTCCACCGTCTCCCCCCCCACAACACACGCACACACTTTTCCCTTCCGCCCAGGTGTCAGGTCTTGAGCTGTCAGGTGGGTCTTGCTTTGCATGTCAGTCTGGAAGCTGATGGACTTACCAAGGTATGGCTGATTGAACAAAGTAGAAGAGGGGAGTAGTCAGAACTGCAGGTGTGAGCAATCTATGAAGATCACTGCTAATCCATTAGATACTAGGACTCCCCGGGATGGGGGGAAAAATCAGGTAGAAAAGACTAAGTGAAGTGAAAAAAAAGAGAGAGGCAGCAGAAGGGGAGGGAATGGGAAAAAATGTGGTTTCCTTCTCCCAGGTGGCTCAGTGGTTTGGGGTTCGTGAAATGCACCATCTTTTTTTTTAAAAAAGTCTCTTTTTAAAAAACAAAAAAGAGTCTCCCTCTTGTTCAACTTACAGTGAAGTTTGTTTGAATTTCTTCATCGACATTAGTTGAGTTGAGAGAGTTTGAGGAATGTTGGGGTGGGCACAGCACACCCAAAATGTCTTGCTTTGTTTTGATTCTTTAATCCCTGTCCTATCCTGGGTGCTCTTCTTGGATCAGGAAAAGGTTTTTCGGAGTTACAGGAAAAAGTTTTCAGAGTTTCTGCGAAAGGAAGCGGCACTAACAGAGTTGGAAGGGACCTTGGAGGTCATCCAGTGCAACCCCCTGCTCACGCGGGAGACCTATACTACGGATTTGAACCGCCGAACTGCCGACCTTTCTGATCGACAATGCTCAGTGTCCTAGCCACTGAGCCGCCTAGTCAGGAAGGAAGAGGTCACTCTGTGGAAAGAGGAAAATAATGGCCGGGTTGGTGCCACACAATGAAAGGGAGATAACTGAAAACGCAACTTGTATATTAATTGAAGCTGTTATAATTAAGACCCTAGGTTTTTCCTCTGAGGAATTTAATTTTAACAGGCTTGTTTTCTTCTGTTGTTCCTCAGCTGTGCTGTCAGTAAGGCCGAAGGAAGTGACTGATGCAGGAAGACTTATGGAGAAATGGATTGGTAAATGAGAATATGTGCATTAAGGCCAGACAAACTCTGTGGCTGCATTTGCATAATACACTTAGGTTGGCTATTGAATTAGACCATTTTCTAGGTTCGTACAATATCTGGGCTGCAGAAATCCAAACAACCACTAAATAGCAAGGAGAACAATGCACATTTAGAGGTGGTCTGGATTTTTTGTAACCAGAAATGATAGCTCTACAAAATAATGGACTGTATTAATGTTTCTCAACCTTGGCAATTTCAAGATGGGTGGACTACAACTCCCAGAATTTCTGGGAGTTGAAGTCCATCCATCTTCGAGTTATAATATAAATCCTTCCATTCCCCACTATCCTGCTAGAGCTGAAGAAGCGTCTTCGAAAGAAAAAAACAAGAAAGTCCAGTTGCCTCCTGAAAAAGCACCTTTGGGACAACCATGACCTGGATGACTGAGAATCTCTACAGACTTTTAGCTATACAATTTGGGATGAACACCCTTTGAATGGTGTGGGGGTAGGAATGGATTTCCAGAGGAAAAAAATTGCAGACTACAGGAACCAGGAGCACAACTCAGGCTTGGTTTCCTTTAGGATGCACTGATTGGATCTCCTTAGAATCCCACGGACTTTCAAGAGTCTTCTCCACAAGATAGGATTACAGCTGTGCATTTTCAATGAGGTTGACTTTCAAATCATTTTGGAAGCTGTGTGTGGTGCAAAAAAGTACCGTATTTTTCAGAGTATAAGACGCACCTTTTTCCTCCCTAAAAGAGGCTGAAACTTTGGGTGCGTCTTATACTCCGAATGTAGCTTTTCCGAAGCTTTTTTTCCCCAGCCCTAAGGGGGTGCTAACGATCTCCCCGGCTTCCTACTCCTCTTTGCAGGCTTGTTTTCATTCCTACTCCTCTGAAAAAGGTCTTTTCAGCCCTAACAAGGTGCTAACGATCTTACCAGGCTTGCAGCATTTTTTTTTATTCCTACTCTCTTGAAGTAGCTTTTTACCAGCCCTAAGTATTTGCAGGCTAGTTTTCATTCCTACTCCCTCTGAAAAAGATTTTTTCAGCCCTAACCAGGGGATAAAATAATGTGCTGAAGCTGACCAAACTAAGGACGCTAGCCAGATGAATACCTGGTAGGTAGATTTTTTCCCCTATTTTCCTCCCCTAAAACTAAGGTGTGTCTTATACTCCAGTGCGTCTTATACTCCAAAAAAATGGTAGGTTATAATATTGTACTTACTCTGAAGAACTGCCCTGGCTGCAATTTGCGACCAGACAAGTTCAAGGCCATAAGTTTATATATACTCTGTGTACTATATCAGAGGTGGGTTCGGACCGGTTCGGACCGGTTCTATAGAACTGGTAGTAACTTGGCGGCCTGGGTCACTGGAACCGGCAGCGACCCAGGCCTGCCACACCCCCGAGCTGGTTCTCTCGGCGGCACCATAGGCGCTGCAATCTTGTTTTTTGCTTCTGCGCATGCACATAATCTTTTTTTAATAGTACTGCGCATGCGCAGAGGGTCATTTCCGGGAAGTGATGCGTGCACACGCGCACGCAAAACGTGCACTTCCGTCACGATGCGAACCAGTGGGGAAGGTAAATAGAATCCACCCCATATGTATGCATTTGGACATCTGTAACCTTCTCTCTTACCTTCTCCCTTACCATCAACCCAAGATCGTTGAGGGATGCCCTATTGAACTGCTGGGAATTTACTATGCATTAATCTATGAGTTCTTGGAAGAAGCAACCTTTGGGAATGCCACAGAAAACTCAGAATTGAAAGAGAAAATGGCAAAACATTCACTCCAAGATCACAGTGTGGATAAAATACCAGGAGCTAAACTCAATTAGAAGTGACTTTTTAATCTTGTGAAAAAATCATGTTGGCTATAAAAGCCTCAGCTGTGACCTAGTTTCTCTTATTTTTCTACTCATTGTAAAAGTCTTTATTTACTCCAGCTTTTATATGAATGAATATCACTGTGTCCTTTGTCTTCTCTGCTGTTTTCATTTTAGGATCCTGCAATGTTATGGCCTAAAGATGGTTTGCAACAGCTTCTGTATCTCTAATTTGAAGTCATTTACATAACAAAAGCAGATATTCCATTGTCTAAATCCATAAAACTAATGCATAATAGAACGTGACCCCTTCAATTAGATTGTCTAGCAATGGGGCAGCGAAAGCCATACTGAAGTTTCCAGAAACATATTACGAAGTCTCTCTGGGTTACTGAGTTACTGAGAAGAAGCAACTAAACTTTTCAATATGACATGGATATAAATTTACAGCCTGGAATAAATGCTTCAGAGATTTAAGGAAACATCATCTCCTGCTTAGCAGCCGCCCACACCATTGTGTTCGTTGGTAACATACCAGACACTTGCACACACCTGTGAAATATTGGCATTGCAGTTCGCATATCAAGTCTACGGAACATATGACCTGTACCGCTTTTGTGTTGTTGTTACAATCCCAGGTGGATCAGCTGTGTGTATACTCTTAGGTAATTATTTATTCATTCACAGATTTTAATTGATCCTCTGCCTTATTTCTCAAGCTCTGGTTAGATTAGTACATTTGGAAGTATTTTTTTTAACTATTTCCTTTTCTCTATTAGTCCTTATAGTGAGACCTTATGCAAGATTTCATGGTCTTCATGGAGAAGAATAAATGGAATTAGCAATGATGAGTTCCAGCTTCCAGATGTTCCAGCGATTGCATTCTCTCTCTTTAAAAAATAATGTTTATTGAAGAACTTTTTTTTAACAAAGTAAAAACCACAAGAGAAAAGCAGAAAAGTAAAAGAAAGTCTCCACTTCTTTTGACATTTATTTTATTTTATTTTATTTTATTTATTTTGTCAAGTATGTGTTGGTAATATACATAGATGTAACATTGTTTATATACATAAGATTGGTACTGAAAGAGGGAACATTAGGACAGGGACGGTAGGCGCGCTGGTGCACTTATGCACGCCCCTTACTGACCTCTTAGGAATCGGGTGAGGTCAACAGTGGACAGTCTAAGGGTAAAGTTTTGGGGGTTTGGTGACGAAACCACAGAGTCAGGTAGTGAGTTCCAGGCATTTACCACTCTGTTGCTAAAGTCATATTTTCTACAGTCGAGTTTGGAGCGGTTCACATAACCGGGAACTCGGAAAACTCGGGGAGGGCCCGGCTCGCCTCCAGAATCGCCGCCGCGCCCCCTGATCCTGTCCGGCCCCCCGGAGGGGGCGGGGAAGCGCAGGTGCCTCTCCCAGCCACGGCGCGTGCCCACCCCCACTTCGCACCCCAGCCTGACCAGCCCAGCCCTCAGAGCCAATCCTTATCCAATAAGTCTATGCTTCCAAGCTTGTGCTCTGTTTTAGTTGGGTTAACTAAACTAACTCATTAGGACATTAAGGGTTGTCTGGATTGAAGGCATTTGGTGGACAGGTAAACCTTGTTGCCAATGTTAAAGTCTTTTGGTTTGGTTCATTTTTAATCAGCTTGTTTCTTGTAAGTTTCTTGCACCACTTTCTGTCAGGGTTCCGAGTAATGCATCCACCCCAAGCAGAACCCTGAGGCAGGTATATTCCTCAAAGAACATGTTTATTGGACACACCATATTGGCACAGCTAGTGAAAACCAACTCTAAAGGTTTGTGCGGTTTTTGCCCTAATTAAAATAGCAAGTATTCCCTCCCCAGATGTCACCGGTCATATGTCCAATGAAGGTCGCTGGGAGGCTGCTTGGTCACTCCTCTGCCGAGATGACCTTGGTTCCCACAGGAATTTTTTTTGTTTTTTGATGGGTAGCTGGTCTATCTGCTTCCCCCCTCCCTTCCCACTTTCAAAGTTCATGGCAACTATGAGGCAGGAGAAAAATGGCCTCAGCCAGGTCAGCTTCAGAATTGACACTTTCATAGTTTTGCCCAGCGTCTTGATCCAATCAGTCAGGGAGGTATTTTGGGGAGTGGCTTGGGGTAGTTCTTATCTTTTCTATTTCAGGATTAAACCGGTTTTTCAAGGGGGGGCAGAATGTCAGATCTGCCATCACACCGTTTCAGCCCGACTTCGCTTTGATAGTATCCTGCCACAAAGAAGGGGGGGGAGGAATGAGGGGGATGCAGGGAGGGGGGATGACAGGAACCAGAAGTGCTAACCAGAGGCAACGGTTGAACGATCCAAGGACACAAGCATGGGAACGGATTGCCAACACCCACCAAAGAGGTGCCAAACTTTAGAACTGTTACCAAAACACCTGCCCTGTTTCCCCCAAAATAAGACATCCCCTGATAATAAGCCCAACCGGGCTTTTGAGTGCATAGCTATAAGGCCAAGCGCTTATTTCAGGGTTCAAAAAAATATAAGACAGGGTCTTATTTTTGGGGAAACACGGGTAGTTTGAATATCATTGGACATTAGCAAGATAACCAAGATAGGGGAGGGTCCTGGAGAAGGGAAAACACTGGGGTTATGCAAGAATATTCAGATCTGGCTTCACTTACACTGTAACTACTTGTCTTTAGTAAAAGTATACCTTTCGCTACAAATGGAGTCAAGGGTCTTTCTTTTCTAAAGATCCAAGTTTGGACAGGCCTGATACCTAACCCTGACTTTGATTCTCAAGTGTGTGTGCGTCCACACACACACAAATACACGCAGGCAAACCTCAAACTATGCATATTTTGGCAAACTGAAATTCCCCAAACCTGCTGATAATCCCTTCTTATGCATTGGTGATATTATTTTGACAGTGTCAGCCATGACACAGCCTGGACAACTAAAATGGAGGGAGGTCAGATTTTCACCTGTTATTTTCAGCCATGACATTTGATTCTGATTCATACTATTTCCCACCCCACCCCCCACCCCAAATTGGCAGGGCAATTGCATTGAAACCGCATTCATTTTATTTATCTGCACGGACATATACAGGGATAACTGACATATGTCAGTCATGACCCTTAATGTAAGTTTATTGCACCATTTCCTGTCAGGGTTCCGAGTAATGCATCCACCCCAAGCAGAACCCTGAGGTAGGTATATTCCTCAAAGAACATGTTTATTGGACACACCATTTTTAGACAAAACTCAAGGCCTGCCACCTGAATGGTGTTATGCACGTCTGTTGGGTGCACACTCACCAATACTTCACATATGCAATCATTTATGATATGAGTTTTTTTTTTCTTTTAATATAACTCAGGGATCTGCAAACTTTAAAACTTGTGGACTTCAACTCCCAGCTTTCCTGAGCTAGCATGGCTGGCTGAGGAATTCTGGGAGTTGAAGTCCACAAGTTTTAAAGGTGCCGGGATTGGAGACACCTGAGTCACCCAAATGTTCATAAATATTCATAATGCATCAGCCATTTGAATAACAAGGTTACAATAAACATCTAATGAGACTCCGTCCTCCTGATCTTCCCATTGATATTTTTGGTCACTATGAAGAAGCATAACATATTGAGACAGGATAATTCATCATGGTTTCTGGGAAAAAGTAGTTTGGCACCCCCCCTCCCTGGTTTTTAGAATGTCATGCTTTCAACCATCCTTATGCAAATGCACCATGACCCTTCAACCTTCCCCTGCCTATTTTCCCACTTATTTTATGGTTGCAACTGGAGAATATCCCCTTTTGATAATTGCAATTAAAGCATTTTTGTGGTTTGTTGCCTTATCTAGCCCAAGTGGAAAGATGTTCTAACAAGCAAGGTGGTACAAACTCAAGAGCAGGGGTGTGACAAACTCGATTTCATTGAGAGCCGCATCAGGGTTGTGTTTGACCTTGATGGGGCCAGGGTGGGCGTGGCTAGCTCAACGTCACTCATGTCAGGCGGGGCTGTGGTGGCCAAGTGCTAAGGCAGGACTTCCTCCAGACCCTCCCACCCTCTCATTATAATCTCCCTCCCTCCCTCCCTCCCTCCCTCCCTCCCTCCCTCCCTCCCTCCCTCCCTCCCTCCCTCCCTCCCTCCCTCCCTCCCTTCCTTCCTTCCTTCCTTCCTTCCTTCCTTCCTTCCTTTTCTTCTTTTTCTTCTACTTCCCTCTTACTTTTTCTTTCTTCTTCCTTTCCCTCTTTCCTTATTTTTCCTTCCTTGCTCTCTTCCCATCTTTCCTTGTTTTTCTTTGTCTTTTCCCTTTCCCTTTCTCCTTTCCTGTCCCTTCCTGCATGCTCAAATGCAAAGGGGGAAACATTTCTATTTTTGTTTTGTTTTTAGTTTGTTTTGCTAGCTCTTTGGCATTGAAAATAGAGCTTGTGGGGCTGTGCGCAGCCCCCCCGGGCTCCGTTTTTGGCTGCGACGGCCTCCTGCAACCCTCTGCCAGTGAAAATGGAACTTGGGGGGGCTGCACGGCCCTCCCAAACTCCGTTTTTGCTGGCAGAGGCACCACAGGCTGGTCCTTTGCTGTTTCCAGGGTGGCCCCTGGAAGTCTATATGGCTGCTTTTTATGGATTATAGAGCATTTTCAAAATTTACAATTATGGTGACTCCCCCCAGATGCTTCCCCAGTTATCTATCCAGATGTCTGCTTGGAGGAAGATGAACCAGTTCCAGGCACATCTGGAGGGGAGTTGGTCAATGGCTCTGAGCAGCCATCTGAGAGGGATTTGGCTGAAGCACAGCTGCAGCAGGATAGCCCTTGAGGCTTCAGGTGGAGAAAGGGTGCAGCTGCAGCCGGTCAGTGAGGAGGAAGAGGAACTGCCTTCTGTAACTGATCCAAGAACATGTAAGGAAGAGAAAAGGCAGGAGCAGAGAAAGTCAACCAGATTACTCGCGGGGAGAAAGCCTCACCCTTCTTGATGGGCTGCAATAGAAGCTGGCTATGTAGCACAGCAGACCGAGGGAAGCGATGCTGGGAACAACATGTTCATTTCCTAGCTGTGTGTTTTCTGGTTGTTGCGATTCTTGCCTTGCTTTGGATTGACACCGTACCTTGACTTGGATCGTGCCTTGTGAACTCTGGACTTTTCTTGCCTCGCGAGCCCTCTTGTATTGTGGATTCAATGTTGCCTGGTAGGTTTATTTTGATTGGGAAATTTTCAGGTGCCTTGTGGACTCATTGGCCATTGTTATGTAGACTACTAGCATTGGTCTGCCTGTGGCTGGACTGAATTGGGACAGTTCAGAGGCGGGTTCCTAATTTTTTTACTACCACTCTGTGGGGGTGGCTTATTTTGTGGGTGTGGCTTGCCAGCCATGTGACCGGGTGGGCGTGGGCCTCGGGAGCTTGGCAGCGGCCGGAGAAGCAGGGGGACATTGCCCACCCGCAACGCAGCCCCCCGCAGCGGGAGCAGCAAGACCGCGGCAGCGGTTCTTCTAGGAGGCTCCGTCCGGCCTGAATGCTTCTCCTCATTCGATGATCCTAGGCTCCTGCCACCCGTTCCCCCTCCCCTCAGCAGCTCGAGAAGCCTCGAACGTGCAAAAATGCCTGGGATCATCACCGCACGTTTGTGGCTTCTCGGACTGCTGAAGGGAGGTGAATTTAGATAGCTCCTGCCGCCTGTTCTTTCAGCATCTCATGCACTCCCTCAGCCATCCTCCCCTGCTTGGACTCACTGTGGGGTAGGAAGGCAGCACATGCGCAGTGCCAGAAGCTCGGCTTCTGGGCATGCGCAGAAGAATTTTTTTAAAAAAAATTAAAAAATTTTTTAAAAAAATGGCGCCCAGGCACTGGCAACCGACTGCACTGGTACTGTGACGTCACCAGCAGGCAGCTACCGGTGCTATAGAGTGAACTGCACTGGTAGAAACCCACCACTGGGACAGTTCCAGGTGTTTGGTAAAGGGAGTTGAGGGGGAATATTAATAAACCACTAAACTGCAGTTACATGTGTGCGTGTGTGAGCGGGACAGCACAACCATAAGGTTGCAGGTTACCAGCTCTCCATAATACTGTACTGCACGAGGAAAAAGAAGTGCAGTTAGTACTAAACAAGGGTTAATGACAGTGTGATGTTTGTAAAAGAAAGTAAATATCTTGAAAATTCAACACGGGGAAAGTCAGTGCAAGTAGAGAAATTGCAATGCACAAATTTATAATATTGCTCACAGCTAGCCATGTTTACGCACCACATTTTCCATTAGATTAGCACCCAAATCATTGGTGATGCACTATTAAAAAAGAAGAACACTCCGAAGAAACCTCTGCACACTCTGCAGCTTCATTCAATTACACTTATTCTTTGGAATCTTTGAGGCTGAATTAACACTATAATTTCTGATAGCAAGTCTCTTTCGGTTCTTGATATAAAAAGATGAAAACCTCCCAGGAAGTCAGGCTTTCAAAATGTGGGATCCACCTCCCAATTACTACCAAGTTCCCATCGTTCAATTTAGGATTCAAATTCACCAAAAATGGTGCTCAGTCATATATATATATATCCCTGCTGTTTTGAAGTGGAGATGTGCCACTGCCCTAAACTCTTGGTAGATGAAGATTTCAGAATGAAGATTAGAGGAATGTTGCCAAAAAAAAAATTAATAGAAAAAGGCAAGAATTTAAGAATTACTGCCCTCAAGGGAGTTTCTTTCTATGTTTCTGAATTACTGTTTGGAATATTGTTGTTGTTTTTTATGTAGGGAAAAAAAAGATCGAATAAATAACTTTCTGAGATATGCAAAAGTTGCTCTCCCAATCGGAGGTAAGAGCTATTTTACTTTGTTTTATAAGATTTTTTTATCAGATTACCACGCAGAAACTTTGAAGGGTAGTACAATGGGTCGAATTGAGTTGCTATTGAACAACTTAGTTGAATTGATGAAGATTCATGAGAACTTTCCTTCCTTCCTTCCTTCCTTCCTTCCTTCCTTCCTTCCTTCCTTCCTTCCTTCCTTCCTTCCTTCCTTCCTTCCTCATCTTCCTCCTTCCCTTCCTTCCACTCATCTTCCTCCCTCCCTTCCTCTCTGTGTTGTCCATAAAGGGAGTGTGCAAAAAGACAAAATAGTACTATGACCACATTCTGTTCTATAAAACAATTTCTCAGTTGAATGGCCTTGACTCTAAACTTCCCGCAATCCCGCTAGTAACAAATGTGTTTAAAACAAGTGTTTTAAAGAAGGACAGGACAGGACAGGACAGGACAAAATAGATCGGAGAAATCTGCTCTATGATTAGAAAATTTAATTAGCACTATGTTTTTGTTTTTTCTTCAATTGTATCTTGCCAAGCTTTTTCAGATGTGGCTTATTATTGCCTCCTTCCTAGGACTGAGAGTGAGTGATTGGCCTAAGTCAGGGGTAGGCAAAGTTGGCTCTTCTATGACTCATGGACTTCAACTCCCAGAATTCCTAAGCTAGCATGATTGGCTCAGAAATTCTGGGAGTTGAAGTCCATGAGTCATAGAAGAGCCAACTTTGCCTACCCCTGGCCTAAGTTAACCTAGCTGGCTTTGTGCTTAAGTCAAAACTAGAACTCACGGTCTCCCAATTTTTTGCCTAATCTCTTAACCACGACACCAAACTGGCTCTTGCTGTGCATACCTCATTACCTTATTTCATAGATTCTCATTGATTGGTATCTATGCAGCTAAATTCGTAAGAATAGGCTTCATTAGCTTATCTCATATATAAGGTCTCAACACATTAATATAAGTTTCAGTGATGTATTAAAACATGGCAGAACTCACTATGGAATGTAAAATAAAACAATTTTGCTTTCAAAGCACAGGTATAATTGGTACGTTAATTGCAGTCAATTTTACCTCCCTCAATATTATTAACCTCCCGGTTTCCTCCAGCGTGGCAAACAGGAAGATCATTCTTTCATACTTTCTTGAGGAGGAGATTAAATAATAAGCACAAATGAAGTCCAAATCTAGTACGACACACACACACACACACACACACACACACACACACACACACACACACACACACATGGAGAAAAGATACGTCTCCCAGCTGTTTTACTAATACATCCCGAGTCTAAGATAGCTATCAAAGCTGTCACTCGCCAGTTGAGACATGGAATTATAGCAATTATGACAGTTTGTGCCAATAGCCAGGAGGTGGGGATTTTTTGATGTGGTTAAAAATAACATCTGTTTAAAAAAAACCATAAAAATTACATTGTGCTAATTTTCTGATAAGATAATGTTGAAGCTAGGTTGTAAGTCTTCCAGCTCCACTTTTCAATTAGAATTCTTTCCTTCTGGGCTTTGCCACCTCATCCCTGGGATCCAATTTCATTCTGAGAAGTTCATTTGTTTTTCCACTTTCTTAATTAATTGTTTTGTATAGGTCTTGCCTTTCGAGCCAATCTCAATCTTCCAGACTCATTAATGAGCCTCGATCGCCACAATGTGATATAAAAGATGGCGTGGGCTTAGTTCTCGCTGCCGCACGAAAAGCTACGCGGCTAAAACCGAATAGCTGCACGCCTTCAGAGGAGAGCAAACGGTGAGAGGTTTGCAACTGGGAGGCAAATAAGACTGAAAATCCAAGTTTTATAGCATTTCAATCTTCTCTGTGCACGCCAGGTGCTTGGTTTGAGTGAACCAGCAGATTGGAATGAATAATCACAACAACCGCAGTCTTGCCAAAGTGAAACTTGAAGATCTCCTTTACAATTTGTACTTTACTCAATTTGTAAAGGTAAAGGTTACCCCTGTCCAGTCATGTCCAACTCTAGAGGGCAATGCTCACACAGCAGGAGGGCAGAGCCCCCTAGAGGGGGCAGAGAGGGCAATGCCCTGTAAAGGCAGAGAGAGTGTTCCATTTCTTAGCCGAGGGAGCCATCATTGGCAGAAAACATTTCTGTAGTCATATAGAGACCATGACTATATGCTGAGGTGCATGGAGCACTGTTACCTTCCCACCAAAGTGGTACCTATTTATCTACTCACATTTTCATGCTTTTGAATTGCTAAGTTGGCAGGAGCTGGAGCAAATAATGGGAGCTCACCATGTCACACAGTGCTTGGGTCTCGAACGCAGGCTGTCTGCTCAGCATCTTTAACCGCTGAGCCAGTGGTGGGTGCGGTCCACTCTATAGCACCGGTAGCGGCCCGCTGGTGATGTCACAGTACCGGTGCGGTCAGTTGCTAGTGCCTGGGTGCCACCATTTTTTTAAAAATTGCTTTTGCGCATGCCCAGAAGCTGAGCTTCCGGCACTGCGCATGCGCTGCCTTCCTACCCCACAGTGAGTCCAAGCAGGGGAGGATGGCTGAGGGAGCGCGTGAGACACTGAAAGAACAGGTGGCAGGAGCTATCTCCATTCCCCTCCCTTCAGCAGTCCGAGAAGCCACGAACGCGCGGTGATGATCCCACGCATTTTTGCACATTCGAGGCTTCTTGAGCTGCTGAGGGGAGGGGGAACGGGCGGCAGGAGCCTAGGATCATTGAATGGGGAGAAGCATTCAGGCCGGACGGAGCCTCCTAGAAGAACCGCTGCTGCGGTCTTGTTGCTCCCGCTGCGGGGGGCTGCGTTGCAGGTGGGCAATGCCTCCCCCTGCTTCTCTGGCCGCTGCCAAGCTCCCGAGGCCCACGTCCACCCGGTCACATGGCTGGCAAGCCACACCCACAAAATAAGCCACTCCCACAGAGTGGTAGTAAAAAAATTAGGAACCCGCCTCTGCGCTGAGCCCTTCTCAATTTATACTAGGGGTTTATCCATAATTCGATTCTACTGAAAGCAATATCAAGCCTGGCACTGGTCCAGCTGCTTGGGATCCCTAAGGTTGATTGGGAGATGGAGGTTGTGGGAGATTTGCCATGGCTGGAAATGAACCATGGGCATGGATGCTATTACAAAGTCAGAGCAGCAAAACCAATAGGTCTCCTATTTGCATCTTTGGGGTATCATCCAGGTACAGTTTGTTAAAATGTTTTCAAATGTAAATATGGGAGTGTGCATCGATGTCCCCACACTTTTGTGATTAAAGACACATTTCATGAACCCTATGCATTGAAGAAGAAACCTTGATAATGTGCAATTGGTTTGGTGTAGTAATTGAAGCATTAGGATAGTACTAAGGACACCCAGGTTCAAGCCTCACTTCATCCGTGGAAAATCTCTGCAAGACTTTGGTTGAATCACTCCCTCTCTCAGCCCAACCTATCTGACTGGGCTGTTGTGAAGATAAAATGAAGGAAGTTCATCCATGTAAGCTGCCTTTCGTTTCTGAAGAAAAAGCAGCATACCAAACCGACAGCCAAATGGCATACACAAGATCATCTATATCAGAGGTGGGTTCCTGCCGGAGCTGCCCAGTGTGCAGCTCCGGTAGGGAGTGGCTGATTGCGCAATTTGCGCGCAGTTTCTCCAGAGCCCTCTCTGCTGGTCCACCGCGCGCATCGCCATTTTTTTGGTTAATTTTGGGCCGATTTTGCTTCTGCGCATGCGTGGAAGCAAAATCGCGCCAAAATCTTGTGAGGGGACGTGCACACGTGTGAGATTTCCGTGAGATTTTGCCTCTGCACATGCACGGAATCAAAATCGTGCCAAAATCTCGTGCGCGTCCCCTCACAAGATTTCAGCGCGATTTTGCTTCCACGCATGCGCAGAAGCAAAATCGCACGAGGGGGCGCACGTGCATAGTGAGCGCGCACGCCCCCAAAACTTGGAGATGCGCGCGCAGCGCACCGGCACCGGTAAGACAGCAACCCGCCACTGATCTATATACTACTAAAACTCCCATTGTCATGACGTTTAACTGGCTGGAATGATGAAACAACGATTTTTGAACCAAAGTACTTTTCAAATGGGCTAACTTACAGAATGTCACAAAAAATATGAGACCCATGACTCTTGAGGGAATGAAATTTGGGAAAGTTGCAGCTGCTTTAGTGCTACTGGCTGTTGCTGCGGACATGTATTCTTTGTTTTCAATGTTTTGTGACAGTTTCCCAGCCAGTCTTGCAATCCCTTGTCCCTCCTACATCCTGCAGCAGCCACTTTCCTGCCTGTTGGGAAGGGAAGGGAAGGGAAATTTCCAATTCCCCCTGCCAGATTCCCACAAGGAAATTCAATGGGAAAGTCAGTTGAAAGTTCCCACTGATTTTTTTGCCTGCCCTGAGTCATTCTGTTTCTCTTCTTAGGTAAAGAAATATTTCTGAAATGATGACCCAATGGAGTACGGGTTGTCTAGTCAGCTTTAAAATAGTTTGGGGTGTTTTTTTCCCCTTAAAGAAATAACTGTTGGAAGTAATATTGTTCTGGGTTCAGTTCCAAGTGGGGAAAAAGAACACTGGATTCATGGAAGTTGCTTGGAAAGAAGGTTTTAATGGAGAACAAAGGAACAGGAGCACATGGCATGAGCTCCTGAACAGAAAAGGTGGATCACATGTTTCCAGGTGTTGGGTCCAGAGAAAAGGGAGGAAGAGATGTTGAGTTCCTTGCTTTATACTCTCTCTTGGGCCCCTCCCTAACTGTTTCCTGTTCCTATATAGAAATGTATATAATTGGCTGTCAGACCCCCAGGGGCATGCTGGGGCAACTCTTGTGGGCTGTCCCAAGTCCTAGGTTTGACTGATGTAATCTTCCCAGGTCCCATGTGGTGTAATGAAAAGGCTTTGGGATTCCTATTATGGTTCTTCCTGTAGGTGCTTGTTATGTAAAATACTGTTTCAGGCTAGGTGGGGGGAATGAGCTGGGCTAGGCCATTCCTTGATGGCCCATTGGCAAGGGTGGGAGGAATGGGTGAGCTGCAGGAAGCTGCTTTGTATTTAAAACATGTTTCTCCTTTCCTCATTCAGGGAAACATATTCTTTCCTTTTTCAATATTTCCTAGGATATTTCATTTTTCTAGAAGGGGGTGGCTGCTATCTTCCTACATAACTTTGCATTTGTCTCAGTTAAAATGCATTGTGTTATCTTCAGCCCACTTCTCCAAACTTAATCTGTTTTCACAGCACCTTCTACTCTCAGTTCTCTTAAAACCTAATTGCATATCTCCTGGCAAGTCAATATGTCTTTCCTGTGCCTCTGTAGCATTTGTCATGATGGACTACTGCCAAACTAAATTAAACGGCAAGATTTTTCAGGTAGAGTTGGGCATAAATTAACTTTTTTTTAAGGTCTTGCTGAAGCCTCAAGCCCGCCTTGAACTCTTCTCCTGCAATCACAATCATGGGGGGGGGGGGGATGCTGACCTTAAATTGGATTTTGCCCAATAATTTTTGGGTGTGAATGAATAGATTTGAATCAAATGCAAATGGTCAGACCGTCAAGGGAGAAAAAGAAACAGCACTTTGTGCAGAGGAAAGCTTAAAGATCTTAATTCACTTCCTTTAAAAGCTTTCATGAACTTGCCAAACATATATTACATATCTACTGAAGATAAAAGGGAAAAAAATGTCAACATAAAAGGCTCTGGGCCAGTTCAGGTTTTATTTTTCCACGGCTGGCTGTTATTTTTTAACTTGGGGTCAAATAACTCCAGAGCCCAACAAATATTGTCTTAATCAAGCCCAGAAGCCCAAATTGCATGTATTATAAACTTTTTTAAAAATGCAATTTCATTTTTTTAAAAAAGATAAATGCATAAATTTAGGTGGGATCCCTAGTTTAATTTTACAAAGAAGTTAAAGGCAGGGACAGCTACAATGGACTGAGTTCTCTCCTTGAGTTGCATCTGCTAGAAAAAAACAAGAATAGGAAAACTATCAGTAGCTAAGCTGAAGGTAAACTTTTCAGTGGGTGATGGGAAATCTTGAATATTTTGGGGAGGAGTAAAAGCTACAATCAGCAGGGCACTGATTCATGCAAATAAGCAGAGTCTGAATTTCCTCTTTTTCTCCAGGTTTTTTTTAAAGAACATTCTGGAATAGGTTTGTGTTTGATGTCTGCAGGGGAGGGAAGCAGAATTGAAAAGTCAGAAGGGTATCCATGATGGTGCCTTCTTGAGCACCCACAACTTCTGGAGGCAAGCCGTTCCACTGGTTAATTCTCCACTGGTCCTCATTGTCAGGAAATTTCTCCTTAGTTCTAAGTTGGTCGTCACCTTCCTTAGTTTCCATTAATTGCTTGTCTTGCCTTCTGGTGTTTGGAAAATAGGTTGGACAACAGGTTGGTCTTCTTCATGATTGTTGCATGTGTGATACAGGAGGGAGAGGGAGAGGGAGAGGGAGAGGGAGAGGGAGGGAGGGAGGGAGGGAGAGAGAGAGAGAGAGAGAGAGAGAGAGAGAGAGAGAGAGAGAGAGAGAGAGAGAGAGAGAGTTTGTTTAGCAACTGTAGTTGGAGGAGAGTCTACAAATGGGGGCTAGCTCTAAATGAAGCCACTTTAGCAACAAAGGAAAATATTTAATACCAGAATAACAGAGTTAGAAGGGACCTTGGAGGTCTTCTAGTCCAACCCCCTGCTCAATTGGGAAACCCTACACCATTTCAGATACGTGGTGGTCTAATCACTTCTTTAAAATCTCCAGTGATGGAACACCCACAACTTCTGGAGGCAAGCTGTTCTACTGATTATCTGTTGCAATGAATTATCTGTTGTAACATCATCAGTGCTAGTAGGGAGAGGGGTTTGCTCTCAGTTTATATTCTAGTGACTTGCCCTGTCAGTGTTGGTGAGAATAGTGTTGTTGTTGTTGCTGTTTGTTTGGATTGTTTACTATTAGTTTGTTTAGCAGTTCCTTGATTGGGGTATTGTTTACTTCTTTATTGTTGGTCTGGTGTTAATCTTAGAATTAATCTATGCTGATCTGAGTGCTGATTGCTGGTGGGGAAGTGTTTTGCAACAACAGTAACAGAGTTGGAAGAGACCTTGGAGGTCATCTAGTCCAACCCTCTGCTCACGCAGGAGACCTGCAGTAGGGATTCGAACCGCCGAACTGCTGACCTTTCTGATTGACAAGCTCAGTGTCTTAGCCACTGAGCCACCTAGTCAGTGGATTTTTGGATTGTTGGTTGTCTCTTTTGCACAGTATGTAGATGTTGTTTATGTCCAGGATGATAAAGGGTCTGGAAAATAAAATAGCAATAGCACTTAGACTTATATACCGCTTCATAGTGCTTTACAGCCCTCTCTAAGCGGTTTACAGAGTTCAGCATATTGCCCCCAACAATCTGGGTCCTTATTTTACCGACCTCAGAAGGATGGAAGGCTGAGTCAACCTTGAGCCGGTGAGATTTGAACAGCTGAACTGCTGAATTGCACTGCTGCACTTTAACCATTGCGCCACTTCGGCTCATTACATACAAAGAGCAGTTGCAGGAGCTGAGCTTGGCCAGTCTGGCGAAGAGAAGGACCAGGGGTGACATGATAGCAGTGTTCCAATACTTGAGGGGATGCCACAGAGAGGAAGGGGTCAGGCTGTTCTCTATGGCACCAGAAAGCCAAACAAGGAATAACGGATGGAAGCTGACCAAGGAGAGATTCAACCTGGAAGTGAGGAGAAACTTTCTGACAGTGAGAGCGATCAACCAGTGGAACAGCTTGCCAGTGGAGGTTGTGAGAGCCCCAACACTTGCGACCTTCAAGGGGAGACTGGACTGCCATCTGTCTCAAATGGTGTAGGAACTCCTGCTTGAGCAGGGGGTTGGACTAGATGACCTACAAGGTCCCTTCCAACTTTAATAATAAATCTAAATCTAAAAATCTGTTTCTGCTGATGGCTAATTTGTCTGTCATTCTGAACGTAATATAAACCGAGAGCCAACCCCACCTTCTTACCAGCACTGATGATGTTACCTAGTTTGGGTAATGAAACGTCTGCCAGAAAACAACCAAATGCAGAGAGCACCAAGGAACCCGAAGCTACTTTGCGTAGTTTCAGGACTGTCATCCCACTGCATCAGCCATGCCAGAATGCCAGTCTGTCATAAGCAATGGGGGTGGGTGGGAAGTGAGCTCTGGGGAAGAAGAGGCGGGCTGGGATGAGGGGAATTGAAACTACTTTTCATACTATCCTGTGGAAGCCGCTTGCCATTCCAAGGTCAGGGACTGCTACCAAAAAAAATTGTTTGAATGGAACTGGACAGACTGAGATAAGTTCTACATTTAGGCAGGAAAAAAAATAAAAGGTATAAGTCAGAGGCGGGTTCCTACTTTTTTTACTACCACTCTGTGGGTGTGGCTTATTTTGTGGGTGTGGCTTGCCAGCCATGTGACCGGGTGGGCGTGGGCCTCAGGAGCTTGGCAGCAGCCAGAGAAGCGGGGGGATATTGCCCACCCGCAACGCAGCCCCACCCGCAGCGGGAGCAGCAAGACCGCGGCAGCGGTTCTTCTAGGAGGCTCCGTCCGGCCTGAATGCTTCTCCTCATTCGATGATCCTAGCCTCCTGCCGCCCGTTCCTCTTCTCCTCAGCAGCTCGAGAAGCCTCGAACGTGCGAAAATGCCTGGGATCATCACCGCGCGTTGTGGCTTCTCGGACTGCTGAAGGGAGGGGAACTGAGATAGCTCCTGCCGCCCGTTCTTTCAGCATCTCACGTGCTCCCTCAGCCATCCTCCCCTGCTTGGACTCACTGTGGGGTAGGAAGGCAGCGCATGCACAGTGCCGGAAGCTTGGCTTCTGGGCATGCACAGAATAAATTTTTTTTAAAAAATTAAAAATTTCTTTTTAAAAAAATGCTGCACTGGTACTGTGACGTCACCAGCGGGCCGCTACCGGTGCTATAGAGTGGACCGCACTGGTAGGAACCAACCACTGGTATAAGTACAGATTAGGTGAGACCTGGCTCAAAAACAGTAACTGTGAGAGGGACCTTGGAGTCCTAGTGGACGATCATTTTAATATGAGCCAGCAGTGTGCAGCAGCAGCAGCAGCAGCCAAAAAAGCTAATGCAATCCTGGGTTGTATAAACAGAGGCATAGAATCAAGATCACATTAGTAACACTTTATAAAGCCATAGTAAGACCACGCCTGGAATACTGGAACCAATTCTGGTCACCATACCACAAAAAAGATGTTGAGACTTTGGAAAAAGTTCAGAGAAGAGCAAGTAAGATGATCAAAAGCCTGGAGACTACGTAAAACAGATGAAGACCGGCTGCAGGATTTGGGTTTGGCTAGTCTAGAGAAAAGAAGGACTAGGGGTGACATGATAACAGTGTTCCAATATTTGAGGGGCTACCATAAAGAAGGGGGGCTCATCTTAATCTCCAAAGCACCAGAAGGCAGGATAAGAAACAATGGATGGGAACTAATCAAGGAAAGAAGCAACCTGGAATTAAGGAGAAACTTCCTAACAGTGAGGACGATTTACCAATGGAACAGCTTGCCTTCAGACATTGTGGGTGCTTCATCACTGGATGTTTTTAAGAAGAGTCTGGACAGTCACTTATCTGAAATGGTATAGATTCTCCTGCTTTGGCTGGGGGCTGGACTAGAAGACCTGCAAGGTCCCTTCCAAATCTATTCTACAGGTATAACCAAGGGGAAAGAGGAGGAGAAGGGAAAAGTTAACCAGATGCTTTTGGCGCAAAAGTTCAGATCTGGCTTTGCTACATTGTAACCACTTAATGGGACACGGTGCCTCAGTGGCTAAGATGCTGAGCTTGTCGATCAGGAAGGTCGGCAGTCCAGCGGTTCGAATCCCTAGTGCCGCATAACGGGGTGAGCTCCCATTACTTATCCCAGTTTCTGCCAACCTAGCAGTTCGAAAGCATGTAAAAAATGCAAGTAGAAAAATAGGGACCACCTTTGGTGGGAAGGTAACAGTGTTCCGTGCACCTTCGGCATTCATGCCGGCCACATGATCACGGAGACGTCTTTGGACAACGCTGGCTCTTCGGCTTTGAAACGGAGATGAGCACCGCCCCCTAGAGTCGGGAACAACTAGCACATATGTGCAAGGGGAACCTTTACCTTTACCTTTTTTTAACCACTTGGCTTTAGTAGTGTACTTTCATTAACAATGGATTTGAGAGTCTTTCTTTTAACTGACCAGGTTGGGACCGCTAGCACAGATGGGCGTTCTATAAATTTAATGAATAAATAAACCAACTGAGTGATAGATGTAGAGTTTAGGAGTTGAATAAGAGTATAATTGGGGTCTCCAATGCAAGACTGGTTTTTTAATATAACTTCTCACTAATGTACCAGATCTGATAGCTCTGACTTTAATTTTAAGATTTGCGAAGGATGATATCTTAAGATACTTTGCTTTTTGTTTGCCTCCAGTTCTAGCACCACTATTATTTTCTTCTTTGTTGTTCAGCTTGCTAATGTCATGATGCCATTTGGGTGTTCCGGAGGGAAAAAAAATGATTGGGCTTATGTACTAAAAATAGGCTGTATCAAATGTCATCCTACAAATATATTGGTGCAGCTGGCTGACTGGCTGGTGGTGGGGAGGAGGTCAACAAACAAGGCTTTCTTTTTTGAATGGCATAAATTTATTTTGCCTCTTGGTCCCATCCATAGGAAGGCTAAGGCTGGGAAGATGACAGACAGGGCAGGGTGATGCAAACCCCGCCCCCTTTGCAGAGGAGTGCATCTATGTACAAAAGGGTGGAGCTTTCAATTCAATGCTGCCGAACCATCTTACCTGTTTTGAACCCTCCTCCAGATAGCATTGCCTCTTCAGGTGTGGGATTATTTATCTGTTTAGCTTATGCCAGTGTTCCATTCGCCAGGTGACTACAATGCCAATGCAGAATAGCGTCTGAATTTTGATCATAGCAATAGCAATAGCACTTAGACTTAGATACCGCTTCACAGTGCTTTACAGCCCTCTCTAAGCGGTTTACAGAATTCAGCATATTGCCCCCAACAATCTGGGTCCTCATTTTACCCACCTCGAAAGGATGGAAGGCTGAGTCAACCTTGAGCCTGGTGAGATTTGAACAGCTGAACTGCTGAACTAGCAGTTCAGATTGCAGTGCTGCTTTTAACCACTGCGCCACCACAGGCTCCTGAAATACCGTATGTTTGGAGTATAAGACGCACCTTCCCCCCCCTAAAAGAGGCTGAAAATTTGGGTGCGTCTTATACTCCGAATGCAGCTTTTACTAAGCTTTTTTTCAGCCCTAACGAGGTGCTAACGCGATCTTCCGTGCTTTGCTAGCTAAGTGATCTTCCTTTTGCCTGCTTTTTTCATTGCTGCTCCCTCCGACAATCAGTTGAGCCTTTTTTCAGCCCTAACAAGGTGCTAACAGTGAAGGGATCTTCCGTGCTTTGCAAGCAAGCGATCTTCCGCCTTTTTTTCAGCCCCAATGAGGTGCTAATGAGTGATTGCTAGCCAAGCAATCTTCCCTTTGCCTGCTTTTCTCATTGTTTCTCTCTCTGAAGAGAGAGAGAAGTGAAGTATTTTAGAAACAGTTTTTTATCCCCAACCAGGGGATAAAAAGCAAGTATGTGCGCTCAAAACCAGCAAACTAATGTGCTGAAGCTGACCAGACTAAGGACTAGCCAGATGAATACCTGGTATGCTGATTATTTTGTCCCTATTTTCCTCCCCCAAAACTAAGGTGCGTCTCATACTCGGTTGCATCTCATAATCCCAAAATACGGTAGTAGTTTGGCTGCCTAAGATTGCTAGCCCTGTTTGGCTTACTCTCAAGCGCTTCCCAAGATGCGCCACAGGGGGCGAGCTAGTTCCACACCCGAAAGGAAAATAAGCAGCTTTCCTGCAGTGTCATCCTGGGCCCTCTCCCTCCACCAAAGCCACCTCGCAAATGGGCATTGCAACCGGGAAGGTCCATCACCAGCAGGATTTTAACCATCCACACGAAGCGCCAGCTTGTTTCCCCACTGAAATGATATCTATTTATCTATTTGCATGCAACATGCTTTCAAACTGCTAGGTGGGCAGAGACTGGGGCGAGTGACAGGAGCTCACTCCATTCAAGTGGTGAGACTTGAACTGCTGCAGCAGAGACACTCTCCAGTGTCATTAAGCGCCTCCTAGGTGTGGGGTCTTGACCATCCATTCAAGTTCTATCAGCAACCAGGGGTGTATGGGGTGCTCAGGGAGGGGTAGCACCTCTGGTGTAGGGGCATGTCGTGCACTTTTATGGCAGCTCATTTTATGGTAGCTTTTAGGGCAGCTCGTTCACCTTTAGTCCTCACCTGTCACTCAGCTCTCACATGTGGCTCCTAGCAGCTGTAGCATGCGCAGCGGCCACACCCCGGGCAACAGCTTCGACAGGCTGGCCAAACCAGGTTGAGAGTAACCATCGGGTCATCAACCTTCGGCGAGATAGGGACTTGTCTATCCCGAGCATGTGAAGACAGACTCCGGCGGACTGAGCGGATGAAATATACTAGAATAGGACAACGGTCATGAAGGTGGCCTCTGCAAGCGATGTGGTATGCTAAGAGCATGGCAAGACACAAAGGTCAACCTGGTCAACCACTGCGCCCAGCCCATCTCCAACTGTCTCGACTCTTGTCCTGCTATTTGGAGCAAGATGGAATCTGGGAAGAAAGAGTGAGGCTGACTATGCGCACCTCTCCCTCACTTTAATCCAATTCACGCGCAAGTCTTGACACCCCCCTCAAGTCCTGTGAAGATAGATGTCAAGGTCCTCTTTGAATACGATGGGCGAACATCATCGTCATCAGCAACCAAATATTGTAGTAAGGTTTCTCTCTTTTCAAGATTGTAATGGGCCACTCTATCTATTTCTTAGCAGTTGTCCAGTATTGTCTCAGGAAACTATCCCATAAACCTCACTAGGCTTTCTCGTGGTTCATCCATTCGTATGGTCCACCCTTCATCCGAGCTCCCTGTTTACAATTTTTCTGATAATTTATTCTTTTTCAGCCTTTAAGCCACCTTTAAATCTGCTGATACTTCCTTTAGGATCATGACCGTTGCCATTTGAGTTACAGAAAGGATAGTTGCATTAATTAATTAATTAATTAATTCATTCATTCATTCATTCATTCAATTTCTAGAGCTGCCCATCTCAATCCAATTGATTCTGGGCAGCATTACCTCCTAGTAATGTTGAATTCACCAATTTCATGGGTTTGTCCAAAAGGTTTGTCCACATCATTCATGGATAATCAAGTGGTCCAGGTTCAGACAAAATGCTAAGCAAAAATCCCCAACCCCAACCAAGGTTAATATTAAACAATGTTAACATGTGTGAACACTGGCACTAAATCTGACCAAAAGTTTCCAGGCTCTGCTGCTATTAACATATAAGGAACAGCAATTTCTTAAAAAAAAAAACCTTAGCTGATGATAAAGGATAATATTTGTAGCTAAGGGTTGAAATAAGGGGTGCTTGGTGCTCTCTGCGCTTGGTTGTTTTCTTGCAGACGTTTCATTATCCAAACGAGCATTACCTTAAGCTACATTTTAAGCCCATTTTCCTGGGCTCCAAGATCACCGCAGATGGGGACTGCAACAGTGGTGGGTTGTAATTGATTTTGTTACCAGTTCGCACAGGCATACGCGCGCTTGCGTGCAACATTTCTGCACATGCGCAGAAGTGTCCCGGGTGGGTGGGTGGAGCCTCCCGCCACTGACGCTACCAGTTCTATGAACCAGTCCAAACCAGGAGCAACCCACCATTGGACTGCAGCCAAAAAATTAAAAGAAGCTTGCTCTGGGGGAGGAAAGCTATGGCAAATCTAGACAGCATACTAAAAAGCAGAGACATCACCCTGCCGACAAAAGTGCATATAATCAAGGCTACGGTTTTACCAGTTGCAATGTATGGCTGTGAAAGTTGGACCATAAGAAAGGCTGAGCGCCAAAGAATTGAGGCCTTTGAACCAGGGGTGAAATCCTCCCGGTTCGCCTGGCCCAGTCCTTCGGCGTATAGCCGATGGAACTGGCGGCGGTTGCGGCGCGGAGCTTCTCCCACCCGCTTTCCCGGCCCGGCTGAACGCCACCATTCGGGTTATTTTTCCGTCTGTGCATGCACACGCATGCACAGAGGGAAAAATAACCCTAATGATTATGTTCAGCCGGGCCGGGAAAGCCGGGAAAGCGGGCGGGAGAAGCTCCTTGCCGTGACCGCCGCCAGTTCCATCGGCTATACGCCGAAGGACTGGCCTGGGCAAACCGGGAGGATTTCACCCCTGCTTTGAACTATGGTGCAGGAGAAGACTCCTGCGAGTCCCTTGGACTGCAAGGCGATCCAACTGGTCAGTCCTAGAGAAGATCGACCCTGACTGCTCTTTAGAAGGCCAGATCCTGAAGATGAAACTCAAATACTTTGGCCACCTAATGAGAAGGAAGGACTCACTGGAGAAGAGCCTAATGCTGGAACGATTGAGGGCAAAAGAAGAAGGGGATGACAGAGAATGAGGTGGCTGGATGGAGTCACTGAAGCAGTCGGCATGAGCTTAAATGGACTCCAGAGGATGGTAGAGGACAGGAAGGCCTGGAGGAACGTTGTCCATGGGGTCGTGATGGGTCGGACACAACTTCGCAACTAACAACAGCAACAACAATGTAAACATGTAATACAATTTCAGAGCTTTGTGTTTCAATTTCTGGTTTATGGTAACCGAGACCGAGATCTGCACTTCTGCACGCATGTCATCACTGTTCATGATTCTTGGGAAGCCAAAAGGACTTTTCTGAAAGGTTCATTTGACACCTGCCCTTACATTCTACATAGTTTTCTGTCCGGTGAATTTAATGGCTTAGCAAATGGGAGGGTGTGAGAAAATACTGAAATAATTCCCTAGCATTATATTTTAAGTGGTTTGTTCTATTGCCTTTCAGGTAAGGTATTGATTTATCTGATCATTTCAGCCATTGCATAGCTTCCCTCCAAGGGAAGTTGGCCTCTTCTTCAGTGCCCTGACTGTAATGGGTAATAGCTTTGCTCTCCTGACCTGCCATTTTACAGTTCCTTTCTTAGTTCCAGTTCCATCTGCCGCAAAAGGATGCAGTCAAGATTGTATCTCCTGATTCACGAATTAGACCTTGGGGTTTCAATTAAAAATAAAATAAAATAAAGAGGCTCCCTCAAGTCTGAACTCGGCCTCCTCCTTCCCTTTCAAAGACACTTTTATAGCTTCCTTATTTTATGGAAACCCTTTCCTTTAACACAGGGGTGTCAAACTCGATTCCATTGAGAGCTGCATCAGGGTTGTGTTTGACCTTGGGGGTGGGGGCAGGGTGAGCGTGGCCACGGTGTGTGTGGCCAGCTTGACGTCACTTCATGTTAGGGGCATGGCCTGAGCACTCTGCCAGTGAAAATGGGCTCCCAAGCTCAGTTTTTCACTGCGATGGCCTCCTGCAACCCTCTGCCAGTGAAAACGGAGGTTGGGAGGGCTATCTGCGGCCCTTGTGAGCTCTGTTTTCAGCAGCAACTGCCTCCTGCAACCCTCTGCCAGTGAAAACGGAGCTCGGGAGGGCTGCCCGCGGCCCTTGTGAGCTCTGTTTTCGGCAGCAACTGCCTCCTGCAACCCTCTGCCAGTGAAAACGGAGCTCGGGAGGACTGCCCGTGGCCCTTGTGAGCTGTGTTTTCAGCAGCAACTGCCTCCTGCAACCCTCTGCCAGTGAAAACGGAGGTCAGGAGGGCTGCCCGTGGCCCTTGTGAGCTCTGTTTTTGGCAGCAACTGCCTCCTGCAACCCTCTGCCAGTGAAAACGGAGGTCGGTAGGGCTGCCCACGGCCCTTGTGAGCTGTGTTTTCGGCAGCAACTGCCTCCTGCAACCCTCTGTCAGTGAAAATGGAGGTCGGGAGGGCTGCCCGCGGCTCTTGTGAGCTCTGTTTTCGCAGCAACTGCCTCCTGCAACCCTCTGCCAATGAAAACGGAGCTCGGGAGGGCTGTCCACGGCCTTCCCAAGCTCTGTTTTTGCTGGCAGAGGCACCATGGGCCGGTCCTTTGCTGTTTCCAGGGCAGCCCCGTGGGCCAGATCTAAGCACCCCACAGGCTGGATCCAGCCTGCGGGCCTTGAGTTTGACACCCCTGCTTTAACAGAACCTCACCTCACAAGTTCAGTTAGCCCATACGATAGTTGCCTATGGAGATTAACCTGCTTGATCATCTGCTCTAACCTATGATGCAGCCACTTGCAGAAACAGCTAAAGGAGGTTTCATGTTGAACAAGAATTTTGGAGAAGGTAACAGAATAACAGAACAACAGAGCTGGAAAAATGAGTTGGAGGAAAATAAGTCAGCTCAAATAACTTAATGCTTCTTTTGAGGGCTTGATGTCTTCCGAGGTATGCTAATGTGGTTGGCCCAAATTAAGACAAATGCTATCAGTGGTGGCTCAACAATATTGGTTTCCCATTCCTGCTGTTCTTGAATGACGTTCCCTGTGGCTATAATTACCTTTAGTTGTTTTTTTCCTCTTTCTGCCAGCATAATCCAATTATAAACCAATAGCTAAACCCACAATATGTTTTTCTTGCTCCTCGAACTAGAGAGTATGTGCCAAGGAGCGCTCATAAAAATATGGCCTTCATCCACTCCCAGGATATCCGTGTAGTATCTAACATTTCTATGCCATTGGAGGCATGTTAGGTCAAAGAACTAAGTATTAGATTCTTCAGAGACACATGCATCTGTGTATGTGTTTGAATCTATTCTATAGACACATGCAATTGCGTATGTGTTTGTATTTTTTGGCGCCTGCCACAGTGTGCGACAACAGCCAAAAAAGCTAATACAATCCTTGGTTGTATAAACAGAGACATAGAATCAAAATCACGCGAAGTATTAGTCCCGCTTTGTAAAACCTTAGTAAGGTCACACCTGGAATATGCATGGCTGGCTCAGGAATTCTGGGAGTTGAAGTCCACAGGTCCTCAAAGAACCATAGTTTGGCCACTCCTGCATAAAGTATGGGAAAAGTGGTACGAGTGATTAGAGAAGAGAGACGAAGGATAAGAGAACAATGTAAGAAAGAGGATAAAGGAGTTATTAGAATGTATTAAATATAAATAAATAAAAGGGAAATAGAAAATATGATAGAAATAGAGTACACTAATATATGATGTATATGATGTATACATATTCATACATCATATAATAGATAATATATAAATAGAATTGTGAAAAATATGTATATAATAGAAATGAAATATGTATATAATAGAAATGAAAAATGAAAGAGGAAAATATTGTAAAACTTAAAATGTCTTAGCGACGCGAAATTGTTGTAAAGAGGGAAATTGCATAAATTTCCATGTCTGTTTTTAATGGTAAAAATGTTTAATAAAAATCATATTTAAAAAAAAGAGAGAGAGAATGTTTTTGGTTCCCACAGGAAAACTTTATTGTTTTGGCTACAAGTCCCCATCTAACTATTTCCCCTCCCCCTCCCACCGTTGTGTGGCAACCGTGAAGCCTCCAAGATCGCCTCAGCCTGGTTCACTTCAGTGTTGACACCAACAAGCAGGAGATCTGGCCAGCTGATCTTCGCCATATAATTAGTCCTCAAGTGGTAGCATATTTTTGGCATCTCCTTTGCCTCTGTTGCTTGAACAGCAACTGCTATAAACCATTCAGCTAGTAACTACAGTACATTTCACTTCCATAAATAGCGACTCCATTACCTGCTTGGTTTAAACCTGTAAGGCAGAATCAACATTCAAGGAGAATTTGTTTGCAATAGAAAGATACGGATGTCTTTTTGCTAAGAGCCGGATTGCTGGAGAGCTCCATAGTAATTATGAACTGTATTGCCTTGACTACGGTAAACTGAATTAATAGATAGATAACAGAATAACAGAGTTGGGAGGGATCTTGGAGGTCTTCTAGTCCAACCCCCTGCTCAAGCAGGAGACTCTGTACCATTTCAGACAAATGGTTGTCTGCAGGAACTGAGCTTGGCCAGTCTGGCGAAGAGAAGGACCAGGGGTGACATGATATCAGTGTTCCAATACTTGAGGGGATGCCACAGAGAGGAGGGGGTCAGGCTGTTCTCTATGGCACCAGAAAGCCAAACAAGGAATAACGGATGTAAGCTGACCAATAGCAATAGCAATAGCACTTTACTTATATACTGCTTCATAGTGCTTTACAGCCCTCTCTAAGCGGTTTACAGAGTTCAGCATATTGCCCCCAACAATCTGGGTCCTCATTTTACCGACCTCAGAAGGATGGAAGGCTGAGTCAACCTTGAGCCTAGTGAGATTTGAACAGCTGAACTGCTGAACTAGCAGTCAGCCTGCAGTGGCAGCATTTAACCACTTCACCACTTCAGCTCTATAAGGAGTGATTCAACCTGGAAGTGAGGAGAAACTTTCTGACGGTGAGAGCGATCAACCAGTGGAACAGCTTGCCAGCAGAGGTTGTGAGAGCCCCAACACTTGCGACCTTCAAGGAGAGACTGGACTGCCATCTGTCTCAAATGGTGTAGGAACTCCTGCTTGAGCAGGGGGTTGGACTAGATGACCTACAAGGTCCCTTCCAACTCTAATAATAAATCTAAATCTAAAAATTTCCAGTGTTCGAGAACCCACAACTTTGGAAAGCAAGTCGTTCCGCTGATTAATTCTTCTAACTATCAGGGAATTTCTCCTCAGTTCTAAGTTGCTTCTCTCCTTGGTTAGTTTCCAACCATTGCTTCCTGTCTTGTCTTCGGTTACTTTGGAAAATAGGTTGTGGCAGCCCTCCAAATATTGGAACACTGCTATCATGTCGCCCCTAATCCTTCTTTTCACTAGAATAGATATTTTTTTTATTTATTTATTTATTTATTTATTTATTTATTTATTTATTTATTTATTTATTTATTTATTTATTTATTTATTTATTTATTTATTTATTTATTTATTTATTTATTTATTTGGTGGTTCTTCTATGCCACCCTACTCCCTCAGGACTGAATATGACTGAATTGTGAGGTAAAGGAAGGACTGCTTTGGAATCCTTGGTTTGTCATTGCAGGCCTGGAATCTACACTCCAATCTCCAATTGGTGGTTTGTTTTGTTTCTTGGTGTTCCCTTGCCTATTGAGAATGAATAAAAACATTCAACCTTGAAAAAACACAGGAGCTTCTGGGTTGACAGATCATTACTTTCCAAGCATCCTACATATATCCTCTTTGAATAATGCATGATTATTTGCTTTGCAGTGCTTAGAAGAAATTTACAATACTTGTCTGGGGTATTGTCTGTCTTGTTAATCCTACACGTGTGGAATTATTTCTAGGCTGTTTCTAACTAAAGGCTAAACTAAAGTTTCTAACTAAATTTGCAAGTTTAACCTTTACACATTTTTATTCCAGACTAGTCCCACAGGATCGATGTGGGCAGAAATAATGAGAATTAAACATTTTCACTTCCCAATGTTTATTTCAATATTGACTTGATCCGCCTTACAGGGCTAAATTGAACAGTCCATCTGGATAGACTCACTTCCCTAACATGGGGATTAAAGAGTCCTAGGCCTAAATTTAACTTAACTTCCAGAAAATAAATTCCTTTAGTATTTAAATCCATAATTTACAGCGTGAATTCTTCTGGTCTTTTGAATTTGGTCTAGGAAATGGGGGAAAAAATGAACGTTTTCTGCTCCTCAATATTAGTTATCACATATAGTTGACCTTCATGCGAGCGAAAAATCTATGTGGTCACTGAGAGTTGACACTGGCTTGATTGCATACAATCAATCAATCAATAGCTGGCATGGTTGGCCCAGGAAATATAAAAGAAGTATGGAGTTAAGTCAATACACCTTCTGATTTTTTTAAAGTTCAACTCAGCACAAAGCAGCTGAAGCGGAAGCCAAGTTGGAAACAGATACAACTGAATCTGAGTGGCAAGCCTCAGCTTGTAGGGCAGAAAATGTTGGTAGCAAACAAGGGTGGGTTCTAACTTACCTTGCCGCCGGTTCACTTCCTCCTGCGCTGCCTGGCTGCGCAGTGCCAAAAACTCAGCTTCTGCGCATGCGCAGAAGCAAAAAATAGCAAAAAAAGGCCAAAAACAAGATGGCGGCGCATGCACAGTGCCGAAAACTCGGCTTCTGCACATGCACAGAAACAAAAACCAGCAAAATTTCCCCCCCAAAAAAAATTCCAAAAAAAAATCCCCCCCAAAAAGATGGCGGTGTCCACAGATCGCCACCGACAGAACCGGCTCTGTGACATCACCACCGGTTTACTACCAGTTCTATAGAACCGGTACGAACCGGGAGGAACCCACCTCTGGTAGCAAGCATTAACAATACAGATTAATGCGAAGGATAGCTTCCTCATTTAAGCTGTGACAAGTACCCAGGTAGTCCTCAATCTATGACCGCCATTGAACCCAAAGTTTCTATCGCTTAGCGAGATATTTCTTCAGCCAGTCATGAGGAATTCTGGGAGTTGAAGTCCACAAGTCTTAAAGTGGCCAAGGTTGGAAACCCCTGATTTAGGAGTTAAATCTCTTCTCTTAAGGCATCATGTTTCGCACAAACTTGAGTCTACTAATAATAGTAAATAGGAGTACAGGTATTCCTGGACTTATGACCATAATTGAGCCCAAACTTTCTGTTGCTAAACAAGATAGTTGTTATGTGAGTTTGGCTCCATTGTACAATCTTTCTTCTCACGGTTGTTAAGTGAATCACTGCAGTTCTTAAGTTAGTAACACGATTGTTAAGTGAGTCTGGCTTCCCCATTCTGACTTTGCTTGTCAGAAGGTCGCAAAAGTTGATCACATGATCCTGGGACCCTGCAACCGTCATAAATATGAGTCAGTTGCCAAGCGTCTGAATTTTGATCATAGCAATAGCAATAGCACTTAGACTTAGATACCGCTTCACAGTGCTTTACAGCCCTCTCTAAGCGGTTTACAGAGTTCAGCATATTGCCCCCAACAATCTGGGTCCTCATTTTACCGACCTCAGAAGGATGGAAGGCTGAGTCAACCTTGAGCCTGGTGAGATTCGAACAGCTGAACTAGCAGTCAGCTGGAGTAGCTTGCAGTAGCTGCATTTAACCACTGCGCCACCTCGGCTCATGTGACCATGGGGATGCTGCAACGGTCGTAAGTGTGAAAACGGCCAAATTTTTTCAGAGTCGCTTTTTCAGAGTTGTTGTAACTTCAAACAAATGGTTGTAAGTCGAGGACTACCTGTACCCCTGCAGGGTTATCCGGGTTGTGCTGGCAAGAGAGTAAAGCATTTTACACATGTGAACTTTACAATAAAATTCCTTATTCCAGTAGACTTGAAATTTTAGGCCTGGATAACCTTGAACTACGCTGTCTGCGTTCCGACCTAAGCTTAGTACACAAGATCATCTACCTTAACGTCCTACCTGTTAACGACTACTTTAATTTCAACCGCAATAACACTAGGGCTATCAATAGATACAAACTAAATGTATTCTGCTCTAATCTTGATTGCAGGAAATGCGACTTCTGCAATAGAGTAGTAAATGTCTGGAACCCTTTACCTGATCCTGTTGTTAGTTTCTCTAACCCCCATACCTTTTACCTTAAACTGTCTACCGTGGATCTTACATGTTTCTTAAGAGGTCCCTAAGGGGGCGTGCATAAGCGCACCAACGTGCCTACCGTCCCTGTCCTACTGTACCCATTTGTATGTACTCGTTTTATGTGTTTATGGCTATGTTTTGCTTCTTTATATCCATTTATTTGTGCCATTTTTTCATGTATCCTGTTTCCTAGCACTTGTTGACAAACAAACAAACAAACAAACAAACAAACAAACAAATAAATGTCAGCCAGATCAACCACAATATTTTGTCCAGATCGAGTCATGATCCATTGTGTTAAAAAACAAAAATGAAAAATAAAACTTATTCTCAGATTGCATATTTATTTCTCACTTTTGCAGCACTCTAATGCACAACTAAATACACAACTAATACACAACTAAATATATCTTAATACACAACTATATATACCCTAATACACAACTAAAACCTCTATCTATCTATCTATCTATCTATCTATCTATCTATCTATCTATCTATCTATCTATCTATCTATCTATCTATCTATCCATCCATCCATCCATCCATCCATCCATCCATCCATCCATCCATCCATTGTCTTTCTGTCTGTCTGTATCTGTCTGTCTGTCTGTCTATCTGTCTGTCTATCTATTCATCTATCTATCTTCTATTTAAATTTTTTAAATATTTGTTATATCAAACAGGAGGAGACAATAAAGAGAAAAAAGGAGTAAAATGTTTTTTTTAATTCCAAAAGAACAGAAAGAAAAGAAAAAGCTACAATAAAATCTAAATAACAACTTGACAACTAAATAAACAGACATAAACATATACCTATATTTTAAAATTAAAAGAAAAAAATTAAAATATATCAGGCTATTGAAATTATATAACTGTCTTCAACTGCATTATGTCAACTGTCTTCAACTGAATGAATGCTGTTGTGTTTTATATTGTCATGTCTTTTTTACTGTATTGTTCTTATTCCCATTGTACGCTGCCCTGAGTCCTACGGGATTGGCCGGCCTATAAGAACTTTTAATAAATAAATAATAATAAATAAATAAATTATTAGAATTCAACGTTTGAACGATGAATTAAAACTATCATCAGAATCAGATCAGCTTTTGCTGCTCTTTCAGTAGAAAGATTTGTAGAAAGAAAATAGAGAGATTTCATTAAGCCAACTTTTAGAGTGTGAGATACAAGTTCTCTTCCATTTTAGATATTTATTACATATTTATTACATCTTCAGCAGAGAAAGAGTAAGAGGCAATCTGTTTGAAAACATCATTTAGAGGCTCATCGATGTCTGAATCATAGGGGAAGAAGAGCTAGAAGAAGGAGGTCAATTCTTAACTTTTAGAAAGCTGTTTTTATCTTCCCAAAATTCCAGAAGCAGCATAAGCAATTTATATATCTTTTTTCAACTTGCCAGCTGTTGCCAAACACAGTTCCCAAATTTGAGTTTTGCATCTTCGTACTTTGCTATCTCACAAGAAATCCATCGGCTTTGTAGGAAGTTAACACCCACCCCTCTTCTAGAAGAATGAAGTATTCTAGGAAATATTAAAAAGGCAGAATATTATACCTCCCTGGATGAGAAATGGAGAAACATGCTCTTGGAAAGTAGCCCCCACTTTTGCTAATAGCCCCAGAAAGACTGGTGCCAACCTAACTACAAGACAAAAGGCTAGGCCATCTTATCTACAAAAGACCTTCAGCTCCAGGCTGATGGGATTAGCCCTCATTCAAGATCCAAATCAGGACAAAGCCATAATAGGAATTGCCCAAAGCCCCTTCATTACATCACCCAGCAAGATTCAACCAAGCCTGGGACTCAAGACAATCTACAAAGTTACCCCTGCATGACCCCATGGGAGTCTGACAACCAATCAGAGTACATTTCTTACACAGGAACAGGAAGCTCCAAGGCAGGGCCCAAGAGAGGGTATAAATCTCTCTCTCTCTCTCTCTCTCTCTCTCTCTCTCTCTCTCTCTCTCTCTCTCTCTCTCTCTCTCTCTCTCTCTCTCTCTCTCTCTCTCTCCCTCCCTCCCTCCCTCCCTCCCCCCCCTCTCTCTCTCCCCCATGTGCCCAGGACCTCAAACCATGTGGTCCTGTCCACCATTAAACCATCTTTCCAATCAACCTCCATGTTTCCAGTGTCTTTCTTCCCACTTGGAACTGAACCCAGATGAACATTTCTCCCAACAGTTTTAAATTCCTTTCTCACATATTCAACACAATTGCTTAATTCAAGTCACAGACACCCCCCCCCCACACACACACAGACATCAGGACAATTCAATTAAATATAATAAAATTAAATAACGAGATAAAAGGGAAAAGAAAAAAGAAGCAAGCCCACCACATAATTAAATAAGATAAAAAATGATACAACACTCTGGTGCGTTATGCAGCACACTACTCCTCACAATGTGCTCAAAAGCTCAGGCCCACATTTTTGTGTGTTTGTGAGTGTTTGACATTATTGACTCCCGGTGACTGCCTGGATTAGCCGCTGGCAGTTTTCTTGGCAAGTTTTCCTTGGCTTGCAAGTTCCTTCTTCATACAACTGAGATAGAATGACCGGCCCAAAGTTGCCCAGCTGGTTTTGTGCCTAAGGCATGACTCTACACTCACAATCGCCTGTTCTTTAGCCTGATACCTTAACCAATACAGTGATCCCTCGCTATATCGCGGTTCACCTTTCACAGTCTCGCTGCTTCACGGATTTGCATCGTGCATTGTGTTCTGCATTCTGATTGGCTGATTGGTAAAACAGCTTGCCAAGAGCAGTGAAATACACGTGAGGGCCTGAGTCAGCTGTTGAAGACGTGGGCAGCCAGGCCGTCAGCGGCAAAGCGCGCAGCTCCGCGACTCGCTCCCGACAGTCAGCTGTGAAGACGTGGGCAGCCAGGCAGTCAGTGGCAATGCGCGCGGCTCCAGGACTCGCAAACCTCTCCGATGAGTTCTGCGCCGGCGTGGTGGTCTCCTGCTTCAGTCTGGCAGCGGCAGGCGAGTAAAGCGGTCCGATGAGCTCTGCGCGTGTGCAGAAGGACTGCCGCTCATCAGCTGTAGGGTGGGCCGCGCTGTCAGCTTTCCCTGAGGGAAAATGGCCATTCGCGCCAAATCGACGAGGGAACGGCCTACAAGCTCGCTCAGGAGATCAGTGCCAAGCAGCCACAGCAGACGTCAAGAGAGGGAGAGGTTGGAGGATTTTTCAGGCTTTTTTTTGGGCGCCGAAAATGCAGAAGCTGGGTAGGAGGGGTTAAAAAAAATAACGGTTACTACTTCACGGATTTCGCCTATCACGGGTTCTTTTTGGAACGTAACCCCCGCGAAAAACGAGGGATCACTGTATACCAAACTGAGTATCCAGGCCCTGAAATTAATTTGCCATTAATAACTTGCAGATTCTGCAGGCTGCGAAGAGCTTGGATTATTTTGGGAGTCCTTATCTGCTGGAAGGAATTTCACACAAAATTCATTTGGACATCCAAAACAGTTGTTAAAAAATTCTTGCATGTACCGTATAGCTAGAGAAGTTGCAATAGAGAATGGGCCGATGACTCAGCATTTCCACAAATCTTATATATTTAGCTTCTGCAAATATTGAAGTTTTCTTGGGCAAGTTACTTAATTTCTTTTTTTAGGTTTTAAGGACAGGAGTCCTCCTTTAGCAGCTATAATTGAAGTTTGGCAACTAAGTTGTTAAGCAAAGCTATCACTAAATGAAACCGCAGCTTTGCCTCTGATGTTACTTCAGATTTCCTAGGCTTTACAGACCTCAAAGGTTATACATGTGAGGATTGGTCCCAAACTTACTTTTTGATCACCCTTGTAACTGTGCATGGTTGCTAAATGAGGCAGTTGCAAAACGAGGACTACTTGTATCCTCATTCTGACTAGACTTGTGACTACTTAGTCTATTATAATTCAGAATCTATGAGTGGCGGTGGCGCAGTGGTTAGAATGCAGTACTGCAGGCTACTTCTGCTGACTGCTGGCTGCCTGCAGTTCAAATCCCACCAGGCTCAAGGTTGACTCAGCCTTCTATCCTTCCTTGGTGGGTAAAATGAGGACCCAGATTGTTGGGAGCAATATGCTAACTCCGTAAACCACTTAAAGCACTGTAAAGTGGTATATAAGTCTAAGTGATATTGCTATTGCTATTCCATTCAGTCTTCAGAAAGATTTTCCAAGAGCCGTGGTGGCACAGTGGTTAGAATGCAGTATTGTCGGCTAACTCTGCCCACTGCTTGGAGTTCAATCCTGACCGGCTCAAGGTTGACTCAGCCTTCCATCCTCCCAAGGTCGGTAAAATGAGGACCCAGATTGTTGGGGGCAAATATGCTGACTCTGTAAACTGCTTAGAGAGGGCTGTAAAGCACTGTAAAACGGGTATATAAGTCTAAGTGCTATTGCTATTGCATTATTGTCATTAAAACATATTTCACAAGAATATTTTTATCATTACTACTGGTACTACCGGTAGTACCATCGGTAGGTTTATGCTACTGCTGGAGAAATTCGTAATTGACATCTGCTGTTGCACAAAGAACTCAGCAATGGTGCAAATAAATCCGCAGGGAGTCACATTTGCTTAATTGGACATGTTATAATGGAATGCATGGATAACTCTGAGGAAAGGGGAGAAGAGATGCTCTCTAGGAAACCATCAGACAAGAGATGGAGGAGCTCGTGGTAAAATAAACTTAGGAAGGGCCATTCATCCAGGGGGAGTCCGATCTTCTTCATCCCACCTGCTGGAAGAGCCATGTCTTTATGGCTTTGCAGAAGGCCAGAAGAGTGGGGATGGTCCGGATCTCTGGTGTGAGTTGGTTCCAGAGAGATGGGGCTCCCACAGAGAAGGATCTCCCCCGTGGTCCCACCAACCGGCATTGTTTGGCTGGTGGGACCTGGAGAAGACCAACTCTGTGGGACCTAACTGGTCGAAGGGAGGTGTGTGGTAGGATGCGGTCCCGGAGGTAACCCGGCCCTGAGCCATGTAGGGCTTTAAAGGTCAAAACCAACACCTTAAATTGCATCCGGAGACTAATGGGCAACCAATGCAGCTGGCGGAGGATAGGTGTTACGTGGGTGTATCTCGGAACAGGATAACAGGAGAACAGCTTCCTTCTCATACAGGAAGCTTCTTCAGTTCTTGAAAGTAAGGAAGTCCAGTTGGCTTTTGGAAAAAAGCCCCTTTGGGACAACCAAGATCTGGATTAGCAATAGCAACAGCACTTAGACTTATATACCGCTTCACAGTGCTTTACAGCCCTCTGTAAGCAGTTTACAGAGTCAGCATACTGCCCCCAACAATCTGGGTCCTCATGAAATTATTGAGAATCTCCAAAGACATTTAGCTACTAAGACTGCCCCAAAGGTGCTTTTTCAAGAGGCAACTGGACTTTCTGGTTTTTTTTTCTTTGAAGACGTTTCGCTTCTCATCCAAGAAGCTTCCTCAGCTCTGTCTGAAGAAGCTTCTTGGATGGAGAAGAAGCTTCCTGGATGAGAAGCGAAACGTCTCCAAAGAAAAACCAGAAAGTCCAGTTGCCTCTTGAAAAAGCACCTTTGGGACAGCCATGATCTGGATGACTGAGAATCTCCATAGATATTTAGCTACTAAGAAGTTGTCCATCTACTTTTCCCTTCCTTAGTTGCTTCTACTGTGAGTCCCTCAGAGGCAAATCCTATTTACCTATACTGTGTTCTATACATCCATGGTGGAAGATGAAGAATAGAAGCAATAGGCTGCATATGCTGCAGAGGTAGCAATGAATAATGCATGCTTGAAAGCATTGTCAATGGAAGCAAAGTTTTCCCAAACACAAAACTTGATTGCCGCAACATATGCTGATGTGAAAAACAGAGCAAAGCTAAATTAATATTTCGCAATGCAGCTGTGACAAAATGGAGAAGGAAACACAGCCTGCTGTCCTGGGACGTGGCCTCCCAGACATACAAGCCATACCTGTGGATGACAACCACAAGAGGCTAAGAAATATCTGAGAGAATAAATAACAGGCTTTGCATACAGAGAGTTACATGCATGCAGATTCCCTAATTTGAGAAAAAAATTGGGAAAAGAGCGAGAAGAAGATGGAACTAGGGAGTCTTAAGCAATGGAAGAATTACAGGTTGTAAGAGATTCAAGTTCATCATTGAAGAATCAACACAGGGGTCGTTGGGGAGTGTCAGCCGGAAGCAACTGGAACCACTTGTGAATAATCTCAAACAGAAGCCTTATTCTATATGCAAATACTGCATATAGTTCTTGGAGAACCAAGCAGTATTGCTTAGGAATTTGACAGTCATCCTTCTAACAAAACTTTTATGTCCTTCCTTCCTTTCCTACTTCCATCTTCCTTCCTCCCTCCCTCCCTCCTTCCCTTCAACTTTTCCTTCCTTCCATCTTTTCTTTCTTTCTTTCTTTTTTCTTTCTTTCTTTCTTTCTTTCTTTCTTTCTTTCCTCCCTCCCTCCCTCCCTCCCTCCCTCCCTCCCGCTCCCCTTCCTTCCTTCCTTCCTCCTTCCCTTCCTCCTTCCCTTCCATCTTCTTTCTTTCTTTCTTTCTTTCTTTCTTTCTTTCTTTCTTTCTTTCTTTCTTTCTTTCTTTCTTTCTTTCTTTCTTTCTTCCTTCCTTCCTTCCTTCCTTCCTTCCTTCCTTCCTTCCTTCCTTCCACTTTTCCTTCCATGTTCTTTCTTTCTTTCTTTCTTTCTTTCTTTCTTTCTTTCTTTCTTTCTTTCTTTCTTTCTTTCTTTCTTTCTTCTTTCTTTCTTTCCTTCTTTCCTCCCTCCCTCCCTCCCTTCCTTTCCTTCTCCCTCTCTCTCTCCCTCTCTCCCTCTCTCTCTCCCTCTCCGTACATGGACCTGAACATTCACATGGATGTATTTTGAAACTGTTGTTCAAATATTTGTAGTCCTTAGAAGGCCAGAGTGCCTCCAAGCAATTCTGGAGGCACAGAAGAGCTCTTTAAACTGAATGAAAATTATCAAAATAGCGTTTGAAAGGGCCCTTGCTTAAATGCACTACAGGCATTGACAACTCTCCAATGTCCAATACAGCACGCAAAAGGGCTTGGAAGTAATGCAGCAGGTCACACTTAAATGAATTTCTCCCAAAGAGTGTAACTTTAATAAGATAAACTGCCTTTGCACTAAAACCACAGCATCAGAGATAGATAATAACACAATACAGATCACTTAAATGAACCTTCTGTTAGAGGAAATAGCCAGGCAACCGAGAGTAGCTGTAGCACCATGAAAAAGAGGACAAAAATACCAACAAGGAGGGGGAAACCCACCTCTTAAAAGAATCAATTTTGCTGTGTATCAGAGCGAAACGCAAAACATTAACAACTTGAAGGCCGAGGGTTAAGTGGGCAGAAGCTTTTTTATTATTATTATTTTTTCCTTGTCTTCTTCGGCAAAATCAATCCACAGAAGAAACTTTTGAAAGAACAGTTATCTGAAAGAAACTCTGTACAGCATGAAACAAAAAAAAGATGGAAGAGACCTGGCCTTTTCAGATGGATATTTTGGTGTATATTTATGTTTATTTGAGCAGCTGCATACCAGGATCTAAAAAGCTCACCCGGACCCCAATTTTGTGGGTGTGTTTGTGGGTGTCAATAGCAGTCTGGGGAAGTGAATTTGCTGGATTCATAAAAATTGCATTGAGAAAATACGAGTATCTCTGTCATCTTTTGCGCTGAGAAGGAATAAAATTCAATGAGCGTAAAAATTTAATTGTCCCCCTAGCTCTGTATCAGGCTAGGACCTTCTATCTTCGTATAGAGCTGGAAAGTTCAGCAGCAATTTTCATTGGCCTGTGCATTTAAGGTTGTCAGCTGCCCAGAGTCATCCCGTGATGAGATGGACGGCAAACAAATTGTCACGGTGTGCCATACAACTGACAACGATATTGCCAGTTGTATGTCTAGGCAGGGTGATGCACCCCTATCCTAATATTATGGTACATTCCAATACAAGCAGACACGTGATATGATCTTCTACGCATGTCCACATTCCTAAGCCACCATTATTTCTCTTCTGCCTTAGCTCTTGACCTGAACGGTCGTGTTTCTTAGCAAAGATGTAATTATTCAGGATTTATTGTTTTTGTACTGAAATAAATATTTTCTATTAGACTTTTAATCTCGGCTTTATTTCTAACTGTCTGAATTCGAAGTAAAAAATCCATTATGTCGCCTCTACGGGAATATTCTTCCCTTGACACAAATTTAATATAAATCACTGCATTTGTGTATCAGATATAATGTCACGGTTCCAAATAGTACTCAAGCAGAAATCAGAGTCCAAGGCAATCAGTTCACCAAAGTTCCAATTTAATGCGGAGACCATGTTGGCAAGCACATGGAGAAACCCAAATCTAACTTTCCTCCCAAGTTCCCACCTGGTAGGAAGTTGGCACCCCTTTTACCCCACCCCCCAACTGGGTCACGTTGGCCACTGATCTTCTGCCAGCGTGGCAATCTCTCCTCCCAGTTTCCGGCAGGTTTTGGACAAAGGATGACCTTGGGGAACTAACCAAGAATGCGTTATCTCTAACGTTTCTCCCTCACAGTATTCCCCCCTCCCATTCCATAGTCTTCTGTGTAGAAATGTGGCAAACGATGCTTTGACACATTAAATTTGCACAAATAAAGCAATTATTCAGATGAATGGCACATACAGAGAGAAAGACTTTTCTCTCTGTATGTGCCAGGTCTTGTCATGTTGTGAGCCGCCCAGAGTCCCCCGGGAGTTGGGCGGCATACAAATCTATTAAATTAAATTAAATTAAATTAAATTAAAGACTTGTGACTGCATAGAAGCAGAAACCTAAGGCCTCACTTTCCTTACAAATAAAAAAAATTCACAACTGTTGTGAAATGTTGAGATTTCCAGATTACATTTTACAAGCTTGTGTTTTACTTTATGGAATCAGATTCAGAGGCCTGCCTGGCATAAAGCTATAAATGTTGCAGTCAGTAAAACACTGCTCCATAGAACTGGGTGAATTATCAATCAATCAATCAATCAATCAATCAATCAGAATAGAGTTGGAAGGGACCTTGGAGATCTTCTAGTCCAACCCCCTGCTCAAGCAGGAAACCCTATACCATTTCAGAAAAATGGTTGTCCAATCTCCTCTTAAAAACTTCCAGTGTTGGAGCATTCACAACTTCTGCAGGCAAGTTGTTCCACTGGTTAATTGTTCTCACTCTTAGGAAGTTTCTCTTTAGTTCTAGGTTGCTTCTCTCCTTGATTATTGTTTCTTGTCTTGCCTTCTGGTGCTTTGGAAAATATGTTGACCCCCCCCCTCTTCTTTGTGGCAGTGCCTCAAATACTGGAATACTACAATTATGTCACCCCAGTCTTTTTTGTCTAGACTGGCCATACCAGTGGTGGGTTCCTACCGGTGCGGTCCAGTGCGGGCGCTCCGGTAGTAGCCTGCTGATGACATAATTTCGATGTGACGGCTCCGGTGCCGTCTATGCCAGTCCGTGCGTGCCGCCATATTTTTATCCTAATTTTGGGCGATTTTTCGGCTCTCTGAGCATGCATGGAAGTAAAATCGTCCTTTGGCGCATGCGCAGAACTAAAATGGCGTGCCAGGATGCACGCGAAACGTCACGATGTGCATTGGTAGGAAAAGGTAAAAGGAACCCGCCCCTGGGCCATACCCAATTCCTGCAACCATTCATATGTTTAGTCTCCAGGCCTTTAATCGTCTTAGCTGTTCTCTGCACATTTTCCAAAGTCTCAACTTTTTTTTTGTAAATGGTAACCAAAACTGGATTCCATATTCCATATGAAATTAACAGTAAATTAAACATTACATTAAACTTCTGACAAAAATGTATTTATTCTTAACAAGGAATGTAACGCGCTCTACATGAGGCTACCCTTGAAGAGTATCCGGAGACTTCAGTTGGTACAAAATGCGGCTGCGCGTGCTGTGGTGGGTGTATCAAAATACACCCACGTTACACCTATACTCCGCCAGCTGCATTGGCTGCCCATCGGTCTCCGGGTACAATTCAAGGTATTGATCATCATCTTTAAAGCCCTACATGGCTTAGGACCAGGTTACCTTCGGGACCGCATTCTGCCTCACACTTCCCTTCGACCGGTTAGGGCCCACAGAGCGGGTCTCCTCCAGGTCCCGTCAGCCAAACAATGCCGGCTGGCAGGCCCTAGGGGGAGGGCCTTCTCTGTGGGGGGGCCCGTGCTCTGGAACCAACTTCCCCCAGAGATCCGAACTATCCCCACCCTGCTGGCCTTCCGAAAAGCCATCAAGACATGGCTCTTCCTGCAGGCAGGGGGCTGAGACTAGTTCCATCTGATCTCTCCCCCTGTATGTATGTTGGTGAACATTTCTTTTAACTTTTTAATCTTTTAAAATTGTTTTAATTGTATTTATTGTTCAGTGTTCTTGCACAGTGTTGTACGCTGCCCTGAGTCCCTCGGGAGTAGGGCAGCATAGAAGAACCAAATAATAAATAAATAAATAAATATATGAGACACGATTAGAACTAAAGCTTTATCTTACTGGGAAAAAGGGCTGTATGAAAACCTCTTAACCAAAAATGTTATAGGGAACGGAGGTCAATATTTATTGGTCTATCTAGTGATGACTATGGACAATTGTGATTTGGAAGGCAGGACCAATTAATAAATTAATTAAACGAAAGAGAAACATATATTTTCTGCATCTGTGAAGCTAAAGGAAAGAAAACTGCAACACAGCTGAATGAACGCAGCCTGAAGTTGATGGATGTCTGCAGAGAAGATGTAGCTTTAATTATGAATGAAATATACATCAGAAAGTGTGAATTGATGTCATGTAGGCTGTTGTTGTGTGTGGCTGAAAGTAAAAATCCATACAGTAGATTTGTGACTGCTGCATATACCGCTCCAGTGATTGTTGATAATAGAAGTATTAGGAACTGATTTGGAGATCATTGTGCGATATTCTGAATGAATACCATCCAGAGGAGAAATTATTTTGTTAAGTGACATGAATGGATGGCTCAGAACACGCTGCGAGAGTACAGTGCAGACTCAAGAATCAATGAGATTGATGACTTGTGAATATCTGCTGATTCAAAAGGTCTGTTTCAAATACCTGGTTTGAACATAATTTTATGGAGATGTACACATGGCTGAGAAATGAATATAAATCTAAAAGCAAGTTGATTTTATTGCCAAAGATGAAACAGTCACAGAATTTATTTATTTATTTATTTATTTATTTATTTATTTATTTATTTATTTATTTATTTATTTATTTATTTATTTATTTATTTATTTATTTATTTATTTATTTATTTATTTATTGTTCTTCTATGCCGCCCTACTCCCTGAGGACTCAGGGCAACGTACAACATTTTAAGGAACAACTAAACAATAAAATTATTAAAAACAATTTAAAAAGAGTTTTTTAAAAAAGACATACAAAACCATGCATACATGGGGGAACGTTGTCTCAAAATCACCCCGCCTGCAGGAAGAGCCATGTCTTAATGGCTTTTCGGAAGGCCAGCAAGGTGGGGATAATTCGGATCTCTGGGGGTAGTTGGTTCCAGAGAACAGGGGCCCCTACAGAGAAGGCCCTCCCCCTAGGCCCCACCAGTCAGCATTGTTTGGCTGATGGGACCTGGAGGAGACCCACTCTGTGGGACCTAACCGGTCGAAGGGAAGTATGAGGTAGGATGCTATCCCGGAGGTAACCTGAACCTAAGCCATGTAGGGCTTTAAAGATGATGATCAACACCTTGAATTGTACCCGGAGACCAATGGGCAACCAATGCAGCTGGCGGAGTATAGGTGTTACATGGGTGTATCTTGACACACCCACCACAGCACGCGCAGCTGCATTTTGCACCAGAATGAAATGTCCGTGGAGAGTCTGTCATCCAGGTCATGGTTGTCCCATAGGTGCTTTTTCAAGAGGCAATTGGACTTCCTTTGTTTTGTTTGAAGACGTTTCGCTTTTCATCCAAGTAGCCTCTTCCGTTTCTGATATCAGAACTGGAGAAGCTTCTTGGATAAGAAGCAAAACGCCTTCAAAGAAAAACCAGAAAGTCCCTTTTGAAAAAGCCCCTTTGGGACCACCATGACTTGGATGACTGAGAATCTCGATAGACACCTTGGCAGAATAATACACTGATAATTATATAAGAATGCTTGTGATTACATTAGAGGTGTATTGATGGCAGTATCAAAGTATGCACTTTTGAGGGCAGATGAAATTTTTATCAGCTGAATAATTTGCGGCTAATGTTAAATGCATTGTATGATGCATTCTGGAGTATGGATCTGAAAATTAGTGTATCAAAGACCAAGATAGTTTTGATAGAGAAAATGCACTGGGCTATAAATAAATGGTGAAAACTAAATAGAATAATTTGTGTACCTTGCAACAGAATGTTTATTTAAAAATGAAACAACAGATGGAGAAATATCAAGAGGAATGAATGTTGATAAAAATGCAATACATGAATGTTTATGACAAGAAACTAAAATGGCTTTTTTATAAAAGCATGCTTCTGCCTTCTTTGTCCTAAGGAAGAGAATGTTTGGCAAATCGGGAGTAACAAAAATAAGTTTAGTGCAGTGAGAACATTTGCTGAAAATTATTCATATTTATAGCCAACAACAAAGATGGCCTCAACTATGGAGAATTAAGAAGTATGCCTGGTACAACATAGTGAGACAAGACTTCAGAATGAATATAATGAATACGATAGTTGTATAGGTAAAATGAAGAGCAAAGTGGAAATAAATATATGATGGAGGAGTGAATGGATCAAGATGAAAAGGAAGGCTGAGAAAATCATGGCTAGATGGGAGAAATTAAATGTTCAGAAAGAGAATATCAGTAGGTAATGTAAGACAGAACAGAGTGTCACGCAGCGATTTATATTGCCTGTTATATGTATATGCAGGGAGCAGCATCCCTATCTAATATAATGGTTTATTCCTGAGCACGTGATTGATATGTTCTTGTACGCATGTGCACATTCCTTTCTCCGTTCATTCCTTTTGTTCCTAGCTTCTATCGAAGCAAGACCTATTTTCATATCAGAAATGTAGACTAACGAGGATTTATTGTTTTGTACCGAAATAAATATTTTTACTTAGACTTTTAAACTGCGGTTTCTTTTTCTAATGTCTGATGTCCGGGAAAAGATCTATTTCTCCTTTGTGAGATAAATTTCGCCTCCGTCACAGAGAATGGATATAACAGAATAACAGAGTTGGAAGGGACCTTGGAGGTCTTCTAGTCTAACCTCCTACTCAAGCAAGAAACCATATATCATTTCAGACAAATGTTTGTCCAATCTCTTCTTTAAAACTTCCAGTGATGGAGCACCCACAACTTCTGGAGGCAAGCTGTTCCACTGGTTAATTGTTCTAACTGTCAGGAAATTTCCTCTTAGTTCTAAGTTGCTTCTCTCCTTGATTAGTTTCCACCCATTGCTTCTTGTCCTGCCTTCTGGTGCTTTGGAGAACAGTTTGACTCCCTCTTCTTTGCAGCAACCCCTGAGATATCGGAAGACTGCTATCATGTCACCCCTAGTCCTTCTTTTCATTAAACTAGACATACCCAATTCCTGCAACCCTTTTTATACATTTTAGCTTCCAGTCCCCTAATCATCTTTGTTTCTCTTCTCTGGAATCTTTCTAGAGTCTCAACATCTTTTTTACATTGTGGCGACCAATTATTACAATCATTACAGGTATGTCCTGTCTTTTCTCCAGACACTAAAGATGTTGTACATGGGCATCATCAGAGGTAGGTTCCTCCCGGTTTGGACCGGTTCACCCGAACCGGTAGTAAACCGCTGGTGAAGTCATGATGATGTCACAGAACCGGTTCAGTCTCTGCCGGTCCGTGGAGGCCACCATCTTTTTTTTATTTTTTATTTTTTTATTTAGGGGGGATTTTTTCCGGGGTTTTTTCTTCTGCACATGCACAGACGCCGAGTTTCCAGCACTGTGCATGCGTCGCCATCTTGTTTTTGGCTTTTTTTATTTTTTTATTTTTTGCTACTGCACATGCGTGCATGCACGCCCACAAGGTGCGGCCACGCAACATGGGAGGAAGTGAACCAGCAATGTGGTAAATTAGACCCCACCCCTGGGCGTCATCCTTCATTTTTAACCTCATAGAAATGTTGTGTTGTGAAAAAAGAAAAATACAAAGTCACCCCGTTATATGTGCAGTTAGAGATTTGGCTCTCGTTTTCCCTGTTTCTAGTCCAGCTTTCTAATGACTAAACTATACTTTAAAACCAGCATACTTAGTGCCTGCTTGCTACAAACCAATATATTGTTAACAAATTCTGATTTTATTTTAAGCACAACTGTCATAAGCTGTCGGATTTACAGGAACAGGAGAACTCCATGGAGTATGTTAATAAGGTTTCTCTTATTTCTCCTTTGGGAAAAAATGTTCTTTGCAAAATAAATTTGCAATGTTTAAGTCATTTTATTTTATATATAAATGTCCAGTTTATTTTGTTTTACTTTAGTAGATTTTGTTGTGGTGGTCATGATGATCTTAATAAGATTTTTTGGATAGAAAAGTGAGTTATCACCAAAAACAGACAAACAAATATTGGGGCATATACCACCTTTGTTTTTATTTTTTAAATATGCATTTATTTAAAATAGCAAATGCAAATATTTAGGCAAAATTGCATTCTTTTTTTTTCTTTTGTGTGTGTGTGGGAAAATTTTGCTTGCTGAAGTGAGAGTTGGGATGAACAAATAACACGAGCCCATCCCAAAAATTACAGCATATATTGGAAAAGCCCTGAATTTAAGCCTCACTTAGCAAAGCCAAAATTTACTTCCTGAAATATATCAATATTTGCTTTAGTTATTAAAGGTCTTATATGTGCAGGATATTTTTCCCCTTTCAGTTGAAGTTAAGAGTTTATTGAAAATGACTAAAGACCAAGAGAAAATAACTAGCAGAAAAATACACCTCAAATAACATTCATAATTTCTGCAAATGTAGTTAATAGCTAAAAAGGCAACACTGCCTGAAATTTAACTACAGAGCTGAAGATTCAGAAACGAATCAAGAAAGGTTTATCTCTTGCTTATAGTTTTTAAGTGGAAGCTTGATAGGATTTGAGCCTATGCTGAGTTCTGGAAATCAAAATGTGAATTTCCTAAAAATGAATACCTGTCGCCGTCACTGAATTCCACCACCACCACCATCCCCATGTTTAAAAATATGAAATTACACGGTAAAAGGAAGTGATAAAACCCCCCATCAAAGTCCTGGGAATCCATCCACCTGTTTGCACATGTTCCTTGCTCACAGTGCAGGACATTTCTCATCTTACCTGTTAATCCACCACTTGGACGTATTTGGAACGAGAGCTAAGCCCAACTCCGTGGTTTTGATTTCAAAGTGATTAGAAAGAGGGAGGGAGCAGGAATCGTGCATATACCAAAAGGTTAAAAGTTTAGTTTCTTACACTTTTCTTGGAACAAAACAAGAACCATCCATTCTAGGAAGGCCATCTTCCCTGCTCCAAAAGAAAGCTTAATATTAATAGAATCACAGGAAGTGTTAGTACCACTTTATAATGCCTTGGTAAGACTCTGCTTGAAATATCGCATCCAGTTTTGATTGCCACGATATAAAAAAGATGTTGAGAAAGAAAGAGTGCAGAGAGGAGCAACAAAAATGATTAGGGGACTGGAGGCAAAAACTTATGAAGAATGGTATGTCTAGTGTAGAAAAGAAGGACCAGGGGTGACATGATAGCAGTGTTCCAATATCTAAGGGGCTGCCACAAAGAAGAGGTAGCACAGTGGTTAAAAGCAGCACTGCAACCTTCAGCTGACTGCTAGTTCAGCAGTTCAGCAGTTCAAATCTCACCAGGCTCAAGGTTGACTCAGCCTTCCATCCTTCCAAGGTGGGTAAAATGAGGACCCAGATTGTTGGGGGCAATATGCTGAACTCTGTAAACCGCTTAGAGAGGGCTGTAAAGCACTATGAAGCGGTATATAAGTCTAAGTGCTATTGCTATTGCTAAGAGACAGTCAAGCTATTTTCCAAAGCACCAGAAGGCAAGACAAGAAACAATGGATGAAAATTAATCAAGGAGAGAAGCAACCTAGAACTACAGTAAGGAGAAATTTCCTGACAGTTAGAACAATTAACCAGTGGAACAGCTTGCCTTCAGAAGTTGTGGGTACTCCCATACTGGAGGTTTTAAAGAACAGATTGGACAACTCTTTGTCTGAAATTGTGTAGGGTTTACTGCCTGAGCAGGGGGTTGGACTAGAAGACCTCCAAGGTGCCTTCCAACTCTTCTCTTCTCTTCTCTTCTCTTCTCTTCTCTTCTCTTCTCTTCTCTTCTCTTCTCTTCTCTTCTCTTCTCTTCTCTTCTCTTCTATATTAGAAAATGGACTAGAATTGATTAGAAAAGTTTGGAGATCCCTGCTCTATAGATTAAATCAAAATTGTCCCAAAGGTGCTTTTTCAGGAGGCAACTGGACTTTCTTGTTTTTTTTCTTTAGAAGATGTTTCGCTTCTCATCCAAGAAGCTTCTTCAGCTCTGACAGGATAGTGGGGAATGGAAGGAGCTGAAGAGCTATCAGAGCTGAAAAAGCTTCTTGGATGAGAAGTGAAATGTCTTCAAAAGAAAAAAAAAACAAGAAAGTCCAGTTGCCTCCTGAAAAAGCACCTTTGGGACAACCATGACCTGGATGACTGAGAATCTACAGACCATTAAATCAAAATGTATTTAGCTTTTATTTCTGATCAGTCTGGCAAAATGCTGCTCGTGTTGTCTTGGAAGCTAATCTCACATTAGAAAGTAACAGGCAGGGGAAATGGGGTATAAGGTTCCAATTTCTGCTCTACCACAAAACTATTTCTAGGAGCTGAACTGCTGTTATAGGGCTTTGCTAGTACCACCCAGGGGTGGGTTCCTACCAGTGCGGACCAGTACATGAGCACCGGTAGTGGCCCGCTGGTGATGTAATCCTGTCTGTGCTGGTCCGTGGGTGCCGCCATCTTTTTTTCGGAATTTTCGGCGATTTTTGTGGGTTTGGATGGCTTCTCCTAGTCCTCTGCTTTGAAAAAAAGCCCGCCCCCTGGTTAATACCGACCTTTATTTCTTGGTCCGAAGCACAGCTGAGCAGCTCCTCAGCTGTGTTTCAGGCTGAAATGTCCTTCTGAGCATGCGCGGAAGTAAAATCGCACAAGGGGATGCACTCACGTGAGCAGAGCTAGCGCGCATGCGCAAAATGTCGCAATACGCACCGGTAGCAAAGGTAACTGGAACCCACCCCTGGTACCACCCTACGTTTTTGGGAAGAAGAGTGGCTTTCATATATAACAAATATGAAGGGTCTATTTCAAAATAGGGGAAGGAAGAAAAGAGAGATCTGGAAATTGGAATTGATTCCATTTCCACCTAATCTTTTTAATTTAAAAATAATACACAAAGAAGCTATTTTTTAAAGCATCAAGACCAATATCCTTCATACAGGACATTATTAAGTGCAGCATTATCAAGAAGATTATGGTCTTCTTACTTCAGAACACTAATTATAGTGTTTGTGGTTTCACGTTAATATGATACAAGCTCGGTTATTTTGAATATTCTAAATGGGCACCCCCATGCCTTGGAAGAGACATCTGTATAATAAGGCTGAGATTTGGAGAGAGGGAAGGGATGGATAAAATTGGCATGCAAACTTAGTCCAACAAAGAGTTTTCAAAGAAAATAGAGGGGGGGGAGAACCCCTGTTTTACAGACATCTTTAAATATATATATTTTTGACCACCCCTGTTTCCTAGCTGTATCTTTTTTAGTAGCGTTAAGTGTAATTTTAATCTGATTGCAGCAGACCTGAATGTTAGCTACTTTGATTAAGTCTGTGTGATTAGAGAAAAATCCTCTCTCTCTCTCTCTCTCTCTCTGTGTGTGTGTGTTTATATATATATATATATATATATATATATATATATATATATATATATATGTATGTATGTATGTATGTATGTATGTATGTATGTATGTATGTATGTATGTATGTATGTATGTATGTATGTATATATGTGTATATGTGTAAATGTGTATATGTGTATATGTGTATATATGTGTATATATGTGTATGTGTGTGTGTGTGTGTGTGTGTATGTGTGTATATATATATATATATATATATACACACACACACACACACACACACATACATACAGTAAATATATATACAGTATATATACATATACAGTATATATATATATACACACACACACACACAATTTTACACACATGTTCATAAATAGATAATAGATTATGGGAGAGACAGAGAGAGACAGAGATAGAGACAGAGAGATATATGATAGACAGACAGACAGACAGACAGAAAGGCAAACAGAAAAATAGAGAGATACATAGATTAAATAGACAGGCAGGCAGGCAGACATAGACACACAGATATTCACAGATATATACTCTCAAGTACCTCATATGTATTTAAATCTGAACTCTGAGAGAGGCTGAGGTAATTTGAATCCTTGATTGGAGGCAAGTTTCACTGAAATTCATCAAAGTACCTGGGAGCTCTAAGTATATCTTCAGATTTCCAAAGGACTTGGTTTTGAGTAGGCTAATTTGTGATCTTACCCACTGGAGGCCATTCAACCTGTATACTAGGACTTTTCTGTTGAGTTAACCATACATTCTGAAATGGCTATATGAAGAGTGTGTCAAACATGCTTGTTCAAGAAAGGTTTGGTTCTTGATGCTCAAAAGCTTCTGATGGTAGATGAGTGAAATAAAGTGATAGTCATTTCTAGTGTGCAACCGTGATCATATTAGACACATGCCCAGGTATGAAAAGAGATTCATTTGCACAATCTACTAGAGTTTGTTACTATCAGTCTTGGATTATCTACTGTCAGTCTTCTCAGATCAACAGATGATGCTGTTGATATCGCTCTGAACTACAACATCTTACAACATCCTACAACATCTTGAATCTCCAAAGACCTACGCAAGGGTCCTCTTTGTAGACTTTAGTTCAGCATTCAATACCATCATTCCGGACACTCTTCTAAATAAGTTAAACCAGCTAGCTGTACCTGAACACACTTGTAAGTGGATCATAAGCTTCCTAACAAACAGGAAGCAGCAGGTGAAGCTAAGCAGAATCACATCAGATACCTGTACAATTAGCACAGGGGCCCCCCAAGGCTGTGTGCTCTCTCCACTTCTCTTCTCTCTATATACCAATGACTGCATCTCTAACAATCCATCTGTTAAACTACTGAAGTTCACAGATGACATAACAGTGATCGGTCTCATTCGAGACAATGATGAATCCACATACAGATGGGAGGTTGAACAACTAACCTTGTGGTGTGACCGGAACAATCTGGAACAGAACACACTCAAAACCATAGAAATGGTGGTAGACTTTAGGAGAAACCCTCCCATACTGCCACGTCTTACAATACTAGACAACACAGTATCAACAGTAGAGACCTTCAAATTTCTAGGTTCTACCATATTGCAAGATCTACAGTAAAAAATGTCATCAAAAAAACACAACAAAGAATGTTCTTTCTGCGCCAATTCAGAAAGCTCAAACTGCCCAAGGAGCTACTGATACAGTTCTACAGAGGAATTATTGAGTCTGTCATCTGCACCTCTATAACTGTCTGGTTCGGTTCTGCAACCCAACAAGACAGACACAGACTTCAGAGGATAATCAGAACTGCAGAAAAAACAATTGCTACCAACCTGCCTTCCATTGAGGATCTGTATACTGCATGAGTCAAAAAGAGGGCTGTGAAAATATTTACAGACCCCTCATATCTTGGACACAAACTGTTTCAACTCCTACCCTCAAAGCAACGCTATAGAGCACTGCACACCAGAACAACTAGACACAAGAACAGTTTTCCCCAGAACGCCATCACTCTGCTAAACAAATAATTCCCTCAACACTGTCAAACTATTTACTAAGTCTGCACTACTATTAATCTTCTCATCGTTCCCATCACCCATCTCCTCCCACTAATGACTGTATGACTGTAACTTTGTTGCTTGTATCCTTACAATTTATATTGACTGGTTCCTAATATGATTTGATTGCTTATTTGTATCTGGACTATCATTAAGTGTTGTACCTCATGATTCTTGACAAATGTATCTTTTCTTTTATGTACACTGAGAGCATATGCACCAAGACAAATTCCTTGTGTGTCCAATCACACTTGGCCAATAAAGAATTCTATTCTATTCTATTCTAAATTCCATTCTTTGTTAGCCTCCTGCATAACCCCTGTCTACTTTGTTATTTGATGGATTAATGCCGCCATTCCCAACCTTTCTGGTTCTGTGGATCAGCAGCTGCTGCAAATGAAGCTTCATGCACTCGCCCGCTGCTCATGCAACCCAGTTCCCAATGGACTGTGGACTGGTACCAGTCCACAAACCGGGAGTTGGGGAGCTATGGATGAATGTACAGAACAAATTTAGGAAATGGGCTACTTTAGCAATCTGCTCAAATATGTTGCGGACACAAAGCCTGCTTATTCAGGATTTGATGGTATGTGATAGCCAGTTTACAATTCCCCCCTTCTGTTCAATTGTGTCTGATTCTTGGAGATTGCCTGAAAATGTCGGGGTGACCTGATAACAATGTTCCAATATTTGAGGGGCTTCCAACTCTGTTATTCTGTTATGTCGGGAAGATATCAAAACATTGATTGAACGAACACACAAAAATACATGGTAGATGGAAAACTGACACCTTTATAATACACAAGATAAGATGAAAAAAATGATTAGGGGACTGGAGGCTAAAACACATGAAGAACGGTTGCAGGAACTGGGTATGTCTAGTTTAATGAAAAGAAGGACTATGGGAGACATGATAGCAGTGTTCCAATATCTCAGGGGCTGCCACAAAGAAGAGGGAGTCAAACTATTCTCCAAAGCACCTGAGGGTAGAACAAGAAGCAATGGGTGGAAACTAAACAAGGAGAGAAGCAACTTAGAACTAAGGAGAAATTTCCTGACAGTTAGAACAATTAATCCGTTGAGCAGCTTGCCTCCAGAAGTTGTGAATGCTCCAACACTGGAAGTTTTGAAGAAGATGTTGGATAACCATCTGTCTGAAGTAGTGTAGGGTTTCCCGTGTAAGCAGGGGGTTGGACTAGAAGACCTCCAAGGTCCCTTCCAACTCTGTTATTATTATTATTATGTGTGTGAGTCTGTGTGATGAGTCTCTGCCTGCCAGGTGAAATAGCATAAAGCAGAAAAAGTATTGCCCCATGATAATCTGTATGTCTAGACTGAGTTTTGGTTTCACGGGTACTTTCAGCAGAAATATTACTATGGAGAATTTCCAAACACCACCAGTTTCTATTGACAAATGTAATCCTTCCTCTTCTGTTCACCAGGGAAGGACTTGCGTATTATTTTGAAAAGATCTAGGCTTGACAGTTCACTCAAGTTTCTACATTTATATTTTACTCCCAATATTATCTTTAAAAAGTGCATGTTTTACTAGGGAAAACTAAGCAACTTCACTCAATTCCCATCCATTCTAAATATTTTTTCCTTTCTCTTCTCTATCCCACATCTTCAAGGTAAAAAAAAAATCAAATGTAAAAACTGCCCTTGCATCTATCTTCGGGGAAACACGGTAGATACATAGGTGATGGATAGATAAATAGATGATGGATAGATAAATGATAGATTATACATGAGAGGTGTGTGTGTAAGAGAGAGAGAGGGGGAGGGGGGAGGGAGGGAGGGAGGGAGAGAGAGAGAGAGAGAGAGAGAGAGAGAGAGAGAGAGAGAGAGAGAGAGAGAGAGAGAGAGAGAGAGAGAGATGTACTGAGTGTCTTGGCACACAGCAGCATCTCATTCAAGCCATCATTAAGCAAATTAAGGGTGCAAAACCAAGAGAAAACCATACAAACTATTAGATGTGCAAAACATATTTAAGGTGCTATGACAACAACCAGTGGTTGCCCCACCTTGTCTTCATCAACAGTGGCTTCCAAACAAGATTATAGTTGAACTATCTCCAAAATAGAACCACCCAGTCTCTGGGAAGCCCCACCACCACCCTACCCCCAAAGTCTTAATGTTAAAGGAGTTAGGCACTAATTTTGATCTTTGCTCTCTATATTTTGGGGATAGGCATTTGCTTCATCCTTTCATTTTTTTAAGGGTTGATGGATTGTTACTTATGATGCTGGAGCCAAGAGATCCAGGCATTTTGATGAAAGTTGTGGTGTGTCTTGGGTGGAGAGAGGGGTAGAGGGAGATAGTGGGTGTTTTAAAAAATGTTTATTTGTGTTAAGTCTGTTTTAGGCTTACATGTATTTTCCTGTTGCAAACGACAAGGCCCTTACACTGGATAGTAAAATTTGAAAGGAGACTGTGAGAAGAGAATTTGGAAGTTATATATGGCCTTGGAAGTTTTTATACTAAGGTAAACAGTATATTAAACCACTGTGGCTCGGTTTATCTACTGTACTCAGCAAAATCTAAACAGACCATACTGTGGGTCGGAATAAAGTTTTAAGCCTTCATCTTCCCCAATCCAAAGCTTTATCTGTTGCATTGCTGCCAATTCAGCTTCCATTTGTGTCAATTGTATGAGACTCTTGAATAGGTACACTTACAACAAATCACCTATTATCTGAACTCATTCTCTGCATCTCCATGTTGCCCCTTAAAATATGATTTAGGGGACCAGCAGGCAATCTGTGGTATCCCCCTTCTCGTTTTTGAAACGACCCACTTCCCCTTTTAATAATTTTTGTTTTTGTAGGTGAGGGAGCAGCAGAACCTGGGGGCAGAGTTAAAAGAGTGATCAGCCTAGAATCCTTACATAGCTGTAAGTGAGCTAAGTCCAATCCCTCTTGAATTCTCTATCTAACTCAGGGGTGTCAAACTCGATTTCATTGAGGGCCGCATCAGGGTTGTGTTTGACCTCAGGGAGGGGACGTGGCTATGGCCAGCTCGACTTCACTCGTGTCAGGGGACCCTGTAATGGCCCGAGCACTCTGCCAGAAAAAACGGCTCCCGAGCTCCATTTTTGGCTGCAACGGCTTCCTGCAACCCTCTACCAGCAAAAATGGAGCTCGGGAGGGCCGCATATGGCCCTCCTGAGCTCCATTTTCACTGGCAGAGGCACTGCGGGCTGGTCCTTTGCTGTTTCCAGGGCACCCCCACGGGCCAGATCTAAGCACCCCGTAGGCGAGATCCGGCCCCTGGGCTTTGAGTTTGACACCCCTGATCTAACTCTAAGCAAGTGTTGACTGTTAGTTGAGAAGGTTCCTATGCATAAGTACGATTAGCCTGGGGTGAAATTCAGCAGGTTCTGGAGAAATTTTGAGTAGTTCGGAGAACTGGCAAATACCACCTCTGTCTGGTCCCAGAGTGGGGTAGGAATGGCGATTTTGCATTATCCTTCCCCTGCCACGCCCACCAAGCCACGCCCACAGAACTGGTAGGGAAATTTTTTGCATTTCACCCCTGCGGATTAGCCATAAATCAATTTCATTGAATCTTCACCTGATCTTTTGCATCTAACAGTTTCTTGCCTAGCTCAATAGGAAAAGCAACAAAAGCAATGAAAGAAAAGTTTCCAAGAGCCCAGTAAGAAATAAGGGCATCTTGATGCCATTCATTGACTTCCTGGCAGTATTTCTGTCATCACTTTTCCACTTTCGGAAAGGTTTAGCCAACACCATCTGTTCTGTCTTTTAGGAGGTAATCCCGGGCCACCGGTATACCCTGTGGGTCATTCCAATCATGTCATTTTTTTCCCCCACAGAGCCCGGCGTAATGGAGTAGGCAGGAAGGGAAAGTAGCTGTTACGGAGCTTTGCACTCCTGCCTTTTGTTTGCTTGTCTTTAATTACTTTCAACTACTTCCTCCTCGTCATTATAACAATGGGATGAAATGGTTCTTTTCTAAACGTTGGTGGAGTAAAGGCAGGCAGCAAAGGTTGTTGCAACCTATTATTATGACCTTTCTCTGCTCGGTAATTGTTTAGCAATTTGTACCTGGAGAATCATGTGGTGTGCCACACAAGATACGGACAGAGTAGTTTGAGGACAGCCAGCATAATTATTAAGTGCCACCATTACAAGGGAGTTAAACTCCTGTGCTTTAAAAAGCATCAAGTTGAAGGAGCAATGCTGGGATTAATTACTTTCTCTCTCTCTCTCTCTCTCTCTCTCTCTCTGTGTGTGTGTGTGTGTGTATAACAATTATAAGACTAATAATCAGAACGTTCCCAAAAGTGTTGAAAATCCTCTCTCGTGTTTTGCTGTAAGCTAGCACCCAGCGTTTAAATCATCTCCAATCTCTTGGCTCTTAGATGGATTAAATCTTCATCTCCCAGGATTAGTTTGGGCTAGCAGTTTTGGGAACAATTGTGGTTTTTTGTAAACATCTGTAGGCCACCATAGATTGAGGAACCTAGATTCAGAGCTACCATATTTTTCGGAGTATAAGACGCACCTTTTTCCTCCCTAAAAGTGGCTGAAATTTTGGGTGCATCTTATACTCTGAATGTAGCTCTTTCAAAGCTTTTTTTCCAGCCCTAACTAGGTGCTAATCATCTTCCCAGCTCTTACCTTGCAGGCTCTTTCATTGTTACTCTCTCCGAAGAATGTTTTTCCAGCCCTAAGTCTTTGCAGGGTTTTTTCCATTGCTCTACTTGCTCCGAATAAGTTATTTTCTAGCCCTAACCAGGTGCTAACTACCTTCCCAGCTCTTACCGGCTTGCAGGCTCTTTCATTGTTACTCTCTCCGAAGAAGGTTTTTTTAAGTCCTAACCAGGGGATAAAATAATGTGCTGAAGCTGACCAGACTAAGAACGCTAGCCAGATGAATACCTGGTAGGCAGATTTTTTCCTCTATTTTCCTCCCCAAAAACTAAGGTGCGTCTTATACTCCGAAAAATACAGTATATGCAAACCCTTGATCTGTATTTAACCACTGTCTGTATTTAATTTTTTTATAACTTTATCCTACAAGTGATGTGTCTCAATGTATTGGTGGGTCTGAAGATATTTTTGCTATGTAAGGAAATTGGGCAGATTAAGGTGTTAGTACTGATTGACAAGGAAGCTAATTGCAGGAGGAGGAAATTGCCTTTAATGTATCACAAGAGCCCCTGGGGAGGAGGGAGGCCAAAAATATGTATGATCAAAGCTCCACCACCCCACACACCTTTTAACATGCATTATGTGTGCGACTCAAATACTTTGGCCACCTAATGAGAAGGAAGGACTCACTGGAGAAGAGCCTAATGCTGGAAACGATTGAGGGCAAAAGAAGAAGGGGATGACAGAGAATGAGGTCGATGGATGGAGTCACTGAAGCAGTCGGCGTGAGCTTAAATGGACTCCGGGGGATGGTAGAGGACAGGAAGGCCTGGAGGAACATTGTCCATGGGGTGGCGTTGGGTCGGACACGACTTCGCAACTAACAACAACAACAAATGTGCCAGAGGCGGGTTCCTAATTTTTTTACTACCACTCTGTGGGTGTGGCTTATTTTGTGGGTGTGGCTTGCCAGCCATGTGACTGGGTGGGCGTGGGCCTCAGGAGCTTGGCAGCGGTGGAGAAGCAGGAGGGCATTGCCCACCCACAATGCAGCTCCCCGCAGCGGAAGCAGCAAGACTGCGGCAGCAGTTCTTTTAGGAGGCTCCGTCCGGCCTGAATGCTTCTCCCCATTCGATGATCCTAGGCTCCTTCCGCCCACTCCCCCTCAGCAGCTCGAGAAGCCTCAAACGTGCAAAAATGCTTAGGATCATCACCACGCATTCGTAGCTTCTCGGATTGCTGAAGGGAGGGGAATGGAGATAGCTCCTGCCGCCCGTTCTTTCAGTGTCTCACGTGCTCCCTCAGCCATCCTCCCCTGCTTGGACTCACTGTGGGGTAGGAAGGCAGCACATATGCAGTGCTGGAAGCTCAGCTTCTGGGCATGCGCAGAAGAAAATTTAAAAAAAATTAAAAAATTTTTTTTTAAAAAATGGCAGCGCCCAGGCATTGGCAACCGATCGCACCGGTACTGTGACGTCACCAGAGGGCCGCTACCGGTGCTATAGAGTGGACCGCACTGGTAGGAACCCACCACTGAAATGTGTGTAACACATTTTAAAAGGGGGTGGGGCTTTGATTTCATGGCCATGGCTGCTATATTGACTTTTCTGACACATGCGCAGACATGTGGATTTTATTTTATTTTATTTTATTATTTTATGTTGTTATGTTATTATTTTATTTCATTATTTTGTTTTGTTTTATTATTTCATTTCATTTTATTTCATTTATTATTTTATTTATCAAACTTCTATACCGCATAGCTCACCTAAGTGGGTTCTCGGTGATTTACAATTTTAAAAAAACATACAGTAGTATAAAAACATAGTTAAAAAATAGAGATACCAACAGAATGAAAACAAGGTTAAAAAATGAAGATGTTAAAAAGTTAAAAGAAGTGGAAGAAGTGCCCTCAAGTCACCAACCACCTCCAGGTCTTGCCTTGCCTTGCAAACCCCTTGCCTTGCAAAGCCGTGGTGGGCAGTGCTTAGCAGGCTAAGATTGGCAACTAAGTTGTTAAGCAAAGCTATCACTAAATGAAACCGCAGCTTTGTCTCTGATTTTACTTCAGATTTCCTAGGCTGTACAGACCTCAAAGGTCATACATGTGAGGATTGGTCCCAAACTTACTTAGTCTATTATAATTCACAGTCCATGAGCTGGTTCGGATCTCACAGGTTCAAGGTTGACTCAGCCTTCCATTCTTCCAAGGTTGGTAAAATGAGGACCCAGATTATTGGAGGCAATGTGCTGACCAGGGGCGGGTTGCTTCTTCTTTGCGATACCGGTGTGCTGCGCATGCATCATCATGTTTCGGTGCACACGCTCGCTATGCACGCGCATGCCCTCACACGATTTTGCTTCCGCGCATGCGCAGGAAGCAAAACCAGCTCAAAAATTCCCCCAAAAAAGATGGCGCCGCGCGACAGACGGGCAAAGACGGCACCAGAGCTGTCGTGCGCAAATAGCGCCATCTGCTGATTGCTACCGGTACTGTAGAGTGGACCGCACCGGTAGGAACCCACCACTGGTGCTGACTCTGTAAACCAGTGTAAACCACTATGGAGCGTATATCAGTCTAAGTACTATTGCTATTGCTATTTGACACACTTCCAGAAGGCCAGGGAAGTTGAGGCCTTCCTCACATCTGGGGTAAGATGTTCCAAAGGGTGGGGACAATGGATCCTGCCAGTCAAAATTCTTTAACCAATGGGATCTGCAACATTCCCTCCCTGCCTGACTGGGGGAGACATGCAATTGGGACAGGATGGTTCACTCAATTATTGAATGTTGAGGGGAGAGGGACTGGCCTAGCAGGATTGGAAGAAGAGCTGCTACTAAGGCAACGGTCAGATAAGAGGAGCTTGAGCCCAGACCCAAAAAATAAGGGAAAACATCTCAGACAAACCCCTTCTTAATTCACATGAAGATAAAGTGAAGGAAGGGGTGGGGGAGGAGCGCATTCTGTCTTGTTTTTGATTAAGACTCAGTGAAGTTTGAAAGATGTACTTAGCTCTGACAATGCTTCAGACAAAGACTCCTTTGAAGCTGTTTCATGAAACTTCACAGCCATAGCCTTTTTGTTATTTTACTTTCCCATTTTTGTAGCTATGCTGTTCCAAGTGGTTGGATGGCACCTCCAGGATGTTAATAATGAAATAATGGTTGGAGAGACTTATCAGGATGAGTGATACTTCACCCAGCAAAGGTGACTTCAAGAAAACCACAATGAACCAAGCTAAAATCCTGCCTCGATGCAGTGTGAGAACCAGGTGCATAAAATCACCCTCTCCAATAATTTCCCCCAAAAAAATTTCCTTGGAAGGAAAAGGTCCGGTTCGCTCTCTCTATCAGGAAAGATGGACAAAATGAGAAGATGGGAAAGCGAGCTGCTTGGATAGGTTGTTTCTTGATTTTGGAAGCCAGAAACTGCAGTGACAACAGCGTTGAGTTCCCGATCAGTTGGTCTTGTGAGTGGACAGACTTTTATATTATTTTGGGGCTGCGTGATTGAGATTTCTGGGCTTGTTGGGCAATAGTTTCAAGTGTGTGTCTTTAGTTATTCTAATTGTGGTGGCTTGGTTTCTGTTGTGGCTGGGAGGTCATGCCGTGTCCTTGCGGCTGGCTGGGGGTGTTGTAAGGAATATCCTTCTGGGTTCAGTTCCAAGTGGGGAAAAAGACACTGGATTCATGGAAGTTGCTTGGAAAGAAGGTTTAATGGTGGACAGGAGCACATGGCATGAGCCCCTGTACAGAAAAGGTAGATTACATGCTTCCAGGTGTGGGTGAAGAGAAAAAGGAAGGACAAAATGCTGGGAGTTCCTTGCTTTATACTGTCTCTTGGGCCCCTCCCTAACTGTTTCCTGTTCCTATATAGAAATGTATTCCATTGGCTGTCAGATTCCCAGGGGCATGCTGGGGCAACTCTTGTGGGCTGTCCTGAATCCCACGGGCATGGTTGATGGAATCTTACCAGGTCCCACGTGGTGTTATGAAAGGGCTTTGGGATTCCTATTATGGTTCTTTGTTATGTAAAAGGCTGTTCCAGGTTAGATGGGAGGAATGTGGCAAGGGTGGGGGTAGGGAGCTGCAGGAAGCTGCTTTGTATTTAAAACATGTTTCTCTTTTCCTCATTCAGGGAAACATATTCTTTCCTTTTTCAATATTTCCTAGGATATTTCATTTTTCTAGGAGGGGGTGGGTACTAACTTCCTACAGGGGAATGCAGTTTTTAGGTGTCTTTTGTCTTTCTGCTTTTTAATTTGATCGATTCCAGCCTTCGGTGGAGGGTGTAGCTCAGGGGTGTCAAACTTGATCACATCGTGGGCCGGATTGTGATGTATCACAATGTTTTTTTGCCTTTGCGGAGCCGGTGTGGGCGTGGCCTGCACGGGCCGTATCTGGCCCACTGTCTGCCAGTTTGACAGGCCTGGTGTAGCTGAAGGCATTTTGTTTATGAACGGAACAGTTTATGAAACTAAATATCCATTCACAGGGGCCAGCCGCTTGAGTGGTTTTACTTCAGGGAAGCCTTTTTCCTTCCAGGGGTTGGGGGGCATTACTTTGCTAATATGGGGGTTTTCTTATATTGAAAGGGGAAGATTCTCCCTACATTTTGGAAGAGTGAAGTTTGCAAGAATAGGCCACCACCAAAAGGAAGATGGTATTGGACCTATTCTTTCAATCTCCAGTCTTTCAAAATTTGTGGTGGTGCAGTAATTGCCCCAAGCAACAATTTAAGCCACCCTTCCCCATGGCAGTTTTGTGACATGCAACAACCTTTAGAATTTCCTGCAGCTGATTCATGCTTTCATTCAGCGATTCTCCCTATATTAACCCAGCTGCTCAGCTCACAATTGGAGAAAATGGTTGTCAGGCTATTTATATGCACATATCTGGTGAGTGTATTTAATAACTTATTCCTTAGCAGGCTGTGTGGAGTAGGGAGAACAGATTATCTGGCTGCATTCTTTTCCAAAGAGCATTTTACATTTATTTTCTTCCCCTCTAAATCCCTTTTGACAGTTCTCCCCCCCACACACACACACACCACCTTCATGCAGTTGGCAACTGTGATTAATGGCACTTCCTTACATTTCTTATTTTAAAAAAGCAATTATTATTATTTTTAACACATTCCTTTAGAGCCAAGCTAATGATAACCTTACGAGGCTCTGAGAAAGCAGCCTGTGTAAGTGGCTGGCTCATTAAATCCTGTTTTGACCATAGTAGCTCCTTTTAACAGCTACCCCAGGGTAAATGTGTACATCTACCCTCCTGACTTGTTGGGAATGGAGGATAATGTAAAAGTGACTCAGCAGTCCCTGTCACTTATATCAAGGTATTCTAGTTTATTCAGGGGCAATGCCCAAGGGGAAAAAGATAGATAGATAGCTTTTTATTGCGGTCAAAGACCAATTTAAAATACACATAAAGGGGGGGGGGTAAATTTTACAAATATAGATAAATCATGTGACAGTACACCATCTACTACAATCTATACCGTCAATACTAGTGATCCTCTGCCGTAGGGGTTACCCTTTTCCTCCGTTTTTTTCCAGCCACGACTGCAGCAAAAATTTTTTTGCCACCTTTGAGGTTATATTAGGGTCTATATCCTGGAGTAGGAGATAAAGGCTGAACAGATCCGGTGAACCAGGGAATCTCTGGGAAATAGGGGAGATGAATCTTGATCTTATGTCTCGATAGTGGGGGCATACGAATGTAATGTGGAGCAGAGATTCCGGGGATCGGCCATCACATGTGCAATAGGTGGATTTTACTCCCCCCGAGAGCCTACTGTCGAGGACATTGGAGGGGATCACATTAAATCGTGCCTTCATAAATGCAAGCCTATGTTTGATAGAGTGTAACACGGAAAGGTAAGGTGGGGGATGAGGTAATAGCAATAGCAATAGCACTTTTCTTATATACCGCTTCATAGTGCTTTACACCACTCTCTAAGCGGTTTACAGAGTTCAGCATATTGCCCCCAACAATCTGGGTCCTCATTTTACCGACCTCGAAAGGATGGAAGGCTGAGTCAACCTTGAGCCTAGTGAGATTTGAACAGCTGAACTGTTGAACTAGCAGTCAGCCTGCAATGGCTGCATTTAACCACTGCACCACTTCAGCTCTTAAGGGAAGGGAACAATACCAAGGGAAAACGGTGAGCAAGTTCCTGAACCCAAGGGGAAAAAGAAAAAGAAGTGATATCTTTCCAAAGAGCATTAGTGAATGGGTTGAAGAGAAGGAGGACATGGAAAAAGTTGGGGGTTGGATGGAGTTGGTGAGAACCAGTGGTGGGTTGCTACCGGTTTGCCCAAGATCGGGTGAACCAGTAGTGACGGTGGCAGGAGGCTTCACCCACCCGCCTGGACGTCATCACGGACGATCTGCGCATGCGCAGAAGGTTCTGCGCATGCGCAGAAGCGCCACGTGCGTGCGTTCACAGTTCCGAACCGGTACTGAAGGTAAGTGAAACCCACTACTGGTGAGAACCTCAGAAAGAGGAAGCCTGTGTAGCTATGCATGGATGTGGTAGAAATGGCATAGCTTAAACTAGGAAGATTAAGAACAGCTGTCCCTGAGCCTTTGGGATAGCTGAATCTGACCATTTCATTTGCTCTTATACAGATTTGGTGCTTTCCATACAATACTTTTAACTTGATTTAGAGAATAACAGAATTGGAAGGGACCTTGGAGGTCTTCTAGTCCAACCCCTTGCTCAAGCAGGAGACCCTATACCATTTCAGAAAAATGATGATCCAATCTCTTCTTAAAAATTTCCAGTGCTGGAGAACTTCTGAAGGCAAGCCATTCCATTGATTAATTGTTCTAACTGTCAGGAAATTTCTTCTTATTTCTAGGTTGGTTCTCTCCTTGATTAGTTTCCATCTATTGCTTCTTGTTCTACCCTCAGGTGCTTTGGAGGATAGGTTGACCTCCCTCTTCTTTGTGGCAGCCCCTGAGATATTGGAACACTGCTATCATGTCTCCCCTGGTCCTTCTTTTTATTAAACTAGACATTCCCAATTCCTGCAACCGTTTTTCAAATGTTTTAGCCTCCAGTCTCCTAATCATCCTTGTTGCTCTTCTCTGCACTCTTTCTAGAATTGCAACAATCTTTTTTGTTTTGCAACAACCTTTTTATATCATGGCGACCAAAACTGGATGCAACATTTCAAGTATGGTCTTATCAAAGCATTATAAAGCAGTATTAACACTGGTAGAATCAAGATCACATGCAGTGTTAATTATTAATGCAGCCACTAGGCATGAATGTGGTAGAAATGGCTTATCTTAAACTAAGCAGTTTAAAAATAGCTGTTCCTTAGCCTTTGGAACAGCTGAATGTGACAATTTCATTTGCTCTGACTATTATTATACAGATTTGGTTCTGGTTCCTTTCCATACAATACTTTTAATTTTTTTTATGGAATCAAGCAACATTCTGGACTTGCATGAAAAGATAGTATCATAAACAAAACAATGTGCTATATTTGCACAATGCAAGCCACCCAAAGAGCAAAATCAGTGGTGGGTTGCTACCAGTTCACACCGGTTCGGGGAATCAGCAGCGGTGGTGGTGGGAGCACCTGCCCGGACATCATCAAAAATGCTCTGCGCATGCGCAGAATCGTTGCGCATGTGCAAAGTGTGTGCACCCGCACGCTTCCGTACCTGAACTGGTAGCAAAGGTAAGTAGAACCCACTACTGAGCAAAATGATATCAAAACAGAGCCCTGGTTACACAGTGGTTAAAATGAAATATTGCAGGCTAACTCTACCCACAGCCTGGAGTTCGATCCTGATTGGGCTCCAGGTTGACTCAGCCTTCTATTCCTTCCGAGATCGGTAAAATGAGGACCCAGATTGTTGGGGGCAATATGCAAATAATGCTGACATTGTAAGCAACCCAGAGAGTGCTGTAAAGCAATATGGGGTGGTATATAAGCCTAAATACATTGCTATGCTAAAACTAAGCACATTATTCAATATGTCCGCTAGGCTCTGGCAGACTGGCCTGGTTACACATGTTAAGTGAATTCAACTACGTCATTCAATGTATATAGAATTTCAGATTTGGCCCATATTTTCAAGTTCAACAGTCTACTTACCCATTTCCCACCAATTCAATCTTTCCCGTAACTCAACCCACAATCTCAAAACAAGTCTGCTGTCAGGACCATCTTTGGAAATGGCTTTTTTATGGCCTGAATCAAAGTTTGTGGGCCAGTCAGCTTTCAAAACATCACTTTGCAAAGTTAATATATATAATCATCCTTGATTATGAGTCTCAGTATTCCGGGTCTGGGAACTCGATGTGCAAAGAGACCCTTACTATCTTGATTACTTTTACTTATTATTTTTTTAGATACTTTTAATTAAAAATAAATAAATAGAAAGGCCCCATGCTTCAAAAAGCTAACATTTTTTCATCGCCCCGTGGACATTCTTAATAAATCGACATGGTATGTTTTTCATATGTATCCTGACCTGTCGGTCCCCAAAGATGACTAATATAAGTTGAGGTGATAAAACTGATTCTGTGGAGGACAGAAGAGGACAATAAGGAACCATTTCACCTTATTTGCCTTCTAATAAACAAGTGTTTTATAACAGGCTATGTATGCTTTGAATAAGTAAGCTCCCTGTGGTAGCCATTTTGAGAGAGTGGCTGTCACAACCTCTCAGAATGTCAAATGTCACCACAGGTCCAAAATGATTGCCTTGTCTCTAATTAGATTAATTTAATTCTAGGTAATTTCCGGATGTTATTTTGGGTGGTTGCTTCTGCTCCCTACTCAGACCTGTCCCCTGTTCTCTGACACCTTTCGTAAGATGTTAAGACCAGTTCCTGCATCTAAAATTATCTCTTAAGTTTCTCTGATTTGTTTTTGTTCAAGAAAGATGAGGAACCTTGGCTGCTCACAATATATGGAAGAGCAGCTTCCTTGAGAAGGTGAGTTAACATATTTCTGAATTAGTCAACCAAGTTTTTCAGTGTTTTCAACAAACAGCCACGAGGCGCAGCCACGCGGCACAGGAGAAAGGGAACCGGCAGGGAGGTAAGTTAGAACCCACCCCTGAGTTTCCGAATAATTTTATTATTTTATGGTTGGGGGTCACCACAACATGTGGAACTTTATTAAAGGGTCGAGGCATTAGGAAGGATGAGAACCACTGCACTAGATGGATGGTTGTAAGGCGAGTACTATTTTTATCTAACATCAAACGTCATCCAACATAGGGAGTGAGGATTCTAGAAGTTAAGTCCACCAGCGGACGAGTGCCTTGATGGTTTTGAACTTTGGTAGGGGTGGGTTCTAATCGCATTGGAAGTGCGTGTTTTGCCTCCTGCGTCACAACGCAAAAATGACCCTCTGTGCATGCTCAGAGGGTGCTTTGCCAGCTGCTTTCAAGGAGCAGCAACCAGAGAACCGGTTGGGGGGCGTGGCCAGCTGGCCATCGCTACTGGTTCAGCGAGCGGTGGCAAATTTCCGCCACCGGTACGGGCGAACTGTCCAAACTGGTGGCAACCCACCACTGGTAGTGAGATAGATTCCTAAGGGAACCGTGGCTAGCCAAGAAAACAAACAAATGGTTCATAGAACAAATCAATTGTCAATCAAGGCACAAATAACCAGGCTTAACTTATCCTACTTACACCCATCATGCTAAGATCCAGCTCTCTGGAGAAGCCTATAACTCTGGGAACGATGAGAGGAAAAAGAAGAAGATGAGCAGCAGCTAGGTCAGAGGTCTTCAAACTTGGCAACTTTAAGACTTGTGGACTTCAACTCCCAAAATTCTCCAGCCGGCATAGACCCCTTAGCTAGGTGAATAGACTAAATTAGAGCTGCAATGGATGCCCTGTTGGAAAATCTGAAGGACCAGATTGGGGATATTCCATCTTTGAGTGATCTATGTGGCAGTGAATTGACATTGACTTGAAGGCATATAATCAACCATCAGTCGGAGGAGGCTGATCCAATCCATGAGCCTCAAACATACCATTCTCCTCCTTTTTAAAAATTTTCCATTAAATTAACTTGCTCAAGTAAGTATACTTTATATAGGTACTGGTAGTCCTGATGATCATTGAGCCCAAAATTTCTGTTGTTAAGTGAGACATCTATTAAGGGAGTTTTGCCCCATTTTATGACTTTTCTTGCCACAGTTGTTAAGTGAATCACTGCAGTTGATAAGTTAGTAACCTGGTTTTTAAGTGAACCTGGCTTTCCCATTGAATTTGCTTTGACAGGAGGTCGCAAAAGGGGATCATATGACCTTGGGACACAGCAAGGGTCATAAATGTGAACCAGTTGCCAAGCATCTGAATTTTGATCACAAGATCCTGGGGATGCTACAAAGGTCGTAAACTATGAAAAATGGTCAAAAGTCACATTTTTTTCAGTGTCATAACTTTGAACGGTTACTAAACGAGCTGTTGTAACAGTCTGTGTGTTTTTCAGTTGTTCTGTTTCCTCTCCTGATAAGCTTCCACAGTTCTGGCTATTTTGCTTAGCCATGAAAATTGTAGTTATCCCTTAGTTAAAACAGCCATCCCTATTTGAATTTCAGTCATGTTATCCAATGTGCTTGGCATAGGACGCGATGATGATAATGATGCTATCCAAGTTTATTTATTTATTTATTCATTCATTCATTCATTCATTCATTCATTCATTCATTCATTCATTCTTTATTTATTTATTTATTTATTTATTTATTTATTTATGTCAAGTATGTGTTGGTAATATACATAGATATAACATTGTTTATATACATAAGATGAGTACTGATAAGAGGGAACATTAGGACAGGGACGGTAGGCATGCTGGTGCACTTATGCATGCCCCTTACTGACCTCTTAGGAATCGGGTGAGGTCAACAGTGGACAGTCTTAGGGTAAAGTTTTGGGGGTTTGGTGACGAAACCACAATGTCAGGTAGTGAGTTCCAGGCATTTACCACTCTGTTGTTAAAGTCATATTTTCTACAGTCAAGTTTGGAGCGGTTCACTTTGAGTTTGTATCTGTTGTGTGCTCATGTATTGTTGTGGTTGAAGCTGAAGTAGTCGTTGACAGGAAGGACGTTGTAGCAGATAATTTTATGAGCTATGCTTAGGTCGTGACGAAGGTGACTTAGTTCTAAGCTTTCTAAGCCCAGGATTTCAAGTCTGGTTGTGTAAGGTATTCTGTTGCGAGTAGAGGAGTGGAGGACTCTTCTTGTAAAGTATCTCTGGACACTTTCTAATGTATTTATGTCCAATATGCGGTGTGGGTTCCAGACAGATGAGCTGTATTCAAGGATTGGTCTGGCGAATGTTTTGTATGCTCCATACAAATATGTTCATACAAATATGTTCCAAGTTCCAACCAGCAAACAACCCAATCATTGTTTCTTTCATCTTTATTAGTGTTCTGGAAAACGGAATTGCTGCAAATTCCGCTTGTTGAAGCACAAGGAGGACAAAATTAAACTGTTGCTGCAAAAAACCCAAAACAATGTGTGATATAACAGCATGGTCTGTGGACCTTCTTCTCTTTCAACATCCCTCATTTCTTGGGTCCTTCCTCAGATCCCAGAGAAAGTAACACAATCTTTACCAGCAAGATTGGCTTCTGAATCATTTCTTTTCTGGCTATGTCAGATTTCCTACCAGGCTATTAACGACATATGTGTTAACTTCACCATTGCCTAACATATCATTGCTTTTTCAAACTGTTCCCAGAGCTGTTGACGCAGAATATTGTGTCAGTCGACAGCTCCAATTAGTTGGCGTGTCTAATGACTGACAGGAGAATCCACTTTTGTTTATGAAGACAGTGTGAGCTGTATCTTATTCCTCCAACCTTCGGCGACAGACAGATGGATAGAACTATATAATCATAGATGGAAGCGGGTGATTTTTTTTTAAAAAAAAAATTGCCTCGTAAATCGGCCCAAGCAACCCCAAACGAACAGCCCTTATTGTCTGCTGGCAGCAGTGAACAGAAGACTCTCCCTCCCATCTGTCAAGTTATTAGAGTGGATATATACAAGTCAAATCTGATACAGGCAGCTAATGTTGTTCAAGCAAATACAGGTAGTCCACAACTTACAACTGTCCATTTAGTGACCAAAGTTGCAACGACACTGGAAAAATGACTTGTGACCAGTTTTCACACTTGTGACCATAGCAGCATCCCCACGTTCACATGATTTACATTTGGAAGGGCAACTAAGAAGAACAACTAAGGTGATTAAAGGCTGCCCTGGAGACTAAAACATAGAACGAAGAACGGTTGCAGGATTTGGGTTTGGCTAGTCTGCCTCAGTGGCTAAGATGCTGAGCTTGTCGATCAGAAGATCGACAGTTCAGCGGTTCGAATCCCTAGCGCCGTGTAATGGAGTGAACTCCCGTTACTTGTCCCAGCTTCTGCCAACCTAGCAGTTTGAAAGCACGTAAAAAATGCAAGTAGAAAAATAGGGACCACTTTGGTGGGAAAATAACAGCACTCCATGCGCCTTTGGCATTTAGTCATGCCGGCCACATGACCACGGAGACGTCTTCGGACAGCGCTGGCTCTTCGGCTTAGAAACGGAGATGAGTACCGCCCCCTAGAGTCGGGAAGGACTAGCACGCATGTGCGGGGGAACTTTACCTTTACTAGACTAGAGAAAAGAAGGACTAGGGGGGACATGATGGCAGTATTCCAGTATTTGAGAGGCTGCCGCAAAGAGGAGAGGGGTCAATATATTTTCCAAAGCACCAGAGGGCAGGACAAGAAACAATGGATGGAAACTAATCAAGGAGAGAAGCAACCTGGAATTAAGGAGCAACTTCCTAACACTGAGGACAATTAACCAGAGGAACAGCTTGCCTTCAGAAGTTGTGGGTGCTTTAAAACTGGAGGTTTTTAAGAAGAGACTGCACAGTCACTTGTCTGAAATGGTATAGGGCGGTGATGGCTAACCTTTTTGTCTCCACGTGTCAAAGGTGCACATGTGTGCATGCAACAGCACGCACATGCACGCGCATCCATAATGAAATGTGTGCGAAACCCCCTGTACGACCCCCGCGCATGCACGCATGCCCTCCCTGCATGCACCTCACCCCCTGCGCAAGCACGCATGACCCCCTGCACTCTCCCAAATGTGCCCCACCCCACCCCACGCATGCGTGGCAGAGATCTGGACAGCCGGAGGCGCACGCGCATGCGCGGTGGGGCTGAGCTGGGACAATGGCTCGCGTGCCTGCAGAGAGGGCTCTGTGTCACACTTGTGGCACACGTGCCATAGGTTCACCATCATGGGTATAGGGTCTCCTGCTTAAGCAAGGGGAAGGACTAGAAGACCTCCAAGCTCCCTTCCAGCTCTATTCTGATTCTGGATGATTAACTGGTTCATATTCATTTTATGATGGTTGCAGTGTCCCGGGAACATGTGATTCCCTTTTGCGACCTTCTGACAAGCAAGGACAATGGGGAAGCCAGATTCACTTAACAACCATTTTTACTAACTTAACAACTGCTGTGATTCACTTAACAAATGTGGCAAGAAAAGTCATAAAATGGGGGCAAAAATCACTTAACCAATTCCTCACTTAGCAACATACATTTTGGGCTCAATTGTGGACCTAAGTCGAGGACTACTTGTATCTTTTCTTTGCCTGCTTAAGTAAGAACGAAGAGGGGACGTACACAACTATGCAATTCTTTCTGGAAGACACTTATGAGTATAGAAAAAGGGACCCCTATCCTGTATTCCACTTTGAATGTTGTTTGATTTCTTACTCAGGGCTATCGATTAAAATGGCAAGCATCGGCACAATTCTGCTTTACGCCAAGCCATGAAACAGATTTACATTATTCAAAGTTTCCGCTTCTGATTGGAGTTTCCCTCCACAGTACTACTGTCTAATCATTTAACAGTGGAAGTCAAGAATTAAATCCAGAGTCTTCTGTCTCCAAAAATCTTAAGTGGTGGATGCTTCTCAAGAAGTTAGCAGTAACGGTAGATGGTGTTTCGTGCAGTTTCCTGACTGGTGAGCAGATGGATGGTTATCTAGTTCAATTAGGACTACGTTTAGACTCACTCAGGAGGTGACTGTCATTATTGGGTTTTTAAAGCGTTGATCTGCAGTTGGTGGACAGAGGCAAGTTGATGCCTTGGTTCAGCCTTTCTTCTTAAACCAGTAATGGACATTGTCAATTAATTAGAGCTTATGGCCGTAAGCATCTGTTCTGAACTCCTCTTCATAATTCTATCCTATTCCAAGTACAAATGTCTTCCGATGATTTTTGAATGCTGCAACTCTTCCTATAGCACACTTCAGCACGCGAACAAGCACTGAGTCCATCAATTTTGCCCTTTCCAGGGGTGGGCTGCTCTGGGTTCGGCCGGGTTCGGACGATCCTCCAGGGAAGATTCTGCGCGGTTCGGTGAACCCCCAAATCCCACTCCTGACTAGCCCTGCCCACCCTGCCATGCCCCTCCCACCCCACCTCTCCCGGGAGTCTCCACGTGGCCCATTTTGGATGCCAGGTAAGTGCAGGGCCCATGTGGGGAGGGGAGTGTGAAAATTGGGCCTCCCAGAGCCTCTGGAAGGCCGGAAACGGGCCCATTTCCAGCTTCTGGAGGGCCTCCGGAGCCCGGGGAAGGCTGTCTTCACCCTCCCGGAGGCTCGAAGAAAGCCTCATGAGCCCTAGGAGGGTGAAAAACGGGCCTCCCAGAAGTTCCGGAAGGCCAGAATTGTTGCAGGAGGCTGACTAGGCCATGCCCACCATGGCCATGCCAACCCAGCAACCTGGCAGAGAACCCGTTGCTAAATTTTTTGAAGCCCACCCCTGGCCCTTTCTTATTTATTTATTTATTTATTTATTTATTTGGCTTTTCTTATATGCCGCCCAACTCCCGAGGGACTCAGGGCGGCGTACAACACAAGAAAAATACAAGAAATAACCAATAAACAGAATTAAAAGCATAATATAAAAATTAAAAATTACAATATAAAAAACAACCATTCAACAACCAAACATACCCGGGGGAGAGTTCAGCTGGAATTAAGCTCTGCCCCCTGCCTGCAGGAAAAGCCACGTCTTAATGGCTTTTCGGAAGGCCAGCAGGGTGGGGATAGTTCGGGTCTCTGGAGGAAGTTGGTAACATTCATTCTTTAATGAATGCATGATGGGAAAAAATGGTATGTTTTTATTATTTCCAACTCAACCAAATGTTGGAAAGACATTAGGCAAAGGTACTCAGGAATCTACAGATGCATCAGTCTGACATGAGATAACTCTTCAAAAAAATGGGCTTAAGTTTTGTCTGGGAGAGACACCAGCTGCAGAAGCATTGAGTTTGAAAATGGAAATCTGGAAATCTATCCAGAGGCTGCGGAGAAGATGAAAAATAATCTCAATGAATTTCAGTGGGAGAAGCAATTGGGGAGTGACTTAGAATATTGTTGACTATCCTTTCTAAGCCTCTTCATGCTTCCTTTCTCATCTTGTGAGCCACGACAGAGCTACCCCTCAGAGATGGGGTTGAAATCCAGAGGCGAGTTCAGTATACTTTCCCAAACAAGGGAATTACAATAAAAGCAATTAAAAAGAAAAAAAATAAAGATAAAAGATGGCAAGAAAGACAGACTGGATAGAAACGAAGCCAAGAAACTTCCCACTTCCTCGTCTATTTTAGAAAAACAGTGTTGTCCATCTCTAGATCCCAGCAGAATCTTAATTTCAGTTATCTGGCAGGTTGTGACGTGCAGAGGTGGGATTCAGCAGGTTCTGACCAGTTCTGGAGAACCGGTAGCGGGAATTTTGAGTAGTTTGGAGAACCGGTAAATTCCACCTCTGACTGGCCCCGCCCCCATCTATTCTCTGCCTCCCGAGTCCCAGCTGATCGGGAGGAAATGGGGATTTTGCAGTAACCTTCCACTGGAGTGGGGAGGGAATGGAGATTTTACAGTATCCTTCTCCTGGAGTGGGGAGGGAATGGAGATTTTACAGTATCCTTCCCCTGGAGTGGGGAGGGAATGGAGATTTTACAGTATCCTTCCCCTGGAGTGGGGAGGGAATGGAGATTTTACAGTATCCTTCCCCTGGAGTTGGGAGGGAATGGAGATTTTACAGTTTCCTTCCCCTGCCACGCCCACCAAGCCATGCCCACCAAGCCCCATCCCGCCATGCCCACAGAACCGGTAGTAAAAAAAATAGAATCCCACCACTGGTGGGATTCAAAGCACCCACTTTCTAGAGATACATCCACAGGAAAGCATGCCTAATTGCAAACAAAACCAAGCCAGAACTACAGAGAGTAAAGTTATCCTTTAAAGCTTTCTTTTTTTGCCAGAATTTTGCCAGAAAAGCAACAGTTAACCATGCCAGGAACTCTTGAGTACCTTTCAGGAAGATAAAATGAAACGCTCATCTATTAACGCAATCAAATTGGACACGTTGTGATGTGCGTTGACAATTACAAGGACCTAATGCCATCAGCTTGTTTCGGATTTCTCACTTGTCTGGAGCTTGGAAAAAAGTGGAAGGGAGTTTGTTAATGGGATAGGTCACTGTCTGGAAATGTCTGAACTGATTAGAATCGTGAGTTCAGGAGCCAGAAGGAATGCATCTGTTGTTCAACCAACTTAGCATGGTGGCTGAAATGAATGGGGGGCTATAATAGCAGTAGACACCTCCAGCAATCAACTATTGGTTGTACAAATTATAGAAGCGGGGGAAAATCATTTTGTTTTGGAGTCAGGAGGAAAAAAGAGTGCAGAGAAGAGCAACCAAGATGATCAGGGGACTGGAGGCTAAAACATATGAAGAACGGCTGCAGCAACTGGGTATGTCTAGTTTAATGAAAAGAAGGACTAGGGGTGACATGATAGCAGTGTTCCAATATCTCAGCGGTTGCCACAAAGAAGAGGGAGTCAAGGTATTCTCCAAAGCACTTGAGGGTAGAACAAGAAGCAATGGGTGGAAACTAAACAAGGAGAGAAGCAACTTAGAACTAAGGAGAAATTTCCTGACAGTTAAAACAATTAATCAGTGGAACAGCTTGCCTCCAGAAGGTGTGAATGCTCCAACACTGGACGTTTTTAAGAAGATGTTGGATAACCATTCGTCTGAAGTGATGTAGGGTTTCCTGCCTAAGCAGGGGGTTGGACTAGAAGACCTCCAAGGTCCCGTCCAACTCTGTTGTTGTTGTTGTTGTTGTTGTTGTTGTTGTTGTTGTTGTTGTTGTTGTTGTTGTTCTTCTTCTTCTTCTTCTTCTTCTTCTTCTTCTTCTTCTTCTTCTTCTTCTTCTTCTTCTTCTTCTTCTTCTTCTTCTTCTTCTTCTTCTTCTTCTTCTTCTTCTTTTTGTGGTTGTGGTTGTTGTTATTATTATTATTATTATTATTATCATTATTATCATCATTATCATCATTATCATTATCATTATCATTATCATTATCATTATCATTATCATATACTGTAAATGCTCTTACAGACTATGTAAAGAAACATTTTCATTCATTAGTGATATATGAACAGAACAGTACCCTAGTTTAATTCTGCTATTAGGTAGCATGAGGTGCTTTAAATGGGGTAAGATGATGATGTTGCATATAGTTAGTCCTCAACTTATGACTACAAATCAGCCCCAAATTTATGTTGCTAAGCAAGACAGTGAGTTTTGCCCCATTTTATGACTTTTTTCTTTCTTTCTTTCTTAAGCGAATCGCCGGAGTTGTTACGTGAACGACATGGTTGTTAAGTGAATCTGGCTTCCCCATTGACTTTGCTCATCAGAAGCTCACAAAAGGGGATCACATGATCCCAGGACACTGCAACCATCACAAAGACATGCCAATTGCCGAATTGTCCGGATTTTGATCACATGACCACGGGAATGTTGCAATGGCCATAAGTGTGAAAAATGGTCATAAGTCACTTTTTTTCAAGATCTGGCCCATAGGGTGCTTAGATCTGACTCGCAGGGCTGCCCTGGAAACAGCAAAGGACTGGCCCAGGGTGCCTCTGCCAGTGAAAACGGAGCTGGGGCGGGCCACACGCAGTCCTCCTGGGCCCTGTTTTCGGCCACCACAGCCTCCTGCAGCCCTCTGGCAGTGAAAATGGAGCTCGGGGGGGGGCACATGCAGCCCCCCCGGCCCCATTTTCACTGGCAGAGGGCTAGCAAAACAAAGTAAAAACAAAACAAAAGGAGAAATGTTTCCCTTTTTCGCATTTGAGCATGCAAGAAGGGAAAAGAAAGGAGAAAGGGAAAGGAAAGACAAAGAAAAAGAAGGAAAGATGGGAAAGTGACCAAGGAAAGAAAAATAAGGAAAGAGGGGAAGGAAGAAGAAAGGAGAATGAAGAGGGAAAGAAAAGGAAGGAAGGGAAGGAAGGGAAGGAAGGAAGGAAGGGAGGGAGGGAGGGAGGGAGGGAGGGAGGGAGGGAGGGAAGGAAGGAAAGGGAGGAAGGAAGGGAGGGAGGGAGGGAGGAAGGAAGGAAGGAAGATTATAATGAGAGTGAGGGAGGGTCTGAGGGAAGTCCTGCCTTAGCACTTGGCCACCACAGCTGCCCCCGACACGAGTGTCATTGAGCCGGCTACACCCACCTGGCCATGCCCTGCAGCCTCCCCCCAAGGTCAAACCCTGATGTGACCCTCAATGAAATCGAGTTTGACACCCCTGATGTATAACAATAGCAATAGCACTTAGACTTATATACCGCTTCACAGTGCTTTACAGCCCTCTGTAAATGGTTTACAGAGTCAGCATCTTGCCCCCAACAATCTGGGTCCTCATTTTACCCACCTCGGAAGGTTGGAAGGCTGAGTCAACCTTGAGCCGGTCAGGATTGAACTCCCAGCAGTGGGCAGAGTTAGCCTGCAATACTGCATTCTAACCACTGCTCCACCACAGCTCCTTATAGACTTGGTTAATTCAGAACTGAGGTATTTAGTTTTCCACTGATCGTACACAAAGATGCAGGCATGTGAACTTGTGAAAGACCAAGGAATCTGCCTTTACCTATTCAGATTATTTGCTTGTATAGTTTATAAGGTTGTCTTACCTGGCCAGTGATGCCTTTCTTGGATATCCTGTTGAAGCCGTTTCGATCCTCATCTGGTGAACTTCCTTCCTTCCTTCCTGTAGTGTTGCAGACTCTGAACTTGGATTTGATGAGTATCATCTCTCTGATATTTTACTATTGTCATTAAAAGAGAATTGTTTTCCCAGTGGATCATTTTGCCCCAATTTGGAAGCAATCTCAGGATCTACCTGAATGCATGACTTTGGAGTTCTGAATTAGGGGTTGGGAGTTTTCCTCCCCCTTAACGCTGCACTATTTTATTTGGAATCACACTCTGGAGCTGATACACACTGCTGAGAACTCAACCTCCTTTCTGGCCCATATTTGCTGCTGGAAAAAGTGCCAACCAGGGATGGGTTTCCCATATCGGTGCTACCGGTTCGCTGCGCATGCGCGCCCTGTTCGTGCACGCATCTGCTTTCTGCGCATGCACCCAGGCTTCTGCGCATGCACTTCTTGCATGCACACGCCTTCCGCATATGTGCCTAGCCTCAAAAATGTCCCTAGATAGGACGTCATAGAGCTGGGGCGGGTGGTCAGACCCACCTGTGATTTCTGCTACCGGTTCGGGCGAACCGGTCCGAACCGGCTAAATACAACCTCTGGTGCCAACCCGATATCATTTCAGCTTTTGAGATTTTGAAATACAGCAAAGTAAAATTGGCAAAACGCTTAGATGTCTCTCCCTCCGGCTTCTGCTCCTTTCCAGATAGCCTTTATTCCTGTAGTTTTTTCATCATAAGAACATTGGGCAAGCCAGCGATTCATTTTATTTCCTTTTTTGTGTGTGTGTGAGGAAAGAGCGTGAAGGACTTCTGCTAACCTGCTCTGTCACTGCAGGTTTTACAAGAAGAAATTGGACAGCCATTTGACCAGAATGGTGTAAATGTTCCTTCCTCTGCTTCCACCACAGCCTGGGAAGGGGAGTAGATGGTCTTGACATAAATCACCGAGCCAGTTCCTGCGGCCCCTTCCATGGTCTTCTTGTCGTCCTCCATCTTCCCTGAGTCTTCGCGCCGCCCGGTTTTGGGTCAATGTTCGGGGCTCAGGATAGCACCCCGAAGTTCGGGGGAACTGATAAAATTTTTTAAAAGGGATTTGGGTTAATGTCAGGGTTCCAAGTAACATCCCCAACAAAAGAAAACTCCAAGGCTTGAGTTTCCTCAAAGTTCCATTTTATTAGAGATGTCATTTTGGCACATCTGGGGAAACCCGAATCTGAAAGCTTCCGGTTTTCCACACCCCAAAAGAAAGTTCAAGTCCCTCCCCCAGCACCCACATGTCCATCACATTGTCCAATCAATGCAACGTCCCAACTGGAGATGCCTCCCAGTAACACCCTTCCAGGTGCAGGGCAGAGTGACCTTGACTCTCGGAGAAACGAATGTTATTTTGACTCTAGTTCCCCACTCACACAATCCCCCCTCCCAGTTTCCCACAGCACTAAATGTGGCAGGCTTGAAGATCCAGTGCCCAAGGTGGTTTCCAGGCCTGACAGTAAGGGCCAATGGTCCTTTCTTGTGATAGTAATACTTGGAAAATATAGCATGGGATGAAATCCCATAATTCCTATTATAACGTAATTGCCAACATGTGTTCACAGAAGTATGAAAACCAATAGATTTTTTTTTAAAAAAAATTGAAGATAGCCAGAAGGTTTAAACTTTGTGTAGCAAGTTCTAGAGAAAATGTCCATAGAATGTCAGAGGTTAATCATTAATGATCCTTTCTAGCTCTTTTCAAAAAAAATCTAATGTGAATGCAATCAGTTCCTCAGGCAACTGGTACAATCCTCTTCAAGTGCTCTTTGATTTATCTTGTGCTTATGTGTACACTTCTTAAAAATACCCCAAAGGGGAAAAAAATGCAACTTGCAAAGCAGTAATCCTGTTCTATTTCTTTTTGTTAAAAAGAAACCCTTAACGTAAATGTGGAGGGATGTTTGGAAGATAATGTTTAATAGCAAAATGTTACCCACCGGCTAAATTGCTTCTTAAGGCTCTAGTCTACAGCAAGGACTTTAATTTCATTTTGCATCAGTGCCCGCTCTCCATCTTCCTCTTTGCCTCTGAAGCTTCAGTAGATTAAACCAGCTTTGATCTTGGTCAATAATATTGCTGCTAATTCACGGCAGTCTTTATAAATCTTCAAGAAAGGAAGAATCTTTGCAATAAATAAATAAATCCCTGGAACAGTGGTGAAATCCAATTTTTTTACTACCAGTTCTGTGGGCGTGGCTTGGTGGGCGTGGTATGGCTTGGTGGGCGTGGCTTGGTGGGCATGGCAGGGGAAGGATACTGCAAAATCTCCATTCCCACCCCACTTCAGGGGAAGGATACTGCAAAATCTCCATTCCCACCCCACTCTGGGGCCAACCGGTATTTGCCGGTTCTCCGAACTACTCAAAATTTCCACTACCGGTTCTCCAAACTACTCAAAATTTCCACTACCGGTTCTCCGAACTACTCAAAATTTCCGCTACCGGTTCTCCAGAACCTGTCAGAACCTGCTGGATTTCACCCCTGCGGCCTGGAATCAATATTTTGGTCTGTCCTTATGCAACAATCATTTAGTAACCAATTGGTTGTATTTTAATTAGGGTGGAGAATGTGTAATGATTCAGCGTGTTTAATTGTTTTATGAATGGGTTCATCCTTTTCCTCGTCCATTTTTTCCACATCGCACACAAGTATATGCTTTTCCATCTTTTCTTTCTCTAAAGTTAAAAATCCAAAACGTTAGAAACTTTCAACACAGCCCCTTCATCATTTTAGTATCCCTCTTTTTTATTTTTAATATTTGTGTTACCTCTTTGAGGTATTGAATGTATTACTAAATTCTGGGTGCGCCGTAGGTTTATACACTAATATTGACTGTTTTATTTTTAGTTCTTTGCAAGGAACAAAAGTATCAAAGGTGCATTTTCAAGAGGCAGCTGGACTTTCTGTTTTTTTTCTTTGAAGACATTTCGCTTCTCATCCAAGAAGCTTCTTCAGCTCTAAGATGAGAAGCGAAAAATCTTCAAAGAAAAAACAGAAAGTCCAGTTGCCTCTTGAAAATGCACCTTTGGGACAACCATGATCTGGATGATTGAGAATCTACATAGAGAAGGAACAAAAGTGAATTTTCTGTTCTTGTTTTCATCAATTTACCTGTAATGAATATACAAATTAGTTGGTGCTAAATGGCACCATCACAGCTGCCATGGTTTTTTTTTCACCATACCCCAAATATATCATAACCGTAGTGCTAGTCTTTGCTAACCCTATTGCCTGGTGTTTGTCCAGAGATACTTTAGGAGAAGAGCCCTCCACTCCTCTGCTCGCAACAGAATAACTTACGCCACCAGACTTGAAATCCTAGGCTTAGAAAACTTAGAACTTCGTCACCCTTGGCATGACCTAAGCATAACTCATAAAATTATGTGATACAAGGTCCTTCCTGTCAACGACTACTTCAGTTTCAACCACAACAATACACGAGCACACAACAGATACAAGCTCAAAGTGAACTGCTCCAAACTTGACTGTAGAAAATACGACGTCAGCAACAGAGTGGTTAATGCCTGGAACTCACTACCTGACTCTGTGGTTTCCTCCCCAAATCCCCAAAACTTTACCCTTAGACTGTCTACTGTTGACCTCACCCCATTCCTAAGAGGTCAGTAAAGGGCGTGCATAAGTGCACCAGCGTGCCTACCGTCCCTTATGTTCCCTTATATTTTGTACCCATCTTATGTACTCAAATAATGTTATACTTATGTATATTATCAAATACGTACTTGACAAAATGAATGAATGAATGAATGAATGAATGAATGAATGAATGAATGAATGAATGAATGAATGAATGAATGAATGAATGATCTGGATGACTGAGAATCTCCATAGAGAAGGAACAAAAGTGAATTTTCTGTTCTTGTTTTCATCAATTTACCTGTAATGAATATACAAATTAGTTGGTGCTGAATGGCACCATCACAGCTGCCATGGTTTTTTTTCACCATACCCCAAATCTATCATAACAGTAGTGGTAGTCTTTGCTAACCTATTGCCTGATGTTTGAAATATTTTTTGTTAACCATGATGTACTTTATTTTCACATTTGGTTACATAGAACTATACCGGTAGTCCTCAACTTATGACCACAATTGAGCCCAAAAATTCTGTTGCTAAGCAAAACAGTTGTTAAGTGAATTTTGCCCTATTTTACGACCTTCTTTGCCACCATTGTTAAGTGAATCACTGCAGTTGTTAAATTAGTAACATGGTTGTTAAGTAAATCTGACTTGCCCATTCTCTTTGCTTGTCAGAAGATTGCAAAATGTGATCACATGATCCAGGATACTGCATCCGTCATAAATATGAAGCAATTGCCAAGCATCCAAATTTTGATCATGTGACCATGGAGGATGCTGCCATGGCCATAAGTGTGAAAAACAGACATAAGTCAATTTTTTCAGTGCTGTTGTAACTTTAAACAGTCACTAAATGAATTGCTGTAAGTCAAGGACAACCAGTAATGTATTCGTTTTACTCATCTATTAGTAAGTTTTGACCAAACAGAGGTCCCTTAAAATACCACTTTTGCATCCAAAATTCTGTTATTCATAGGTTTTATTCCAGATTATCCATACATGTCTTTTTCTTTCATAACTGCTGAGTTAGCACAGTGGTTTTGCAAGTAGAATTTTTGACAAAAGCCATAGCAAACTTCCCTTGCCTCTTATTCCTCTCTCTGTGATTCTCAAAAAAACAATTTAAGGTTACTGAAATGAGATTTGATTTTGCAGAAGGATGTGCCTCTTGACAAGATTTGTTCTTTAGACCTGGGTTTTTCTTTTTTTAAATCTCTAATAATCCTTTTGACTAATTTGCCTTATAATTGATGCTAAGCTAACCAGATTCAAAGCATTCTGGCTTCTGGTCTCTTTATAGAGACATCAGTATTTAGGATATTTTACATATTTTTGTTAGAATATTGACAGTTTCATATTTCAACTATTTAAAGATTTTGAAACTGGTTTCCTTCCTACCAGTGAATATAATATTGACTTCCTCTCTCGTCATCACAATGTCTTTCAATATTCATTCGGAAAATCAAAATTTAAGCGTTTGTTTCTTATCTGCAGCTTATGGAGGGAATATCAATGACAAGAATTGATTTAACTTTTCTGCAATCTCCTTATCCTCCTTTAGTTTCTTTGTCATTCAGTTTTCCAGATTCCTCCCTAGCCAGTTTCCATGATATTTCAAGAAAGCTTTGTGGTTGGTTGGTTTTAATGTGTGCCTAGGAGTGTGAATAGGAACATTTCATCAAACAGATCGTGATTTGATGATTGAACAGAAACATTTCTACAGGTTTCCTTGACAGCCAAAACTGGGTTGCAACGGCCTTTCTCTCAACTGATTTTTGCAAATTGCTTGGGCTCACCTTTGGCTCTATGCATATTATCGTGATCTTTTGAAGGCACCTTTTAACAGAATAACTTTCTTGGCACTGCTTGTTAACTGCATCCTTATGACTAAGTCAGTTGCCATAATTAAACATGGATGGAAGAGGACTGAAAGTATATTTATACAATTCAAATCCCAAAAATTTGAGATAAATGTCCGTGTTCCAGGGATCAGTTTATCCTGAAACTAATGCAAGAACTGAAAATTTTAGACAGCTCTAGCATAGTATCATCTGTGGTGAGAAGTGTGCGATGGCTCACGAGGTTAGAACACTGGGCTGATTATTGGCAGCCTTGTGTTCGAGACCCCGTGCTGTGTTGGGGCAGGGTGAGCTCCTGTCACACACTCCAGCTCCTACCAAACAGTGATTCAAAAGCAGGCAATCGCAAGTAGATAAATGGATATCACGTCAGTGGGCAACTTTGGGGGGGACACACGAAATGAGCCCCCAACTGAGCATCCCCTGGGCAACGGTGATGTCAACGGCAAATCCTTTCACTACATAAGCACTTCAGTGCTTCCAACATGGAAATATTAGTATTAGTATCATCTGTGGCTGGCTTCAGAAAATGGAATAATGAAACTAAGTGAAGTACCTGTATACTGCATGAGTCAAAAAGAGGGCCGTGAAAATATTTACCCTTCGTATACTGGACATAAATTGTTTCAACTCCTACCCTCAAAACGACGCTATAGAGCACTGCACACCAGAACAACTAGACACAGGAACAGTTTTTTCCCGAACGCCATCACTCTGCTAAACAAATAATTCCCTCAACACTGTCAATCTATTCACTAAGGCTTCATTACTATTACTATTAGTCTTCTCATCGTTCCTATCACCCATCTCCTCCCATTTATGACTGTATGACTGTAACTTGTTGCTTGTATCCTTATGATTTATATAAATATTGATTGTTTCCTGATTGCTTATTTGTACCCTATGACAACCATTCTTGACAAATGTATCTTTTCTTTTATGTACGCTGAGAGCATATGCACCAAAGACAAATTCCTTGTGTGTCCAATCACACTTGGCCAATAAAGAATTCCATTCCATTCCATTCCATTCCATTCCATTCCATTCCATTCCATTCCATTCCATTCTATTCTATTCTATTCTATAAAATGACAGATAAAATCCTTACTTCTGCAGTATCATGAATGAAAAATATTCTGCGTGTAGGAAGTCATATATAGCAGTGGTATCCAACCTTGGCAAAGTTTTGACTTGTGAACAACTCATAGAATTTACCAGCCAGCATGGTTGACTAGGGAATTCTGGGAGTTGAAGTCCACAAATACTAACTTTGCCAAGGTTGGAAACCCGTGCTATATAGCAACCAAATTTATCTGATTAAGTAATTTTTCTATAATGGATAATTATCAACAAACGATTACCGATTTAAGTACTGCATAACATAAATGTCCTCTTTGCTTATGGTTGCTGCCATATTTCAGTCAAATTGTTGAGCAACTCATCTTCCCCTCCCCCCTTTGTCTTTCTATCTTTCTTCAGGCAAACCCATTTCCTGCACCCGCTGTGTAGATTTAATGGGAGAAGTTGTGAAAGGTTCTCTGTGCAGTTTATCTCCATTTTTAAGGGAATTTTCCTTGTTCAAAATAAACAGAGCAGATAACTCCTAACTGGTCATTCTCTTGAACATATATATGGCCACTGGCTATCTACAGAAAACACTTTCCATAGAAAGGAGAAAAAAGACCAACATGCTAAACTGGGTGGATATTTAAGATTTACAATTTATAATTTCAGATCAGAAGTGTCCAACCTTGGTAACTTGAGGACTTGAGGAGTTTAATTCCACAAGAGTTGAAGAGTTCTTCAAGTTGCCAAGGTTGGACACCCCTGATCTAGAAAATATACTATGAAGGGTTGCCTGGTTGTGAACAGAAACCATGCAACATTCCTCTATCTTAGTCTTCTCCTAACGGGTGTCTTCTACATGTGTAGAAATTGCAGCTTCTAGGATTTTTGGCCGGCATGACTACAATAACAGAATAACAGTGTTGGAAGGGACCTTGTGGGTCTTCTAGCCCAACCCTTGCTCAGGCAGGACACCCTTTTCCATTCCAGAAAAATGGCTGTCCTGCCTCTTCTTTGAAAACCTCCAGTGATGGAGCACTACAGCTTCTGGAGACAACTGCGTTCCTGTCTAACAGACAACAAGTGGTCAAAATAGGAAGTGCCATATCAAATCCTGCTCCTGTCAACAGTGGTGCCCCTCAAGGCAGTGTTCTAGGACCAACACTCTTCATACTCTACATAAACAATCTTTGTGATCATATTATAAGCGACTGCGTTCTCTTTGCTGATGATGTTAAACTATTTAACACCACCAACAATGCTGCTACCCTTCAAAAAGACCTTGATCATGTAGCAGAATGGTAAACAACTGGCAACTTCAAATCTCAACCAACAAATGCTCTGTCTTACACATTGGCAAAAAGAATCAGAATAAAAAATACAAACTTGGAGGAAACGAACTTGTAGATGACCCCCACTCTGTCAAAGACCTTGGAGTACTCATATCCAACGACCTAAGTGCTAGAGCCCATTGTAACAACATTGCCAAAAAGGCACTAAGAGTTGTTAATCTAATCTTGCGTAGCTTCTTCTCTGGTAATATTACACTGCTAACCAGAGCATATAAAACATTTGTTAGACCAATTCTGGAATACAGTTCACCTGTCTGGAACCCGCACTGCATATCAGACATAAATACAATCAAAAGAGTCTAGAAATATTTCACAAGAAGAGTCCTTCACTCCTCCGCTCACAACAAAATACCTTATTCCACCAGACTTGAAATACTGGGATTAGACAATTTACAACTACGTTGCCTTCCATCTGATCTAAATGTAGTTCATAAAATCATATACCAAAATATCCTTCCTGTTAATGACTACTTCAGCTTCAACCGCAGCAATACACGAGCATGTAAATAGATTCAAACTAAATGTACACCATTCCAAACTTGACTGCAGAAAATACGACTTCAGTGATCAATGAGTGATCACTGCCTGGAATGAACAATCTGACTCTGTGGTTTCTTCCCCAAACCCCAAAAACTTTAACCTTAGACTGTCTATAGTTGACCTCTCCCCGTTTCTAAGAGGTCTGTAAGGGGCATGCATAAGCGCACCACTGTGCCTACCGTCCCTGTCCTACTGTCCTGTTGTCCTCTTTTATCATTACTTTTTACTTACGTTAATACAAACTACTACTATCCTATAAATGTTTGACAAACAAACAAACAAACAAACAAACAAACAAACAAACAAATAATAAATAAATAAATAAATAAATAAATAGTCGTTCCACTGATTAATTGTTTTAACCGTCAAGAAATTTCTCCATAGTTCTAGGTTGCTTCTCTCCTCGATTAGTTTCCATCCATTGCTTCTTGTCCTGCTTTGGAGTATCTTTCCCTGTACATCTGGAGGTTTCAAGGTTGTAGTTGGGTACTAAGCAAAAATCCCCCAATTTCACCTAAGTGCAGCAAGATAGCTTCTTTGTTTACTGCTTTCTCCCTCTAACATTTCTTTTGTGTCAGTCCAGCTCATAAGAAAAAAAAACCAATTTAAGTCTTCTTAAGGTGCAGCAATGGTGAAATAGGGCTTTTCTTTTTATTCCATCACTCTGAAAATATAGCCCATTTTCAGGTATAGGTATAACATTTTTCCTCCATTAAGGCGGGGTTGAAAAGAAGGTTGAATCCTCCAGGTGTTGAGAATTGTTACAGTACAATCCCATCAAATCTAGACATTGGTCAAGTGGACTGGAACTGATGAGAATTTAACAAAATAACAGAGTTGTAAGGGACCTTGACGGTCTTCTAAGCCAGGGGTAGGCAAAGTTGGCTCTTCTATGACTCATGGACTTCAACTCCCAGAATTCCTGAGCTAGCATGATTGGCTCAGAAAGTCTGGGAGTTGAAGTCCACGAGTCATAGAAGAGCCAACTTTGCCTATCCCCGTTCTAAGCCAACCAATATTTAGGCAGGAAACCCTATACCATTAAGACAAATGGTTATCCAATCTCTTCTTGAAAACCTCCAGTGTTGGAGCACCCACAACCTCTGAAGGCAAAACTGTTCCACTGATTAATTGTTCTCTTTTTAAAAAAATAATAATAATTTTTATTGAATTTTTGCAACATTTAAAATCACATATTCACTTTTACAGCTATCCGTTATCGGTATCGATCCTTATTTCTGTTTTCCTAATTCTAGGCTACTATTTTATACATTGTTGTAGTTTCTTTTTAATTATCCATATACATATTATACAATATTACACATTTCTACTATTTTATTTACAATATTATCAATCTAAATCTAAATTTAAATCTAAATAATCTAAATCTAAATAATCTAAATATAAATCTAAATATAAATATAAATATAAATATAAAATACAAACACACGCACACACGCACACACACACACACACACACACACACACACACACACACACACACACACTCACACACACTATACAGGCAGACTGCCCAGGTTCAAATCCCAGTAAGGGTATGGCTATCTGATGAGAGCTAATTAGCTCGAAATAGATCTATAATAGTCTCCCTTCATTTTCATTTATCAGCAAAAAATGTTACACACACACACACACACACAAATACATACACACACACACATATACTTTCTAATCCATATTTTATATAATCTTTATGCATTGATTTTACTTTTATGTTCAAGCAAATTATACCACTTATTCCAAATCTTCCAAAAATCAGTTTCTTCTCTGTCATGTAATTCCATTGTTAATTTGTCCATTTCTGCACATTCTAACACCTTTTTTATTATCATTGCACTTGAGAGGACAGTTTCTGATTTCCAGTTTTGGGCAGAAATGATCCTGGCTGCTGTTGTTATATGGAACATGATGTATTGGTTTTTTAAAAATATCTCCTCTTATAATTCCAAGTAAAAACAACTCTGGTTTCATCTCTATTTCTTGTTCTGTGATTTCCTCCAACCATCTTTTAATTTTTTTCCAATAATTGTTCGCCTTCGGGCACGTCCACCACGTGGTAGTACGTCCCTTGGTCATGGTTACATTGTTCTCACTGACAGGAATTTCTCCTTAGTTCTAGGTTAGTTCTCTCCTTGGTTAGTTTCCATCCATTCCTTCAATCATACGCAGGCTTCTCCATTCTGCTGATGGGTAGAATAGATTTCCTTCCTCCAGATGACAACGTGGGAGAATCCGATTTATAATCCCCACAACATGTAAAAACAAAGCCCCAAACATTCTTATGGGTTAAGAAGAATTAGCAAAGCAGGAAGAGGGCAAAATAGGGCAATGTTCTGCTTGCAGGGAGATATGACTCTTGAAGAGCCTTCAGAAATGACAAGGTCAGTTTCAATTGGCCAAGTCTGTTTTACTATCTCCTTCCACTCTAGGTATACAGTAATTTTTTTTAGCAAGGGGTTCTCTGCCCGGTTGCTGGTGGGCATGGCCTAGTCAGCCTCCTGCACCACGGCGGGGGGGGGGGTGTTTGCCCTCCCCGGGCTCTGGGGGCTTTCTTTGAGCCTCCGGGAGGGTGAAAATGGCCTCCCCAGGCTCTGCTCATTTCCAGCCTTCCCGAGCCTCCCCGTGCGCCCTGCACTAACCTGGCATCCAAAACGGGCCGCGTGGAGACTCCTGGGAGGGGTGAGGTGGGGTGGGCGGGGCCAGCCAGGAGTGGGATTTGGGTAAGGTGACCAGACGTCCCGCTTTTGGCGGGAGAGACACGCTTTTCAAGCGTGTGTCCTGCGTCCTGCATTCTTTCCAAAAAGTCACGCTTTTTTGGAAAGAATGCCAAAACAGCGGGACGTCTGGTCACCTTAGAAGGGGAAGCACAAAAGAGAGGTACTACCACCAAAATAAAAACCGGAAGCAAGTCGGGCTCTTTGAAAGCAGGGGACAGCATCAGGGAAGGTTTCCCTGACGGAGGTGCCAGCTGGGGGGAGGGGGAATGGGGGCTCCTCCTCCTCTCCTTCCCCCGCCCCATCCCTAGCCCCGCCCTCGGAGGCGCCTCTGCTGTTGGAATGCAGGTGGAGGGGTGAGGGACGAGGAGCCGTCGCCGCTGCCATCGTCTCAGAAAAAGGGGGTTGAGGCGCCGCTGCGGATTCGAGCGGCCCCTCCGGCAGCGCAAACAGCCCTTCCTCGTCCCCCTCCCCTTCCTTCCCCCAGTCGCCTCGCTGCCGCCGTTGCCCTGGGGCCGGGCGGGCGACCGGGAGACCGCGGGGCTTGGATGCCTGGAGCTCGCGACAGAGACCTAGCCCCCGAGCGCCGCCTCGCAGGTAAGCTGCCGGCTGCCTCCTTTTCCCGCCTCCCGCCTCCTGTTCGTCGCTTGCCAGCCCAAGCCACTGCCGGCTCCCGAAGGGGAGGCGGGAGGCGAGGAAAAGCCTCCCACCTCCCCCCCCACCTGGATGCCGACATTTGCGTTGTTTTGCCCTCTGCGCATGCGCAGCATTCTGCGCATGCGCAGAGGGCAAAACTCAAATGGCGGCGCCCAGGCGGGCCCGCCCCCCGTCCCGCTTAAAAAAAATCTGGTCACTTTAGATTTGGGGGTTCTCCAAACTGCAGAGAATCTTAGCTAGAGGTTCTCCTGAACCCCTGCGAACCCCCAGCAGCCCACCCCCTGCAAACAATGCATCTGATTCTTAAGACTCATTAACTTTTGATCTAACGTCTGTCCTTACAAATAACCCTCCTTCAATGAAGGATGCCTCTGTTCTTCCCTCACTTGGCTCCCAACACTGCCTGCTACTAATCCCTTGACCTACCCTAATTCTCGACGTTCTTTCTGCCATCTTTCCTTGTAGGATAACAAAAATCTCGACTGTAATCTATTAATTGAATAATTGAATAAACTTGTTTCCCTAGCAGTCAGAGCACATTGTTTGCACACACGGTGTCATCCCAAGCCCTCCGGCTACCAAGAGATTGCCAGATATGTTTATTAAACCCCCTGTGCTTGGAAAGAACACAGAAATCTGTCATCCGGGGTAATAGGAAAGTGCCTATCTCCGCTGGAGACCGAGAAGTTATGAATAAAAGAAGAGTTTGCATTACAGTTTGGAGGTGCAAAGAGAAAAGCCTTCCCTATGGTGTAAAATGTGTTGTAACCCTCTGGACGGAAGAGGGTGAAATAATATCGACTCCGTGCTGGCAGTGCAATATAATTATTGAGTTTACTTTTGCTCGGTCAGCGTCTGAAGGAAAACATCCTGGTGAATGAGGTTGGGAGGAGAAACCGGGATGGTGCAGTGGTTAAATGCAGCACTGCAGGCTACTGCTAGTTCAGCAGTTCAGCTGTTCAAATCTCACCGGCTCAAGGTTGACTCAGCCTTCCGTCCTTCTGAGGTGGGTAAAATGAGGACCCAGATTGTTGGGGGCAATATGCTGAACTCTGTAAACCGCTTAGAGAGGGCTGTAAAGCACTATGAAGCGGTATAGAAGTCTAAGTGCTATTGCTATTGCTAAACAAGCAAACTGCAAGGTGCAAATTGTTAGGCATTCAACACTCAAGAAGCTAAAAATGAGCCTAGAACATCTGACAGTTCTAACTATGGTTCAGAACTAACAAGGAGCCTGGGTGGTCCCATGCAGCATGCAGACAGTGGTATGTGGTGATTTATTTATTTGTATCCTGCCTTTAGGGGTGCATGGGGTGCTCAGGGAGGGGTAGCACCTCTGGTGTAGGGGCATGTTGTGTCCTTTTACGGCAGCTCATTCTAGGGCAGCTGTTAGGGCAGCTCGTTCACCTTTGGTCCCCACCTGACACTCAGCTCTCACCTGTGGCTCCTAGCAGCTGTAGCATGCGCAGCGGCCACACCCTGGGCAACAGCTTCGAAAGGCTGGCCAAACCAGGTTGAGAGTAGCCATTGGGTCATTAACCTTCAGTGAGATAGTGACTTGTCTATCCTGAGCATGTGAAGTCAGATTCCGGCGGACTGAGCAGATGAAATCTACTAGAATAGGACAACGGTCATGAAGGCGGTCTCTGCAAGCGATGTGGTACGCTAAGAGCACGGCAAGACACGAAAGATGCCCAGGTCAACCACTGCGCCCAGCCCATCTCCAACTGTCTCGACTCTTGTCCTGCTATTTGGAGCAAGATGGAATCTGGGAAGAAAGAGTGAGGCTGACTATGCGCACCTCTCTCTCACTTTAATCCAATTCACGTGCAAGTCTTGACACACACACACACCGATTCTCATAGATGTCAAGGTCCTCTTCGAACACGATGGATGAACATCATCATCCTGCCTTTATTATTTTCACAAACAATCCAAGGCGGCAAACATCTCCAACACATCTTCCTCCTCCTATTTTCTCCACAACAACAACAACCCTGTGAGGTGGGTTGGGTTGAGAGAGAGAGGGACTGGCCCAAAGTCACCCAGTTGGCTTTCATGGCTAAGACGGGACTTGAACTCATGGTCTCCTGCTTTCTATTTTAACCACTAGTCCAAACTGGCTCTCCAGTTTGATTCTTGATGTTGGAGGAAAATTGCAGCATTAATAATATTTTATTCCCTTTAAATATTAGAAAAAAAATAGCCTGGTTAGATTCCTCACCTGTCCTTCAAAGTTATTGTTTGAATTATAAAGGGGAAACAGAACATTCCCAACTCAGCCAATGGGGATTATCTTCATGGCTGCTTGATCGGTGTGCTGATTTTCAAACCAGACATCATGTGATAATTTGATTGTAGTAAAAGGCATTAAGGAAAGCCATAAAGCCACTTAATACTTTTCCTCTCAACCGTCAGCAACCTTTAACCGGATGACTGAGAATCTCCATAGACTTTTACTCTTAGTACCTGCCACTTATTCCCCTACCCTGTCAACATTTTTGGAATTGAAACACCTTTTGGACAAGGTGTAAAGGTGATGCCAAAACCTATGTAAAAAGGAATTGCGGCTGGTTTTCTTAGTAACTGTGATGGTTTAAGGGCGAAAACATCCCTTAGTGCAGGGGTGTCAAACTCAAGGCCCGCAGGCCACATCCGGCCAGTGGTGGGTTCCTACCAGTGCGGTCCATTCTGTCATTCCGGTAGCAGCCAGCAGATGGCGCTATTTGCATGCGACCACTCCGGTGCCGTCTTCGGCGGTCCGTCTCGCGCATCACCATCTTTTTTTAAGAATGCTTGGGGTTTTTTGCTTCTGCGCATGTGCAGAAGCAAAATCTCGCCGAAATCTTGCGAGGGGATGCGTGCGCGTGAGATTTTGGCGAGATTGATTGATTGATTGATTGATTGATTGATTGATTGATTGATTGATTGATTTCGTCGAGAAGCAAAATTGCTCGAGGGGACACACGCGCGTAGCGAGCGCGCGCATAAAACATGGAGATGCGTACACAGCGCACCGGTATCGGTAAGTGAGCAATCCGCCCCTGCATCCGGCCCATGGGGTTCTTAGATCTGGCCCATGGGGCCGCCCTGGAAACAACAAAGGACCGGCCCATGGTGCCTCTGCAGGAGGCTGTCCCAGCTGAAAACAGAACCTGGGGTGTGTGCCTGGGCCACCACAGGTGCCCCAGACACAACTGACATTCAGCTGGCCACGCCCACCCTGGCCACGCCCATCCCGGCCCCCTGAGGTCAAACACAGCCCTGGTGCGGCCCTCAATGAAATTGAATTTGACACCCCTGCTTTAGTGTGTCTGCCATTTCAGATAAACTGCAGTCTGCAGAAGAGAATCTTTTGTGGATCAAATGAACTTTACGTTAGCAATATCTCATTCGTCCTGTTTGCATTTCCTTAACCGCAAATGAAGGAAGAAAAGGGAGACCTTTGCCATTGCAACCCACAGATTCTAGACCCATGTCTGACATGACACTGGAAGATTTTAAGAAGAGACCAGACAACCATTTGTCTGAAATGGTATAGGGTTTCCTGCCTGAGCAGGGGGTTGGACTAGAAGGCCTCCAAGGTCCCTTCCAAATCTGTCATTTTCTGAATCTTCTAAAGGAGACTTTGAAGAAAGACTACAGTACCAGTTAGCACATAAAACATGGGTGGAGTTTTGAGTGTACCAACACAGCTGCCATCTTGACATTTTGACCACACCCTGCAGACATGTCTGTCTGTTAACAAAATACCAGCATAAACAGCCTACAGAGTTATTATTAGAGAGTGATATGCTAATTAACATTGGGTCCGTGTAGCACAGATAGTCAGGACAATTAAAAACCCCATGATTACATGCACACATTATGCTAAGCTTAGTTTTAAAACTTGGCTTGCTGTTAGCACGCCATGGGAACCTAATCCTTTCAATTAAGTTGTAGCTCCATCTCTTTTGTAGCACAGGTAGTGCTCAGCGTACGACCGGAGTTGGGACCAGAATTTAACCGTTGTTAAGTGAGTCACATCCACTTTTATTTTTGTTAAGCAAATCGCTGAAGTTGTGAAGTGAATCATGCATTCCTTAAAGAAATCAAGCTTTCCCCATTGACTTGGCTTGCTGGGAAGGTTGCAAGTGGCTATGACATGAACACGGGACAATGCAATCATTGTAAATATCTGCCAATTGCCACACACCAGAATTTTGATCACATGTCCATGACAATGCTGTGACAGTGGAATACAGGTAATCCTTGACATACAAGGATAGATGGGGAACTCATCAAATTTGCAGACGACACCAAACTGGCAGGAATAGCCAACACTCCAGAAGATAGGCTCAAGATATAGAAGGATCTTGACAGACTTGAACATTGGGCGCTATCAAACAAAATGAAATTCAATGGTGAAAAAAGTAAGGTTCTACATTTAGGCAAGAAAAACAAAATGCACAGGTACAGTATATGTGGTACCTTGCTCAACAGTAGTAACTGTGAGAGGGATCTTGGAGTCCTAGTGGACAACCATTTAAATATGAGCCAGCAGTGTGCAGCAGCTGCCAAAAAAGCCAACACAGTTCTAGGCTGCATTAACAGAGGGACAGAATCAAGATCATGTGGAGTGTTAATACCACTTTATAATGCCACACTTGGAATACTGCATTCAGTTTTGGTAGCCACGATGTAAAAAGGATGTTGAAAGAGTGCAGAGAAGAGCAACAAAGATGATTAGGGGACTGGAGGCTAAAACATATGAAGAACGGTTGTAGAAACTGGGTATGTCTAGTTGAATGAAAAGAAGGACTAGGGGAGACATGATAGCAGTGTTCCAATATCTCAGGGGTTGTCACAAAGAAGAGGGAGTCTGTCGGAGTGAGAATTAATCTCACAGAGGCGATGTTTGATCTTTCTCCTGGAATTCAGACATTAGAAATAAAGCCGAAGTTTAAAAGTCTAATTAAAATATTTATTTTGGTACAAAAACAATAAAATCTCATTGTTTACATCTCTGCTATAAAATGCGACTCTCCCAGTCAAGAGTCAAGTAAGAAGGAAGGAATGGAGATTCAGGAATGCACACATGCATACAAGAACATATCAATCACGTGCTCAGGAATGTACCATTATATTAGATAGGGATGCAGCTCCCTGCATATACATACAACTGACAATAAATCACACCGTGACAGAGTCAAACTATTCTCCAAAGCACCTGAGGGTAGAACAAGAAGCAATAGGTGGAAACTAATCAAGAGAGAAGCAACTTAGAAGTAAGGAGAAATTTTCTGACAGTTAGAACAATTAATCAGTGGAACAGCTTGCCTCCAGAAGTTGTGAATGCTCCAACACTGGAAGTTTTGAAGAAAATATTGGATAACCATTTGTCTGAAGTGGTGTAGGGTTTCCTGCCTAAGCAGGGGGTTGGACTAGAAGACCTCCAAGGTCCCTTCCAACTCTGTTATTCTATTCTATTCTATTCTATTCTATTCTATTCTATTCTATTCTATTCTGTTCTGTTCTGTTCTGTTCTGTTCTGTTCTGTTCTGTTCTGTTCTGTTCTGTTCTGTTTTATTGTACAACAGTTCATTTAGTGACTATTCAAAGTTAGAACGGCTCTGAAAAAAGCGACTTATGACCGTTTTTCACACTTTCACGTAATCCCCTTTCACGACCTTCTGACAAGCAAAGTCAATGGGGAAGCCAGAGTCCCTTAACAACCGTGTTAGTAACTTAACAACTGCTGTCACTCATTTAACAACTGTGGCAAGAAAGGTCGCAAAATGGGGCAAAACTCACTTAACAAATGTCTCAATTAGCCACAGAAACTTTGGGCTGGTCGCAAGTAAGTCGAGGACTTTCTGTACATGTTGTAAGTCCAGTGGTGGGAGCCTCTCAAATACTGGAATACTGCTATCATATCCCTGCAGTCCTTATTTTGTCTAGACTAGCCATACCCAATTTCTGCAACCGTTCTTCATATGTTTTAGTCTCCTTTAATCATCCTAGTTGCTCTTCTCTGAACTTGTTCCAAAGTCTCAACATCTTTTTTGTAATGTGGTGACCAAAACTGGATGCAGTATTTCAGGTCTTACCAGGGGTGAAATCCTCCCAGTTCGCTCTTACCTGTCGGTTGTCGCAGAGCTGATGGAGCCGGTGGCGGTTGCGGAGCGGGGCTGCCCCCGCCTGCTTCCCCCGCCCACCTGGACGCCACCATTTGCGTTATTTTGCCCTCTGCACATGCAGAACGCTTTGCGCATGCGCAGAGGGCAAAAGAACGCAAATGGCGGCATCCAGGCAGGCGGGGGGAATGGGCGGGGGCAGCCCTGCGCCGCGACCGCCACCAGCTCCATCGGCTCTGCGATGACCGACAAGTAAGAGCAAACCAGGAGGATTTCACCCCTGGGTCTTACTAAGGTTTTATAAAAGCAGTAGTAATACTCTGTCTCTTGAGCTCTGCCAGAACTGACAGGCCATGTCTCTTCTGCAGCCTTTTGCACAATATTCAGTTGTTCTAATATTGTATATATGAATTAACAAATAAAAGAACGCATTCACTGCAATTATGGTCCCCTTCTGCTTGATTTACCTGTCAGTTTGTATTCACAGCTATGTAAAGGATCTGCCTGGCCAGGCTTCTGTCAAACACGTTGCTTCCTCCTTGGTAACATCAACAAAATGGGGCAGGCTGAGCAGGTAAGGCTGCTTTCAAAATTTCTCTTTTTTCCTTTAAAGTGGTGGCAGGGATGGTGATGTGCGCAGAGGTGGGTGGGCTAGCAGGAAAAAGAGTCAAAGCTCAAAAAAAGGAATTATCATAACTTTCATGGTCTCGGGGGGTGGGGGGCATGAGGGCTCAGTGGTTAAAGACGTTGAGCTTGTCAGCTGGAAAGCTGACAGACCGGTTCGAGACCCGAGCGCCGTGCAACGGGATGAGCTCCTGCTCTTGCTCCAGCTCCTGCCCGCCTAGCAGTTTGAAAGCAGGAGAAAGGATGGGTTCAGCTGAAGTCATTTTGCAGGTTGACAAACGGCTCCTCTTTACAAAGTGAGGACCACCTGGAAAACAAGAGGGTGGGTGCAGGGTGAAAGCTCGGTGGGTTGGCTAGCCTCCGCACTCTCCCTCGAATCTTCCTTAGGTTTTTGAGGATTTTCCTCATGGAATTTGTTAACTAGTGTCACGATGTGAATATTGTCAGTTGTGAGTCTATGCAGGGTGATGCACCCCTATCCTAAATATTATGGTACTTCCCAATACAAGCAGAACACGTGATATGATGTTCTGCGCATGTCTACATTCCTATCCACCATTAATCACTTCTGTTGTGCCTTCCGAACAGGAAGGTCGTGTTACGTAGCAAAGATGTAGTTTATTCAGGATTCATGGTTTTATATTGTTTTGTACCGAAATAAATATTTTCTATTAGACATTTTAATCTCGGTTTTATTTCTAAGTATTTGAATTCCAAGTAAAAGATCCAAAGTCGCCTCTGCGAGGGAATTCTTCCATTAACAACTAGTCTGTCTGCCTTCATGTCCCTACTCTTTACCCAAGTGGCTTCTGACAAGGGGTATCCCTTCCACTGGACTAGGTACTGCAGTCTTCTTTTGAATAGCTTAGAGCCCTGATGGCAAGCCTATGGCATGCCTGCCAGAGGTGGCACGCAGAGCCCTCTCTGTGGGCATGCATGCTGTCGCCAGCTGCTCTTCATGTTTCCAGCGCTCCGGTGCAAGCATGCATGCGCGTTCTGGTTTGGGCAGAGTCCAAAGGTACCACCTTTGGTGGAAAGGTAGTAGCATCCCATGTGTCTTTGGCTTGTAACCATGCTGGCCACATGACCACGGAAAATGTTTTCAGTCAACGCTGGCTCCCTCGACCAATAATGGAGATGAGCACCATGCCCTAGAGTCGGACACAACTGGACAGGGAAACCTTTATTTTTACACTGTCTCTGGTAAAGTGTAACAAGAATAGAGTCCCCGCTTGAGCATCTGTGATTCCTTGTAACGAGAATGTTGGGATGAGAATAAAATCTCATAGAGGCGATGTTGGATCTTTACTTGGAATTCAGACAGTTAGAAATAAAACCGAGATTAAATGTCTAATGGAAAATATTTATTTCAGTACAAAAACAATAAATCCTGAATAATTACATCTTTGCTAAGAAAACACGACCGTTCAGGTCAAGAGCTAAGTCAGAAGAAGATTAATGGTGGATTAGGAATGTGGACATGGGTAGAAAGCATATCACGTGTTCTGCTTATATTGGAAAGTACCATCATATTTAGGATAGGGGTGCATCACCCTGCATAGACATACAACTGACAATATTCACTACGTGACAGAGAAGTAGAAAAATGATGTTGTAATGTTGGATAATAACAACACAATATTACGGTATCGTAATCAACAATGATAAGGCCCTTGTACAGGAATTTTCCAGTTGTCCAGGAAATTAAGAGGACACTGCGTATGTTTCTGTGCGTACAGTTCTGTGATAGCTCTCCTTTGAGAAATTAAACACTTGTTCCCAAGACCTTCAATTATAGTGCCTGGTGTTTGTTGTCCGAGGTGTTCTAACTAATATTCCAAGGTATTCTTTCACTTAATGAATGGTTCATGAGGTCCATGCTGATACAGAGACAAGAGGAAAATGGAAAATGTGAAAAATGCGGTCTTTTGTTTCAATCAAACAATGAATTTTCCACAACAAAAACAACAACAAAAATCCCTTTACATATCTCTCGTAAACCCAATGCAAAGCAAAGGCCACCTTTGTGTAACCTAACCCCCAAAACACTAGCGATTCGTCGGCAAATTCTTGCAAGGATTTAAACGGCCATCAACCGTTGTTGCATTTCTCACCTTCCTTCTTCAAAGTGGGCTTTAATTAAACGACATGACCATAAATGCCCTTCTGGGTAGGAATTTCCAAATCTATTTAAATATAAGTTGAGGAATAATTTAATAATTGTCTTTAGTGGAGAAGGAACGGCAAGGAAAGGGCCACGGAGGGCGAAATGTTCCCTATGTGCAAATACAATTCGAAAAGGAAACCAACCTGTTTGGATCCTCTTACAAGTTTAAGCTGAGCACAATAATGCCAAGTAACCTAATCCTTGTTAATAAAAATATATCAAAGCAAACAAGACAGAGCGAACCACGGCCAGAGGGTAAATAAAAGGCAGACACGAATTTTCTGAAGTCTTGAACGGAGGGCAGTTCTGCACTGCTGCCTAAACTGCTTGTCTCCTGTACTCTCTTGGTTGCTCTTTAAAATCAACTTCAAAAATCCCAGTGTGGATTGGAATGGTCTGGCGATGGCATTGGGCTGCGCTCCATCCGGATTAGAGCTATCGCTTGAGCTGATTGGTTGTTATTCTGCTTCCTGGCTTTCCCGTCCATTCAGGGAAGGCCAGGCTCATTGGCTCCCTCCTTGCTTTCCCACCTCCTCTCTATAGTGCCACAAAGCTTTTTCTAGTTCCCCTCACTTTTTTTTTCTTTTTAGGGACAATTCCCTTTTTACTAATCCCGATGCCTTTCAGAACAGAATAACAGAGTTGGAGGTCTTCTAGCCCAACCCCCTGCACAAGCAGGAGACTCTATATACACCATGGGTGTCCAAACTCTTCTTAAAAACCTCCAGTGATGGAGCACCCACAACTTCTGAAGGCAAGCTGTTCCACTGGCTAATTATGCTCACTGTCAGGAAATTTCTCCTTAGTTCTAGGTTGCTTCTCTCCTTGATTTGATTCCATCCGTTGCTTCTTGTCCTGCCTTCTGGTGCTTTGTAAAATAGGTTGACCCCTTCTTCTTTGTGGCAGCCCCTCAAATATTGGAAGACTGCTATCACGTCACCCCTAGTCCTTCTTTTCACTAGACTAGTCATTCCCAATTCCTTCATTCTTTTCTTTTGCTTTCCCAGATATTTGCACCTACAGATCCATTTTCCCTTTTGAATGCAATCCCCCACTTTAAATTTTTTTTTATTAATTTTCTATTAATTACATTCCTTAGTACTTAGTACTTTCTTGAGACTTCACCAAGCTGTTTATTCCATTGATGAAAGGTGTACAACCATATAGCCAGTAATGTGGATTTTGATCTTTCAGAACTCAGTAAGATTTCCTTAGTAAGCTATCTACTTAAAGCCCTTTTAACCCCGCCATGTCCTGAGATGTGACTCAGAGCCCATCTGATTTCTGGATCTCCCCAAAAAGAGCTTTTTAAAGAACGGCCTCACTGCGGAATAATTTTCTTAACCTTAACCTCCCTTCCTCGAGTGTGCCTTGAAGCTTTATCTCTTTTGATTCCACAGTGTGTGTGTGTGTGTGTGTGTGTGTGTGTGTGTGTGTGTGTGTGTTTTATAATATGAGCAGCTCCCGTTAGCTTTTGCTACTGTGATTCCAATGTATTTAAACTGGTGTTTTTTGTTTTAAAATTGTCGCAAGCTATCTGGGGAAAGATTGTCGCCCTAGAGACTTGGGTACACAATTAAACAAAGCGAAACAATCCATGAAGTCACGGAAGAATTTCAGTCCTACGGACAAAGTTTAGCTTGATGTTAAGTAGTGCTGATAGACCCAGAAAGGGTGATGAAACTGAGATTCGTTTATTTCCTGCAAAGCAAAGTTGGCTGATTTAATCTCTTGCTTTGTGCCTAATTGTGTCTTCCCTATTATTTCCTCTGGCACAATTTGCACACAAAGCAGCTAATCCGTATCTGCTTCGCTGTACCTCAAACTGTACTTAATTATTTTGGACAGGAAAGAGCTCCTCCGTTCTTAATTGACGAAGCACCCTTGGAGTCTGGCCCTCAGCAGTGTCCTGGCAAGTTAACGAGAATCCAGAAGAAAATACCTCATCTGTTTGGAAGTTTAAGGCCAAGCTGCTGTCTGCAAGCCGAAGAGTGAGAATTTTACACTCAAAATATTTCCTTTCACTTTCAATCAGCGACTATCAGACTGGTCACCTCTGATTTGTCAATTAGTACTTTTTTTTTGCAAAAGACAATTAGGTGCACCAACGCTAACACCCTGCCATGTCCCAGTCTTCAGTCCTTTCCAAATATTTTTGTGAGAGGCAAAATCTCTAACTCAGTGGTGGCCAACCTTAAGCATACCATGCGCCAATTTTTTCACAGACGAGTTCAGATGCGCCATACAACTCAAGCACGTTTTTTACCTTCTTACTTTCACGTTTGGGGTTGTAAAATAGGGATAGGGGTAGGATCTGCTTTGCTTAAGGGAGGAAAAGGAATAACTCAATCACGCAATTCAATTAATTAATTTACGCCATTTCAAAATTTGACAAACGTAATATATATTTAATCTTGAATCTGTCTTTCAATCACTCTCAATACAAAAACCACGCTAGTACACTCAATAAAACACTGCTTCAAACTCCACGCCATGATGGCTCACTCAGAACTTACAGATTAGCAGAGTTGGAAGGGACCTTGTAGGTCATCTAGTCCAACCCCCTGCCCAAGCAGGAGACCCTACACCATTTCTGACAGATGGCCTGTCCAGTCTCTTCTTGAAAGCCTCCAGGGAACTGACTGACCATATCGAACGCTCGCCGCTCATTCGCACGTGACTTCAAACACGTGATGTGTTGCTTGTGCACAGTGTTTGTGATCATTTGAGCAGGAACGTGCAATGGCAACACCGATAAAAATATTTGCACGTTTGTAAACCGCCTAAAGTAACATCTCACAAGTTCCATTCTAGGTTTCAGACACCGAGAAGTTGAACATTACCGAAGGCTGTATGAATTGAACTGAGATCACTTTGGTGTTGAAAATATTAAGATGGATTCAGTTATGACATCTATTAAAAAAAATAAGTAGGCGCAAGGATGCAATGCGCCACTTGTAATCGTCCAATGTGCCACGTTTGGCACATGCGCCACGGTTTGGCCACCCCTGCCTAGCTTAATGATCCTGCACTGGGGGAAAAAATGTTATCTTGAGAGTTAACCTTAAAATCTGATGTTGTGTTGCTTTTATCCTTCTCCTCTTTGCTATTATCTTTTCCTTTTGATAGCCTATGATTTATCACTTTGTTGTTCGTAACTTATGATTTGTGATTGTATCTTATGATTTATCGCTTTTTGTTTGTCTATGCCAGAGGTCTTCAAACCTGGCAACTTTAAGACTTGTGGACTTCAACTCCCAGAAGTCTCCAGTCAGCATCGCTGGAGTTGCCAAGTTTGGGGACCCCTGGTCTATGCGGCGAGTCCTCGACTTACAACAGTTCATTCAGTGACCGTTCAAAGTTACAACGGCACTTGAAAAAAGTAGCATCCCCACAGTGGTGTGATTTACATTCAGATTCATGGCAACTGACTCACAAATGTCCTGAGGTCATGTGATTCTCTTTTGCGACCTTCTGACAAGCAAAGTCAATGGGGAAGCCAGATTCACTTAACAACCGTATTACTAATGTTAGATAGGGTGGATGGAAGAGGCAAACAGAAGTGGCTTCAAAACTACAGCTCTTTATTTGGCAACCCAGCAAAGGCTCTGTCTGACAGCCAGCCCTTTTATAGGGAGCTGCCAGACAGTCTAGCCAATCAGCAGTCAGTATTTTCCCTCCAGAATGGAGGACCTGACTGAAGCCTATGTGCTTCAGTCCGAGAATGTAACAACTAATTTAACATCTGCAGTGATTCACTTAACAAATGTGGCAAAAACAAATTGTAAAATGGGACAAAACAAATTTCTCACTTAACAGCCTACATTTTGGGCTCAATTGTGGTCGTAAATTGAGGATTACCTCAATTGTATGTTTGTACACTGAGAGATTATGTTTGTATGTACATTGTATGTTTGTGTGCTTGTATGTACACTGTATGTTTGTATGTACACTGAGAGTTTATGCACTGGAGACAATTTCCTTGTGTGTCCAATTATACTTGGTCAATAAAAAAATATAGCACTTAGCAATAGCAATAGCACTTAGACTTATATACCGCTTCATAGTGCTTTACAGCCCTCTCTAAGCGGTTTACAGAGTTCAGCATATTGCCCCCAACAATCTGGGTCCTCATTTTACCCACCTCGGAAGGATGGAAGGCTGAATCAACCTTGAGCCTGGTGAGATTTGAACAGCTGAACTGCTGAACTAGCAGTAGCCTGCAGCTGCATTTAACCACTGCGCCACCTTGGCTCAGTATTTGTATTATACATATACATATACATATACATATATGCATATATGCATATATGCATATATGCATATATGCATATATACATATATACATACCGTATTTTTCGGAGTATAAGACGCACCTTTTTCCTCCCTAAAAGTGGCTGAAAATTCAGGTGCGTCTTATACTTTGAATGTAGCTTTTTTTCCAGCCCTAACTAGGTGCTAACAGATCTTCCCAGCTCTTACCTTGCAGGCTCTTTCATTGTTACTCTCTCCAAAGAATGTTTTTCCAGCCCTAAGTCTTTGCAGGGTTTTTTTTCATTGCTCTACTTGCTCCAAAGAAGTTGTTTTCTAGCCCTAACCAGGTGCTAACGATCTTCCCAGCTCTTACTGGCTTGCATGCTCTTTCATTGTTACTCTCTGAGAAGAAGGTTTTTTAAAGTTCTAACCAGGGGATAAAATAATGTGCTGAAGCTGACCAGACTAAGGACGCTAGCCAGATGAATACCTGGTAGGCAGATTTTTCCCCCCTATTTTCCTCCCCAAAAACTAAGGTGCGTCTTATACTCCGAAAAATACGGTATATACATATATACATATATACATATATACATACACACACACACACATATACCTACATACACACATATTATTTGTAGGCATCTTTAGATGACTTCAACAGACACTGGTGATCAGCATCTGCTTGCATTCTATATACAGGTAGTCCTCGATGTACGACAAGAATTGAGCACAACATTTCCATTGCTAAGCAAGACAGTTGTTAACTGAGTTTTGCCCCATTTTAATGACCTTTCTTGCCATGTTTGTTCGGTGAATTACTGCAGTTGGTTTAGTTAGCAACCTGGTTGTTAAGTGAATCAGCTTCCCCCTTGACTTTGCTTGCCAGAAGATCTCAAAAGGTGATCATAGGATTCTGGGTCACTGCAACCGTCATAAATATGAATCAGTTGCCAAGTGTGTGGATTTTGTTCATGTGACTTGGGAGGTGGTGCAACAGCCATAAGTGTGAAAAAATGGTCACAAATCACTTTTTTAAGTGTTGTTGTAACTTTGAATGGGTATGAAACAAATAGTAGTGAGTTGAGGCCTACCTGTCAGTGGTGAAATCCATTTTTTTTACTACTGTGGGCATGGCTTGGTGGGCGTGGTGTGGGTTGGGGGCATGGCTTTGTGGGCATGGCAGAGGAAGGATACTGCAAAATCTCCATTCCCTCCCCACTCCTGGGGCCAGCCAGAGGTGGTATTAGCCGGTATTTTATCCTCTGAACGTGCTTGAAAACTTTCTGTGCCCTTTCAAGTGCATCGATTAGGATCTTACCCAATGGTGAAATACAATTTTTTTTTACTACCAGTTCTGTGAGCGTGGCTTGGTGGGCGTGGCTTGGTGGGTGTGGCAGGGGAAGGATACTGCAAAATCTCCATTCCCTCCCCACTCCAGGGGAAGGATACTGCAAAATCCCCATTCCCTCCCCACTCCTGGGGGAAGGATACTGCAAAATCTCCATTCCCTCCCCACTTCTGGGGGAAGGATATTGCAAAATCTCCATTTCCACCCCATCCAGGGGAAGGATACTGCAAAATCTCCATTCCCTCTCCACTCCTGGGGGAAGGATACTGCAAAATCTCCATTCCCTCCCCACTTCTGGGGGAAGGATATTGCAAAATCTCCATTTCCACCCCATCCAGGGGAAGGATACTGCAAAATCTCCATTCCCTCCCCACTCCTGGGGGAAGGATACTGCAAAATCTCCATTCCCTCTCCACTCCTGGGGGAAGGATACTGCAAAATCTCCATTCCCTCCCCACTCCTGGGGAAAGGATACTGCAAAATCCCCATTCCCTCCCCACTCCTGGGGGAAGGATACTGCAAAATCTCCATTCCCACCCCACTCGGGGGCCAGCCAGAGGTGGTATTTGCCGGTTCTCCAAACTACTCAAAATTTCCGCTACCGGTTCTCCAGAACCTGTCAGAACCTGCTGGATTTCACCCCTGCACGGTACCTGTATTACATGTCCTTATTTAGCATCGTGAAGGGTCTGTTGAAAATGGGTAACTAGCTAAGGAGTGAAAACAAGCGCACAATTAAAGCACTCAATCTTTATGGGATCTGCTGGTGCTCTCTATTATTTAATCAGCTGCAATTAGTGCGAGTGGAATGTTTCTTCTTCAACCGTCTCCCAAACACATTTGGAATTCTGACCACAACACAGGAATGGCACTTATATACGTGTCCTTATTTGCTCCTGAGATCAAACTGTGGAGGCCTTTTTAAAGATAACGTCGTGACTCAGATTTTCAAGTTTAACAAGATTGCAGAGAAATCCTGCCTGGGACTTGTTCAGCCTCTAACAGGAAGGAAAACATTAAGACACAAAAGTGGAATTTGAAAGGAGAAAAATAACTGGCCCGATATAAAAATGCCACCGCGCCATTGCTGTGACTCAGCATGAGGGAGAACTGGTTCCCCACCACAACGGGCAAATCTTTCAGAGGTAGAACACCTCTGTGCAATGAAATGATGATTTCTTGGAAGGTTCCGGATCGTTGACTGCTTAGAGAACAGAAGCACAACAGAATCAAGACTGCCCACATTCCTGGTACCATCATCATGTAGAGAAGGCTGCAATCACCGTGGGTGTAGTATCTGTAGAGAATCTCTCAAGGCAATTTGGGTCAATTCACCAGGAGACTGTGAGTTCGAGTTCTAGTCCCACCTTAGGCATGAAAGACAGCTGGGTGACTTTGGGCCAATCATCAGTAATGGGTGGAAACTAAACAAGGAGAGAAGTAACTTAGAACAAAGGAGAAATTTCCTGACAGTTAGGACAATTAATCAGTGGAACAGCTTGCCTCCAGAAGTTGTGAATGCTCCAACACTGGAAGTTTTTAAGAAGATGTTGGATAACCATTTGTCTGAAGTAGTGTAGGGTTTCCTGCCTATGCAGGGGGTTGGACTAGAAGACCTCAAAGGTCCCTTCCAACTCTGTTGTTATTATTATCAGGAGAATGTGAGTTTTAGTCCCACTTTAAGCATTTATTTATTTATTTATTTATTTATTTATTTATTTATTTATTTATTTATTTATTTATTTATTTATTTATTTATTTATTTATTTATTTATTTATTTATTTATTTAGCGCTCTTATATGCCGCCCTACTCCCTGGGGACTCAGGGCGGCGTACAACATTTAAAGAACAGCTAAGCAATATAATTTAATAACAATTTAAAAGACATTTAAAAGAAACATACAAAAACATACTGTACATACGTGGGGGAGACCCAGATGAAAATCGTCTCACAACCCCGCCTGCAGGAAGAGCCATGTCTTCACGGCTTTTCGGAAAGCCAGCAAGGTGGGGACAATTCGTATCTCCCCACGTAGCATGAAAGCCAACTGGGTGACTTTGGGACAATCGTCAAGAGACTGTGAGTTCTAGTACCACTTTCAGGCATGAATGTTGGCTGGGCGATTTTGGGCCAATCATCAGGAGACTGTGAGTTCTAGTACAATCATCAAGACAATCATCAAGAGACTGTGAGTTTTAGTACCACTTTCAGGCATGAAAGTTGGCTGGGCAATTTTGGACCAATCATCAGGAGACTGTGAGTTCTAGTACAATCATCATGACAATTATCAAGAGACTGTGAGTTTTAGTACCACTTTCAGGCATGAAAGTTGGCTGGGCAATTTTGGGCCAATCACTAGGAGACTGTGAGTTCTAGTACAATCATCAAGACAATCATCAAGAGACTGTGAGTTCTAGTACCACTTTCAGGCATGAAAGTTGGCTGGGCGATTTTGAGCCAATCATCAGGAGACTGTGAGTTCTAGTACCATCATCAAGACAATCATCAAGAGACTGTGAGTTCTAGTACCACTTTTAGGCATGAAAGTTGACTGGGCAATTTTGAGCCAATCATCAGGAGACTGTGAATTCTAGTACAATCATCAAGACAATCATCAAGAGACTGTGAGTTCAATCATCAAGAGACTGTGAGACTTTTAGGCATGAAAGTTGACTGGACAATTTTGGGCCAGTTGCTCACACTTAGCCCAACTCTCCTGAAAGAGTTGTGGTGGTGGTGAAGAAAACAGGAGAAAGGATATTGTGTGTGTTCGCCACCTTGAGTTATTTATAAAAATAATAAAAGCAGGCTACAAATAAATAACATAAAAATAAACCAACGCCCACAAACAGCCGATCTGCTTCCTAAACTTCCAAACAGTGAATTTTTTGTAGTCATATTGGACAATGCTATAGGAATAATCAGTTTGGAAGAGTCTAGAAGGGTTCCCCATTTATGTTGAGAGCTCAGATGATCACAGGGCTGACCTGTGGAAATATTGCCCTCTAGCTGAACTTTGGCCTCGCATTTTTTTTCCCCAGGAGAGCTTCTATCACCCTCCACCCTCTGGATACCTGGGATGGCCCTGCATATGCAACAGTGGCATAAATAATGCCCCCCTGCCAAACTAACCGGAAAGCTAGAGGGGAAGTCACAAGGATGTGCCTGATGTCCGAAGATCAACGAGGTTAATGCTAAGAGAATGCAAAACGTTCTTCGCAAAGGTTACAAGGTCAGATGTCAAACACCTTTTGTTAAGGGCTTAAAGGAATGATTAATAGCAATCAACTATTGGCCAACTGAATTATTCTGGGGAGGGGTTTCCAACTCTGCTGTGTGCATATGCAAGGTTATAAAAAAAGGACACCTTGAAGACAGATTAACAGAGTTGGAAGGGACATTATAGGTCATCTAGTCCAACCCCCGCCCGCCTGCCCAAGCAGGAGACCCTACACCATGTCTGACAAATGGCAGTCCAATCTCTTCTTGAAAGTCTCAAGTGATGAGGTTCCCACAACCTGTCTAATGCTTCAATCTGCTCAACCCAAGCAATAGAGTATCAGCATTAGGGGGACTAAAATCCATGCCAACATAATGCCAATCCATGCCAGTTTCATTTATTCCATCATCATCATCATCATCATCATCATCATCATCATCATCATCACCATCATCATCACCATCATCATCATCGTCATCGTTGTTGTTGTTGTTGTTGTTGTTGTTGTTGTTGTTGTTGTTGTTGTTGTTGTTGTTTTCTTGAACTTTGGAGCTATGTCCCTTAAGAACAGAGGATCTATTTTGTGTGCAAAAAGTTCAGGTCCCAAATTTCCACAGTTCCAAATTGTGTGCTGGGAAAGATCCAAAATTAAAACTGGACACCTATTAGCAGCTGAACAGATAGAAGCATCTCAAATCAATATTTGGGGGGCTGCCACAGAGAGGAGGGGATCAAGCTATTCTCCAAAGCACCTGAAGGCCAGACAAGGAATAATGGATGGAAAATGATCAAGGAGAGATTCAACCTAGAAATAAGGAGGAACTTTCTGACAGTGAGAACAATCAACCAATGGAACAGAAGTTGCTTTCGGAAGTTGTGGGAGCTTCATCACTGGAGGCTTTCAATGCTGCTGTGGCCTAGAGGTGGAGCGCTTGCCTCACAATCAGGAGGTTGTGAGTTCGGTCCTAGGTAGAGGCAGATATAGGGTCTCCTGCTTTGGCGGCGGGTTGGACTAGATGACCTGCGAAGGTCCCTTCCAACTCTGTTAATCTGTTAAGAGACTGGACTGTCATCTGTCAGAAATGGTGTAGGGTCTCCTGCTTGAGCAAGGGGTTGGACTAGATGACCTACAAGGTCCCTTCCAAATCTGTTAATCTGTTAATTGTTATCTTATCTGCTGGACGCTGGAAAAAAATTGTGACAGTGTGTTGCTTATGAACAAGGTAGAACATGTTCAAGAATTTCTCCTTCAGATGCCAAATGTCTATGGAGATTCTCAATCATCCAGGTCATGGTTAACCCAAAGTGCTTTTCAAAAGGCAACCGGATTTCCTTAGGTTTTTTTCCCCCTTGAAAACGTTTTGCTTTTCATCCAAGAAGCTTCTTGGATGAGAAGCGAAATATTTTCAAGGGAAAAACCCAAGGAAGTCTGGTTGCCTTTTGAAAAGCATCACAGAGGCTTCAGATGCCAACTTAAAAAAAAAACACAATTGTAGACTTTGCTCACATGACATGTTGAACCTGGTTACTGAATTAAATTATTTTTGAGGTCTCCATGTCACACAAAACCATCTAACTGAACTGTCTGGGTTTGCACCACCTGCCAAGCTGCCCAAAATGATCCAAAATTAAAATCACGCTTAGAGTTTTGTGTGAATGTAGTCACTAGGTCTTAACCATCCTAGTTTACCTGCGTGATGTGACCCAAATCCTGCTTTCTTTGGAGAACTTTTACCACTCAGCATACAGCTCGCAATTGTAGTGGCGACCGACCACAATTGTGACCAGGATTTTGGTTGCTAAGCAAAGCTTAGAATCATGCCCACTTTTGCCACCTTTGATGCCGTGGTTGTTAAGTGAACCACTGCAGTGGAATCGTGTGGTGGTGAAGCAAATGTGGCTTCCCCCGTTCACTTTGCTTGCAGTGATCACGTGACTATGTGTATATACTGCAGTGATTGTAAATGCATGCTGGTTACCAAGTGCCCAGATTTTGAACACTTGATTGTAGAGATGCTGGGATGGTCGTAAGTCACATGGCGGTAGGTCACTTTTTTGAGTGCTGTTGTAACTTCCGACGGTCACTAAACAAACAGTTGTAAGTCGAGGACTACGTGTACTGGATTCGAAGGACGATTCATCCACACTTCCTAATATGTAAAGTTTGTCTTTGAGAAGCATAGTTGCTGTCCATCGACAGAAATCCACGTCTCTCTACCAATGAATTAAAGGGCTCATGTTTTCTGGGAATTGCCATCCAACCTCTTGTATCGAATCCCTATTATCAGTGAATCTTGCCACATTTATGAATTGTGGGTGGATTTGGGATTTTTTTTTAATGCAGCCTGAGTGACAAATCACATTGCACAACTACCGTTCTACTCACCCTCTACAAGTGACTAATAGCATTAGACATTTTAGTTGGATGGAGTCCCGAATCTGGAAAGAACCACCTTCCCATCCTACTTTTTGCCATTTCCTGGTAGAACAAAAACTCTTTTGTTGGAAAAGACAAGACCGATTTTTTTTTCTTTTTTTAACCTGACAGCACTTTGCCTATGGAACGGCTACTATACAGGTAGTCCTTGACTTACAACAGTTCATTTAGTGACCGTTCAAAGTTACAACGGCGCTGAAAAAAAGTGACTTGTGACGATTTTTCACACTGTTTTTAACAAGATTTTTTTTTCTCCACAACTTCATATACAACTCAATACACATACTGTATGTCTCAAAATATCACAATAAAATACATAGTTCTACATTGTAATCAATCATTTAACTGAGCTTCTTTATATCTCAGGCTCAGGGGTGGGTTCTAACTTATCTTGCTGCCGGTTCGCTTCCTCCCACGCCGCGTGGCCGTGCCCCGTGGCCGCGTGCACACTTTGCGTGTGCACGCACGCACGCGCAGTGGCAAAAAATTAAAAAAGCCAAAGAAAGCCAAAAACAAGATGGCGACGCATGCGCAGTGCCAGAAATCCGGCTTCTGCGCATGCGCAGAAGAAGAAAAAAACCAAAGAAAAATTCAGAAAAAAAATTAGAAAAAAAATCCGATTTTTTTTTTAAAGATGGTGGCGCCCACGGACCGGCACCGACCGAACCCATTCCGTGACATCATCGTGATGTCATCAGCGGGTTGCTACTGGTTCAAGCAAACTGGTCCGAACCGGGAGGAACCCACCTCTGCTCAGGCTATAAGTTTATATTTAGTTTGCTCAAAAAGGAACTTTACAAAAATAATTTAATTTGCAAGAGCAAACTCGGTTTCCCCTCCTTATTTTAAAGCCGTGAACTCAATTTCATTAAGGTATAATGAGTGAGCTTTGTTCTGTAGATGGATATCTAAACCATTTAGAAACAATATAGTGACAAAAGCAGAGAGAACGGTATTATCCAGATGAGGGAAGACTTGCTTAATCTTTTAGAAAAATAATTTGGTACGACATATTCAAATTGATTTCAAAACCTTTCTTGGATGTATATGTGTGTATCTGTCCTATCTCCATTGCTCTCTCCTTCCCTCCCTCATTCATACACATATACTCCAACTAACTATATATCACCTGCAGGCAGAGGGGTACAATTAAGATGAGTGCATATGGCCTTTTGAAATTAGCCAACAAATATATATATAAAAAAAGGTAGGAGCATTTTCCCCATGAAGTCTTCCCTTAGAGTCAGGGTTGGATTCTAACTTACCACGCATGCGCAGTGCCCCAAAATCCAAAAGAATTCCCCCCTCAAAAGCCAAAAACAAGATGGCAATGCATGCATAGTACCGGAAATTTGGCTTATGCGCATGCGCAGAAGAAAATAAAAATTAAAAAAGTTCCCCCCAAAAATCCAAAAAACTTCCCAAAAAATTCAAAAAAAAAAAAGATGGTGGCGCCCATGGACTCATCGTGACATCACCAGCGGCTTGCTACCATTTTGGGCGAACCGGTTCGAACCGGTAGGAACCCACCTCTGCTTATAGTTTGACTGACAAGTTGGAAAGTGAATAGGATGCAGATCCTTAAAAGGAAGATTTTACAGTGGGAGACAGTTTATCCACACAGATCCTTTGGGCAATTTTGTGACTAATTGGGTTCACTACTGATAACTTCCTGTGACAATTGGTTTCACTAGGTGAAAATCTGGATGAGTGAACTGAGACAGGATGGAGATCATCCTTGAATGCTCAACATTCACATTCATAACTTTGATTATGAAGGCCGAACTAAACTAGGTAGGGTAGCTAGAAAGTAGGTATTAAATTACAATGATAAGTTAGAGCAGTGATGGCAAACCTTTTTTTGCTTGGGTGTCAAAAGGGCACACGCGCGTGCGATGGCGTGCACATGCGTGCCCACACCCATAATGAAATGCCCTCCCCCACGCACATGCATGCGCTGCCCCCCCACACTGCCCCCCCATGCATGCACGCAGGCCTCATTGAAGCCTCCAGACTTCCGGTAGGCCCATTGGGCTGTTTTTTGCCTTCCCCAGGCTTCAGGAAAGCCTCCGGAGTCTGTGGATGGCGAAAAACAGATCCAACAGGCCTACTGGAAGTTTGGAAACGAACTTCCGGTAAGCCTGTTGGGTCCATTTTTCGCCCTCCCCAGGCTTCAGGAAAGTCTCCTGAAGTGGTCTGGAGTTGACATAGGGCAACGCCTCACATGCCCTCAGATATGGCTCCGCATGCCACCTGTGGCACGCATGCCATAGGTTTGCCATTACGGAGTTACAGAAATAGGCTTAAGTGGCAAAATGCAAAGTTCTTCATGCAGGAAAAATAAACAACAGACACGGAAATGAATCTTAACAATGTAGTTGTTCACAAGCTGAATATGAAGCAGCAGCCTGAAATGCTGTGAAAAATACAAAAATTTTCCTTTTCAGATCAAAGGAAACCAAGATTTTCTACAATATTCTGCATCGTTATAGCAAGTATTCCATTCAATTCTGGGCATCAGAAGAAAGATTTGA